>CAJQTV010000118.1:0-405982 GCA_907163055.1 Formica aquilonia x Formica polyctena | reverse complement strand
ATATCCAATGTATGAAAAAAGAATAAATGAATCTGCAACTACACTTTATCAAATGATAAAAATTCAAGATATCCCATTGGATAATCGTAATAAAGATTTGGATATTAAATGTTTTCTTGATTTATATCCATATGGTGCGAATGGACAGCATGAAGATAGAAGTGTTCGGATAACTGATTTTGAATATATTAAAATGAGACTTATGTCGCAACACTCACAATTTCGATTAAATATACAATATCTTTTCTATTTATTACATGATAACAATATGCGACAATTGAATAGGGGGAATATTTTATAAAATGAATGTTACCAATCCTCGTGAAAGATATACAATTTGTAATTAAGCAATTTACAGAAGTAAATTTACAATGTGTATTTAAAGTTACAGAAATGGTAATGTAACAATACTTTTTGTAATTGTATTATTAAACATTCAAGTATTGAATTCACACAACAGTATGTAAAATTATAGAATGGCAACGTAACAATACTTTTTGTAATTGTATTATTAAACATTCAAATACTAAATTCACACAACAGTATGTAAAATTATAGAATGGTAATATAACAATACTTTTTGTAATTGTATTATTAAACATTCAAATACTAAATTTACACAACAGTATGTAAAATTACAGAATAACAATGTAACAATACTTTTTGTAATTCTATTATTAAACATTCAAATACTAAATTCACGCAACAGAGTGTAAATACACAAAATGTAAATGTAATAATAGTTTACGCATTTGTATTATTACAAATCAAAATACGAAATTTCCGTTATATCATTTATATTTACGTTATTTTTGTAATAATGTTTTGCATATTTGCGATATTATATTTTAAAATATTATTTTTATAAATTATTCAAAAGATTATTGGAAGCACACATATTATATATATATATAGACACATATATATATATATATATATATATATATATATATATATATATATGATTTTCGACATGCCGTGTAATTGGAGAAATAAATATTTATCCTGTTTCAAAAAAGAACTTGTTTTATTGACAATAGCAGTAAATAAAAATACATGTTTAATGCATATTAAATACATTATTATAATGTAATGTAACATAATAATCTGATAATATATTATAATAATTCTTGTTAATGTTCTCTGTTAATAAAATTTACTTTTATATTCAAAAAATTCACAGTATTATATTTGGAAAAGTAAAACTATATAACCACATATAAAATTTGTTTTTACTAAAAAAAAACAATTTAAGAACCATATACATATTTAGCAATATATAAACCAAATAAAGAGAACAAAAAAAAAGTTTCGCACACATTCGAGCTCGCTTTTTTCGATAAACACCGTCGTTGTCTATGTATAATATATCCGCAAATATATTTCCTTTCAATAAATCTCCGACGTCAGAAATCAAATCGAGCCATCGTTAGCTTAACGCATGATTGTGTCAACTATTATATAGATACCGTCGTGTTTTGAAAATTTTGTCTTACGAAATTATAAATACGGAGCAAGTAACTAAAAAATCAAAATTGCATATTTTGATATCGTTTCTTTATCTTTCTATCAATCTTGCATTCTTCTTAATTGAGTCTATTTTTTTTCATATCTATCACATATTCACAACTATTCCGCAAACTCATCTTTCCTAAGATTAATTGCTTATCGAAGAAAGAATTGACGTAAGGAAAAAAATAAATGTATTGTTGCAAGGAACTTATTAACAAGTTATCAGGAAAGTTTTAAAAAAAGAATAACATTACGTAAAATACTACGTCAAATAATTTTACTCAGTCTGTGGCTTGAAATAATTTTGCTTATTGCGAAGGAAAAAAAAGAATAATAGAAGGGAATTTTTTAAAAACTTGAATCGTATTCTCCACGCTGTTTGTATCATTAAGGCCTTATCTTACTATACAATCATTGTTATTATTTATCCTTAATATTATTGTTATCGTTACTGTATTATAGAGAAAGAGAGATTAAGTCATATATATAGATAAGTGATGCGATTTTGATATGACAATTACGCCTATAAAATATTATGAACAACGAAAAACTTGAATCAAATTTGAATTTGATGCAATGTCGTAATGATTATTATATGTCCGAAGCATTCATACAATCGAATGATAGATGAGAGAAGATTCACGCGAATGATTACGAATTCATTCAGATTTCTCTGTTATATCTTTCTGTCTATTATATCGTTCAAATTCACTTAACTTGCTGTTGCGACGAGTTCTTCGGACTATTGTACGACGAGTTATACGGGCTGCAGCCTGCAGTTCTGCCGGCTGTCTTTGGTGTTTCTAGCGGCAGAGCGGCCGTTCTTTTAGAAGAACGGCGACGATTTAAATCTGTTGGAACGATGATGCTGATGGTTATGATTGTGTTGAGATTGATATCCGACTTTCGGTGAGGCCTGTTAGTCCACTTTGGTGTTTTCTACTTTTAATTTTTATGTAGGAATCTGAAACAATGTATGTTATTACAATAACAGTGTATGTTATTACAAATTTAATATGAATAACGTATACAATTTTTTAATATGGATAATACTTACTGTTGTTGTATATATTTATTATACATTATTTGTGTGTAGTAATATTTTCTTTGTCTGATATGTCTCTTAACTTATTAAACAATGAAAGGACTTTATATTTCGTTGACACTTTACGAGATTTTGAGGCATCGGTTGGATGAATATTTAAAAAATATCTTTGTAAAAATTCGAAGGTACATGTACTATTTTTGGGATATTCCATATTGAAAATGTAATATACAGACATCAATATTTGTAAGGCTTCATAAAAACAATATGTCCTTTCAATCAATAAATTTTCTATATATAAATAAAACATTCGACATGTTGTATCATCTGTATCAAATATATAATAATTAGAGCAATCACAAATATATAATAATATACTAAAGTCAAATCTAGTATAACTATAGCAAAGTTACCTATGATTACGATGCATGGTGCCATAATTGGTGGTTTTATATCCCCCAAGGATGTTCCTTCCTGTTTAACAAATTAATTTTAGTTAATTAAATGCAAATTCGTGACATTTAGAAGCAAAAAAAATTACGATACATGTTTAAAAAAATATTTACAGGATATGTTTTAAATAATCCTTCAAAATCTTCTTTGAAATGTTTCATAATAATTTTTATTAATTTTAGCTCTGTAGGGATATTTGAATTAATGATATCGTTATATTTTTTATGTTGTCCGTAAGTGAGTATTTTTTCTTGTTTTTTTAAGATTTCTTTCTTTAGAAGATCTATAGAATGTCCCATTAGTTGCTCGTAATGCCAGAACATGTATTTTTTTTGTAAAAGTATTGGCCATGTGGATTTAATATCTTCAATACTAGGTATTTTATGAACATTGTTGAGAAACAATCTTTGCGCGGGATATGTAGCTTCAAGATATGAATTAATTTTATGTTGAATGTTAGGATCGCTTCTTGATGAATCATCATGGATTATTTGACGTAGAAATTTACTCTTATTTTCTATTGTCTCTTCTGTTTCGTTATCAACATATTTTTCTGGCTGCCAATTACTGCACCCAGCTTTAGCGGACAAAACTTTTTTTTGTTTTTTCAGTGGTATATTTAAGCTTCGGCTTAAACATCTTTTCATATGTGGTCTGTTTAAATAACAATTTCGGTCTCGAAGTTTTAAATATGTTGTATGAGATCCGTCTCCAAAACATTTACCATCCTCATCTATATCTTTGAAAGTTTGTGGGTATTTATCGACAATTTTTTCAGCTATTATCTTGAACGCTTTAGATGGTATAAAGTTTTGTACATTTCGCATTTCTGACACTGTACGATTCACAACAGCATTAATTGCATATTTGCTGCGACGTCCATTTTGTAGTTCTTCGATGACTGTTGACTCTAAATTATCCCATGGTATTCGAAAACTATTCCAATTTTTATTACGTGATTGTATGTTATTATCCGATATTTCATTTGTTGGCGATGAAATGGATCGCGAACTTGATGAGAATGAAAAAAATGTTTCGTCGTTTAAACTAGATGCGAGTGAAGCAGTATCAGAAGATGCTTTGTTAAGTTCAATTTCATTTTGTATAGACCACGATTCTTCGGGCTGCAGCAACATAAAAGTTTCAGCGGCACAAAATTTTAAAACATCATCGTCATGGACTCTTGTGCCATCTTTTTCCATAACAAGAACAGAGCCAGCAATGCCCTTGATATTACTTTTTACAATAACATCCGACAGCATGTTATCTGATTCATTAAGTACGAGTGATATTTTTTTTTGCCTATTGGCACACCAGACTTTATACAAATATGACATCTACAAAATAAAAGACACACATATATATATATATATATATATATATATATATATATATGCATAATAAAATAAAAATAAGTAATGCTGAAGTATAAAATGCTTACATAATTTTAAAATCCAAATTTATAAATCAAGTGGTGCATATTTGAAGACATATGTGGGAATGGAATGTAAATTCGTTTCAAGAATAGGATGCGGTGCAAGTAAGCAAGTGTACGGAAACAAAAAGATTTTCTCGACATTGTAATCTAGACCTTTAATTTCTAACTGTTCATATATACCAAAATCAGGATTGTATATAATTGTTGTTGTAGTACCCAAAAATAAATGTTTGTATAACACTCATTTATTAAAATGTATTTAATTTTGCATATAGTCAAATAATCATAACAATCTTTACCTACGCAGATACACATATTTTTTTTATACGTAATACCTTTAAAAATAATTTGTGAAGATATGTATTTTACATTTACATTTTCTTTGTCATGAAAATAATCTATTATTATAAAAGAAATCTGATCATTATTGAAGTTTCCAGAAATATATTCTTGTGCATTATCTGCTATTGCAGAAGTACAGTATCTATTCTTGAAATATAGAGTTTGTAAAAATTGATGTTTGTGTGATAATAATTTCGTTACGTTCTTAAAATTTTGGGAATGTTTAACAATATTCTTGAAATATCTATGTTTGCTTTCGAACCGCAAGGTCCATAAATGTTTCAGCGGACCAAAAAATAAAGTTAAAGAGGGATAATGTGAAATATAATGATGTTTCGGTCTTAATTTGATATTTGGAAAACATTTAACTCTCAATGATAAATATTCATTTATCTTTTCCTGTAATAACGCAACTTGACCAAAAGATAGAGCAGGAGCACATATTAAAAAAACATATTTCTCGAAGATGCAATACTAACATCCAAACATCATTCTCAACATTTTTAACTAAATCGAAGATAGCTAAAGGAAATATTAATAGTATTCTTCTAATTTGACTTGCAGTGCCTACAATTTTAGATGAATCTTTTATAAGAGGAACGCTATTGCATATATTTTCGTTAAAAAATTTAATTTTATGTAATCGATAATTTAGAAAATGATAAGTAAACCAACTTTCTTTCACAAAATATTTTATGCAGTACATAAGATCATAAGGAACAATCCCTTCAAAAAGATCATGTGCTATGCAGGGCGGTAATCCTGGGTTGCAGACGTGAAAATAATTAAGTTTATTCAAAGGCGAATCATGCTTTATGCCCTTTACAATTTTCATACTATTTTTTGCTTGTGTTACATACAAATTGTAATTTTTTAAATTTCTGTTTATATTAGTGCATGTATATTTTGATTTAAATTCATTTTGAGTTATATCACAAAAACGACTAAAATATTCTGAAGAGCTAAAATTTTCTACAAAGCCACCGATTTGATGACTTCCTAAATTATCGCCCACCATAGCAACAACAGCACCAACAAAATTAATTGTTTTGTTACCAACAGAAATATCTATTCCTTCTTTTTTTAAACTTTTTAAATCATGTATTAAAATTTCCATTACTTTTTCCCAACCAAAGAACATATATTTTTCATAATATAACATTATAAGTTGTATATTATCAACTTTTGATCTGAGATAAGCAGGCAAATTTTGTAGCATCATATATATGCCAACAAGTTTAAATTTTTTTTTGATGCACCCAATGGATTGCATATCTCAAATGCATCTTGATATAGTATAATTTGCAACGCATTTTTATTATTATAAAAAAAATTATTGTTTTTTATTACACTGCCATTTTTTATATTAAAAAGCACATTACTATTATAATTATTATACGAATTTAAACACAAATGTTGAATATCAGAATTTTGTAATAATACTTGTATAGTTTTCAAAATTGAAATATAATGATAAAAACATTGCTTGTGATTATTATCAAATTCTAAATTAATTTGTACAGGCATCACAATATGAAAATTTTGTTGAAAATATATATTTCTCGAATATGTATTTCGAAGACAACCATTTACAGAATCATGAACATTTGAGAAGAAAGAATAACTACGTTGAAACATATCTTTAATTTTTTCTGTTATATCATTTTCAAGATCACTTTCATTTAAAGTCGTAATAAAGTGTTCATGAATAAGTTTAACTACAGATGACATGCCATCTATTACGGCTTGAAGAGCATTTTCTGTTAAGAAATATTTTGTAGTCAAATTTAAGTATAATTGTGATATAGCTTTTTCGCTATTATTTACATCACCAAAAACTTGATTATAAGTTTCTTGATTTAAAGTTTCTTCTTGTGAAAAATAGTTGCAATTATTACTGGTATCAAAATTTATTACTTCTTTATTATTAGCAATAACTTGCCTATCAAAATTTGTATTATGATGTCTACATATGTGGACTGCGTAAGTTCTGATTGTTTTGAAAATTTTATTAGTAGAACAAACTGGGTAACCACATTGAATCCCAATTTTATTTTGTCTTATATGATCATATAAATGTTTATTAAAATTTACTCTATTGCTAAAATAAGCATTGCAATTTTTTTCTTTGCAACAATAAGTTATGCATGTTTCTTTCCTATAATCTGTTGTGTGCCCTCTAAGAATATGTTTCTTAAAATTAAGATATTTATTAAAATGTTGTCCACAGTTTTTAAACAGACAGATTATTTTTAAATAAGGCGAGTTTTTATGAAGAATTTGATGCTTGTTATACAAACGTATAAATAAAAATACACAGTTGCACATCTCACATTTGAACATTGTTAATTAAATAATCGTGTATCAAAGAAAGGAAAAATTAAATGATGAAATTCAAGAAAGGAATTTTATATATGTCTTCCAAAAGCAGTAACTGTAACATATTTAGTATAAAGAATGATTTAAGAAGAATAAAACTGAATGAATGTCACAATATATATATATATATAATATTACAATATTATTATGTAAATATATTACTATTTTTTTTGTAATTAGAACATATTACTAAACTGTTAATAATTTATACAAAAAATTTAAATATAAAAAGTTTTAGACTTAATCAAACTTAAATACAAAATAATGAGTGTAAGAATATAAAAGTGATACACATATAAAATAAAATAAAATCTCTAATATAAGCTCTAATATAAGATAAAAGCTCTAATATAAGATAATATGAATGATATAGAAACAGGCGAATAAGAGCCAGACGCAGAATAAACGCGCAGAGAGAGGTGTTATTTAATTGTAGAAATAGTTTAATCAAGTAGAATCGATTCCACTTGATTAAACTATTTCTACAATTAAATAACACCTCTCTCTGCGCGTTTATTCTTCGTCTGACTCTTATTCGCTTGTTTCTATATCATTCATAAGCTGCGGTCCGAAATACGCTTACAGCGCTATTAGCGCGCTGCCAGCTATAGTGCACGTGACGTAAGCTATAGATTTTTAGTATTGTGAGCGCTCTGAGCGTATTTCGGACCGCAGCTATATTAACACATATAAAATATTCCAGAATACGTCAATACTATAAACATTATGGCTGTTGTGTCTTATATTGTGAAAAACTGTTTCATACGACACGCTAAACTCTTTCCAATATATTCTAGGCCAGAATACGTCGCAGATGCCCTGGAATATTCTGCAAAGAGTTTATAGCACGTGTCGTATGAAACAGTTTTTCACAATATTAAACGATATAAAACACAACACAGCCATAATGTTTATAGTAATATATATATTTTGAAAAAAGATTAATAAAATATTGTACTTACCTTTCTTGAACGAAAAGTTGGACAAAACTCTATATGACCTCTCTTGAAATAAAATTAAGTGAAGAAACTCAGAAAGAAATTGTGTTGACTCCAAAGGAATTTTATATATACATATATACATATATACATGTGTCTTCCAAAAGCAGTAACTGTAACATATTTAATATAAAGAATGATTTAAGAAGAATAAAACTGAATGAATGTCACAATAATACATATAATATTACAATATTAATAATATTATTATGTAAATATAATACTATTTTTTTGTAATTAGAACATATTATTAGACTGTTAATAATTTACACAAAAAATTTAAATATAAAAAGTTTTAAACTTAATCAAACTTAAATACAAAATAATGAGTGGAAGAATATAAAAGTGATACACATATAAAATTAAATAAAGAGGCTCAAATATAAGATAATATGAATGATATAGAAACAGGCGAATAAGAGCCAGACGCAGAATAAACGCGCAGAGAGAGGTGTTATTTAATTGTAGAAATAGTTTAATCAAGTAGAATCGATTCCACTTGATTAAACTATTTCTACAATTAAATAACACCTCTCTCTGCGCGTTTATTCTGCGTCTGGCTCTTATTCGCCTGTTTCTATATCATTCGTATTAACACATATAAAATATTCCAGAATACGTCAATACTATAAACATTATGGCTGTTGTGTCTTATATTGCGAAAAACTGTTTCATACGACACATGTTAAACTCTTTCCAATATATTCCAGGCCAGAATACGTCGCAGATGCCCTGGAATATTCTGCAAAGAGTTTATAGCACGTGTCGTATGAAACAGTTTTTCACAATATTAAACGATATAAAACACAGAACAGCCATAATATTTATAGTAATGTATATATTTTGAAAAAAGATTAATAAAATATTGTACTTACCTTTCTTGTTGAAAGAAAAGTTGCACAAAACTACATCTTCTCTTTATACCAGCGATAGAATATCCCGGAAAATGTAACGCCAGATGCCAGTTTCGAGACGCTGCCTGTTATAGCCTGTTGCCGTAGCGTGTAGAAGGGATACGCACACAAACGTAAATCGTGTATATGCGCATTACATGTACACGGTTTACGCTTGTGTGCGTATCCCCTCTACACGCTATGGCAGCGGGCAGTGTCTCGAAACTAGCATCTCTGCCCGGGAATCCTGGGCACAGTGATGCAAACTCTGCGGTTTCTGCCCGCTACCAGCGCATGTGGAGGGGGTAGCGCACACAAGGAACGAGTCCTGTACGTGTGCGCTCGGCGCTCGGGCAGAATCGGATAGTAGAAGAGAACAGATATACAATGCGCTGTCTCCTTTTTTCTCGAGCGCGAACTATAGCTATAGCTGCGATATCGAGAATACACGTAGCGGCTTGCGTATTATACGCGTACTCGTTTATTCAACCCTCGTATAAAAATGTATAAAAATTACAAATAAAATAAATCTAACAATTATTTTTAATCTTATAATTATTTTACACATCAAAAATCTTAATTAAATAAAAAGAGCGTAAATGATAGGAATCCCACTCTTGGCCAACATGTACGTCTTTTCTTTACGAAATCAATTGTTATTAATTTAAAAAGATGATTTGATGTTAAAAAATTAAATAAAAAATTAAATTATATGTCAATCATGTTCTAAATAATTTATTCTATTATTTATTTTTTTATAAATAGTCAACGTACATGTGGTTGCTCAAACCACGGGAAGGTGGTGGTCTCTTCCGTCAGGAGGAAATGTAAAAAAATATTTTTTTACATTTCCAAAGAATGCAGATAGAATATAGAATAGAAGAAAGGATAGACATAGAGTAAATATAAAAAAAAGAATAGATATAAAAGAATAGATACAAAAGAATAGATATAAAAAATATAAAAGAATATTAGAGGTCAAAAATGGAAAAAAGTATGCTTTATATAATATAATATTGAAAATATAAAAATATTAAAAATATTTTCAACAATACAGCTAAATTATTACAGCTGTGCATAGCTGTAATAATATCATTAATAACTGGCAACTACAGTTATTAATTGAAATAAACAGAATAAATAAATAAACAAGTTAATATATATTATATGTTATATAAATATAAATAATATGATAAAAACAACCACAAAATAGAATTTAATTTATATAACAAGACAATATAACATAAATGATTCTGGATATGATAAAAATATATCATTTTAACATATTTTTTAGAATTCCGGTTAATAATCAAAATATATTATAATTTTTTGATTTTTTCAAGAGATGTTCTACATTTTAAACTGTAACTGTAGATATATATGTATAAATGTTTCTACATTTTGTTACTATACAGTAAAACAATTTTAAAATTAACTTTATATTTTATTATTTTATTGCTTTATTATTTCTTCTTATTTTGATAATGGGAATACCGCCGGATCTAATTTTACTTAATGAATTATTGACCTAGAGGAAAATTACTTTATCAAACATATAAAAATGTGTGTGTGTGTGTATGTGTAATCTGCAAATGTATATTTTATTTTTTATATTGTTTTTATTTTATTTTATTTTTATATTATTTTTATTTTATTTTTTATATTGTTTTTATTTTACTTTATTTTTATATTATTTTTATTTTACTTTATTTTTATTTCTTATTATTATTTCTGTTATTTATTTTTTTATATTATTTATATTATAGATATTTTTATTTCATTGATATTTAATCCATTTAAATTAATTGAATGCATTCTGTGCAAATTTCAATAATTAAGCTTTGTTATTTTTACTTTCCCAAAAAGAGAGTAAACAATGAAGATTCAAAAAAATACAACTTTCTTAATTATACGAAAGAGCATAGATGAACACTGTACAGATAAAAAGAATGCATATAAAATGCAAATCTCCTCTTTTTCTTCAAGATGACGATGTCATTTACCTGCAACTATGAAGTACAAATATATATATATATATATATATATATATATATATACATTTTTATATATGCGACATTATATGAAATCGGATCAAATAATTCTTCTCTAGGTCAATAATTCATTAAGTAAAATTAGATCCGGCGGTATTCCCATTATCACAATAAGAAGAAATAATAAAGCAATAAAATAATAAAAATAAAAGTTAATTTTAAAATTGTTTTACTGTATAGTAACAAAATGTAGAAACATTTATACATATATATCTACAGTTACAGTTTAAAATGTAGAACATCTCTTGAAAAAATCAAAAAATCATAATATATTTTGATTATTAATCGGAATTCTAAAAAATATGTTAAAATGATATATTTTTATCATATCCAGAATCATTTATGTTATATTGTCTTGTTATATAAATTAAATTCTATTTTGTGGTTGTTTTTATTATATTATTTATATTTATATAATATATAATATATATTAACTTGTTTATTTATTTATTCTGTTAATTTCAATTAATAACTGTAGTTGCCAGTTATTAATGATATTATTACAGCTATGCACAGCTGTAATAATTTAGCTGTATTGTTGAAAATATTTTTAATATTTTTATATTTTCAATATTATATTAAATAAAGCATACTTTTTTCCATTTTTGACCTCTAATATTCTTTTATATTTTTTATATCTATTCTTTTTTTTATATTTACTCTATGTCTATCCTTTCTTCTATCCTATATTCTATCTGCATTCTTTGGAAATGTAAAAAAATATTTTTTTACATTTCCTCCTGACGGAAGAGACCACCACCTTCCCGCGGTTTCCGTTGAGCAACAACATGTACGTTGACTATTTATAAAAAAATAAATAACAGAATAAACTATTTAGAACATGATTGACATATAATTTAATTTTTTATTTAATTTTTTAACATCAAATCATCTTTTTAAATTAATAACAATTGATTTCGTAAAGAAAAGACGTACATGTTGGCCAAGAGTGGGATTCCTATCATTTACGCTTTTTTATTTAATTAACATTTTTGATGTGTAAAATAATTATAAGATTAAAAATAATTGTTAGATTTATTTTATTTGTAATTTTTATACATTTTTATACGAGGGTTGAATAAACGAGTACGCGTATAATACGCAAGCCGCTACGTGTATTCTCGATATCGCAGCTATAGCTATAGCTCGCGCTCGAGAAAAAAGGAGACAGCGCATTGTATATCTGTTCTCTTCTACTATCCGATTCTGCCCGAGCGCCGAGCGCACACGTACAGGACTCGTTCCTTGTGTGCGCTACCCCCTCCACATGCGCTGGTAGCGGGCAGAAACCGCAGAGTTTGCATCACTGCCTGGGCAGTGTAGTCAGATTATCCACGCTAGCAACACGCAACCGTAGTGGAGGGGATACGCACACAAGCGAAAACCGTGTACATGTAATGCGCAGAACGCTCTGGTTTTCGCTTGTGTGCGTATCCCCTCCACTACGGTTGCGTGTTGCTAGCGTGGATAATCTGGCTACACTGATCCTTGGTCCCGGGCCGCAGGCCTGCAAAGGCGGGTAAAGGAGGGAGAGCATGGTGCGCTACTCGCATAATCAATAACGTAAATATACGGCACACTCTGGCCCGGCCCTATATAGTAGGTCTGTTATAATAGGTCTTTTTAGCTGAAACTCCACATTGGAAGAAAAAAGATAAACTCTGAACTAGTGCAGCCAATTCAGCTAAAAAGAACAGGACATATATTTTGAGAATAAAGAAAGATCGGTATGCCAGGGCTTGGGCCTGGTGTCACGCGTTGCCAGCGCTAACAAGCTGCACGAGCAGTACGGCGGCGTGATGGCGGGAAAAATTCAGTAAATTTACACAAATAATAGGTGTAAAATTACATGATTAATCTTGTAAATATAAAAAATCATGTAATTTTACAGAAATTATGTAATTCCACAAAAATTATGTATAGATTTGTCTTTTATTGTGTAAATATATCTAATTTTATATGGAAAGTTACATAAATAATAGAATATAATTTAAATATTTTATGTAATTATCCAAATTTTTGTGTAATATTACGAAATACAACAGTAATATTTCATGCACTGTAAAAAATTCAGTAAATTTACACAAATACATGGAATATTACTGTTATATTTCGTAATATTACAAAAATTTGGATAATTACATAAAATATTTAGAATATTCTATAATTTATGTAATTTTCCATATGAAATCAGATATATTTACACAATAAAAGACAAATTTACATAATTTTTGTGGAATTACATAATTTCTGTAAAATTACATGATTTTTTATATTTACTGGACTAATTATGTAATTTTTACGCTTATTATTTGTGTAAATTTACTGAATTTTTTTACAGTGTAGGGAATATGGAGCTCTCAAAGCTGCTGACACTTTATTAGGAATACCTTTATATGGTACTGAGAAAGAAACGACTATAAGATGGTTAGATGTAAATATGATTAGAAGTAGAAGACTTAAATCTCGCAAAGAGATTGAAATGCTAAATTCTGAATCTATGGATATTTTTTATCCTTCTCTAATTGATACATATTATCCAAGCAGACCTAAAGAACTAGAATCTACTAATTTGTATGATTATGAAAAATGGTATGATATTACGAAAACTAAACCAATTTCTAAGACAATAAAATATAGAATATTACGTGCTTGGTGAATCTTTATATTTAAAGAAACGTAAACGTGGATATCTTATCAATCATTACAAATACAATGTCCATACTCAACCAGAGCGTTACTATTTTTCATTATTGCTATTATTTCAATCTTGGAGAGATATTAGTGAATTAAAGAATGAATGTGATAATTATGCAGAAGCATTTTCTTTAATACAATATAAATTGAAAGACGCTCTTCAGTATCATGAAAAAATAACCGACATTCAGCAAGGTATGGATAATATTAAAGAATTAATTGAAAAAAAAAATATCAGTAATTACAAAAAATGAAGATGAAAATGACTGTCTTGAAAATGGTGCATTAGAATGTGTTCCTGTCGAAGTTGAAGGAGCTATGAGGGACTTTAAAGATGTTGGCAATAAATTTGAAATTAATGTCGATGAAATGGTGACGCAATTAAATATTGATCAAAAACGAATCTTTGATAGAATTACTGCTGGTATAATGATGAATGGTCTAATGATAATAGTGAAGTTCTTAGACTTTATGTAAGCGGTGAAGGTGGTACTGGAAAGAGTTTTTTGATAAAAACTATTAGATGTTGGATTAAAAAATATATTGAGAAAGACACAGCGGTAACTGCACCAACCGGTATAGCAGCTTTTAATATTGATGGACTTACTATTCATAGATTATTTCAATTACCGGTAGAACACGGCCGTACTGCCAAATATAAACAACTTTCTGATGTATCTGTAGTCCTTAAAATTATACGAGAGGAACTTAAGAATGTTGTTTTAATAATTATCGATGAAGTTTCAATGATTTCAAATATCTTCTATCTAATGTTCATACATCTTCGATTAACAGAGATATTTAATACCATGGATTGCGATAATGGATGGTTCGGCAAAAAACATATACTTCTTTTTGGAGATTTATTGCAACTTCCACCTGTGCATGAAGATCCGTCTTTTATTGAATTATCAAAATTAAAAATTGAGAAATACATTGGTGCAATGGGTTCTATAAATTTATGGTCTTTATTTAGTTATGATGAATTACAAATTAATGTACGACAACAAGGTGATAATTCTTATCGAGATATATTAACGAGAATTCGAATTGGAACAATTACAGATTCGGACGTAACTATTTTAGAAACGAGGAAAATCAATTTTAGAGAAACTAATTGTGACGACCGATTACAAGAATTATGTAATTATTTACAAAATTTACCAATGGATACTGTTTGCTTACTTCCAACTTGTGCATTATGTGATATTTTGAATACTGCAATGTTAAATCGTATTTCTTCGGATAAGATAGAACTCGTTGCTCAAGATTTGGCAGAATGTGCACCACATTTAAAGAAAAAAGTTATGAAGATATTAAATAAAGATGACGAAGATAGTTCTCGAACAGCTGGATTAGCAAGAATCATAAGTGTCAAATTAGGAGCACGTATAATAGTTAGAAGAAATATCGATGTTAGTTTAGGTCTTGTAAATGGTACGATTGGTACAATTACATCAATTATACGTAGCGCAATTGACAGTGAAGTAGAAAAAATTAAGATAATAGTGTCATCAGGAATAGAGCATATTATAGAACGTTTAAATGTCAAGTTTGAAGTAATGGATAGAGCATTTGTTATAAGAAAACAATTTCCTATATGTCTAAGTTATGGTATGACTATTCATAAAAGTCAAGGTCTGAGTTTTAAACATGCTATTGTGGAAGCTGGAAATTCTATATTCTGTTGTGGACAAGTATATGTCGCTCTTTCACGAGTGACTACCCTGAGTGGATTGCACCTTATAAATTTTGATCCCTCTTCTGTAAAAGCAAATGAGTTAGCTATAATAGAATATAATAGATTGCGAACACAATACAGGCCAGATCTTATTGTTACGTCCAGACTCAAATAAAGGAAGAGTCAGCGGGAGGGCGTAACCTACTTACCTCTAGACAAACGCTAGACGATGCGTCTCCTAGAGTCGAACGAACAGATCAGGGCCCGAGATAGGTCAACGACCGGAAGAGTCGCTCTTACTCTATCGAAAGGGCCGTTCGCTCGGTGGTCCCTTTTCTGGTAAAGGAACTGAATCTCTATTACCCGGGACGGGACCTTGTGCGATTTCGTGCAACAGGAAGGAGGTCGGGTTAATAAATTGCTCGAATTTTAAAATCTAACTTTACATTTATTCAAAGAAATAAAACGAATAATTTTTGAAGATACAATTTAATAATGAATCATCTGATTCATTTTTATATTCTGTTATTGTGACATAACTTACTTAGGATCTAATATGTTTGCGTGTAAATGTGTGTGTGGATGAAATCTGTGTTCTCGCGGGTGTTACAATGAATACGGAGGACGTCAATCGGAATTAAACGGGGAACTAAAATTTAAACTCCGGTTGGTAATTTACAATAATATGTTTAGAAAAATTACATGAAATAAAAGTGTGAGTAGAATGATGAGGATAGAAAAATTATTAATTCGCGGACGCTCGAGCCAATAGTTTCCGGATCTTTTTATTTTCCCGGTTGCGGATGTGTTTCGCCCAGCACTTAGAGCGCTTTGCCGGGGTTGTTTCCACTAGGAAACACACGCAAGAGTTAACAGAGATATTGATATTTAGTTAAATGAAACAGTTTGATAATGATAAAGAAAAATGGAGAAGTTCTTAAGAATCTCAATGTATATATATATATATATATATATATATATATATATATATATAGATATATAGAGAGAGAGAGAGAGAGAGAGAGCTAATCAAGCTTACGGACTCGCAGGGGAGAGAGGATTGCACGAATCTAACAATAAGGATGAATGCCAATCTTGACAGTGTTCAAGATCCTGGCTAATCACGCTTATGGACTCGCAAAGGAGAAGGTTCAAAGAAGAGGAAATGTAAAATATTTAATAACCAGGATTTAATTTAATAATAATACTAATAAATGTTTGTGCTTGGATATTACTTGAAAATTTAAATTTAATAACAAACTGTTTCTTTTAAGAGGAAGGAAAAAAATAAAGTAAGAGAAAGAATGAAATTCTTTGGTAGACTCACTACTTGTTGTGTGCGAAGGTGATGACTTTAAAAATTTCGCTGGATAAGCGAACTAAGATCTATCTCTGGACTCGGCTGCGCGGAAGAGGTGGCTCGGAGATCGCTCGGTTCCGGTGGTGTTCGCTCGATCCGCTCAAGGGCACACCACTTGTCACTTGCCCGCACGAATTTTATAAAATTTCAAGTTGTACAGCGTGAAATTCCTTGCACTAGCACAATCGCAGAGAGAACTTGCGAGAATCGATAAACTTTTGGAGACTTAAATAATCAGCGCGGACTGTAGGCAGACTCGGTGCGACGGTTCGAGTCGAGAGCCGAAAAATGAATTGAAACTGAATTGAAACTGAATTTGAATACTGAAAACTGAATGAAGAAATACTGAATGATGAATGAGCCGCGAGGAAAGATTCGGAGTATATTAAGCCCTTTGCTCCTCCTCTCCATTGGTTTCGTTAATATTTTTTGCGAATTGAATTTTTTATTCACGCCCTCCGATGTTGCTGGGAGGCGTTGCCCTTTAGCATAGGAGGTGTTAGAACCTTAGGTATTGGTGAAGGCTTTTGTTTATAGAATTAGCTTTCGCCCAATGGAGAGTTGTTGCAATTTGAGTGAGAGTTATGCCTTTTCTTATCTACTTAAGTTTTATCTTAGGTAGATATCGTGTAACGGAGATCTGTCAGGCGAGCACATATGATATCATTTTTAATGTCCGTTTCGGTTTTTATTTAGATTCTTGGTACCGAAATTGTTTATTACGAGAGCTGTCAACCATAATTTAGATTAGTAAGAGAATTTGTCATCCAAGCTTTGCTTATTTCTTAGATCAGATATGCTCTAGTTTCCTGTTTGTATCATATATCCTCTCAATTTTTGTTTCCGAAAAGTTTGTCTCGCCTTTCAGTTTCCATTTGTTTATTTCAAGGCGTAATGCGCTCTTAAGATACCGCTAATCTCTATTTACAATGAAAGAAAAGAATCGTGGAGTCCGCCGGACGTAACATTATACATATTAATATTTTGAAACAACGTGTTCACAAGATTCGTGATACAATTTGGGCAATATCATCAAAAAATATCTTGGAATGTCAAGTTAATGATAAGGATATTAATGATTCTACTTTATGGCATATAAGAGGACTTCCAAATGTTGATAATATATCTTGCTATGCTAATGTTTCAATTCAATGTATACTTCATTCTTCTATTCTCAGAAAATTGTTGCTTCGTCTTGAGCATAGGAATATTATAAGAAAATTTATTAATTGTTACATGTCAAACGACGAAACTATTAATATAATGGCAATATGCCAATTGGCAGGAGATCAATAACTTGAAAAGATTCAACGAGATGTTAGTGAGTTTATTATACATCTTATTAATAACATAGATAATATAAAGAGTGTAATCGAGCACCAATTAAACATAACTTTACGATGTAAGGTATGCAACTATACAAACACAAAAATTTATACAAATTATATATTATTGCTCCAATTACCCGAAAATTTAAAAAAATCATATACTTTACAAGAATTAATACAATATAATTTTTCACATTGGAATAATGTTGAAAAAATATGTACCAATTGTAATGCTGTCTCTGTACTTGAAAAGACTGATATAATAATAACAGGAAGTATCATTATCTTACAGTTATCATTATTTAAAATTAGTGATACAAAAATTACTAAAGTAACAGATTTAAAAATTAAAGCTGTACCTACAGAAAAGATATGTATTGGTGCAAATATATATAAAGTTATTAGTGGAATTTTTCATCAAGGTAAAAGTACAACTGATGGACATTATACAAACATAGTACGTGCTAAAGATACCGAGTGCCAATTAATAAATGATTCAAAAGTACAAAAGTACAGTTGGCCTCGAAATGCTAAAAACGCATATACATTTTTTGCAGAAAAAATATAAATTTTTACAAAAAGCGGCGGACTTCCGGCGGATCGGCGGCCGGGTAACGGTGGATTACCGAGGGGAATGCATCGTTACAACTGAATTGCTTCTAAATACTTGGCTAGTTAACTATTGATTTCATTTAGTTTTGATTTTTGATTTTTTAAAGGTTTTTATTTTTTAGAGTTATTTTTTAGGGGAAAATCTATTTTTAATTTCTTATTTTGTATGAAAATTATTTGTCAAGGAAAAACTTTTTTAAAAGTTATTTTGTAGGGATAGATATTAAACTTTTTTTGCGTACATGTTGGGATTTTTTTATATACTTGGCGTATTTCTTTTTTACCTTTGTTAAGGTTTTTTTTAGGTGATCTCATTGCTTTTTGTAAAAATTTATATTTTTTCTGCAAAAAATGTACAAGGAAAAACTTTTTTAAATATTATTTATTTAAAATTTATTATTGTTTAACACTTTAAAACAGGCTATATAAATATTTAATAATTTAAAACAATTGAGCATTCAAATTTAACGCTCTTACAACAAATAATTCTTAATTATACAAACAAATATTCTCAATAATATCAAGCTGCTAAGGCAAGATTTAGCAGCTAATTTTTTTATCCAGTGCTTACAGCAACTGATTTTTTAATACAGCGCTTATAGCAGCCGATTTTTTAATACAGCGCTTATGGCAGCCGAAATCCAGCGCCAGAGAGCAGCCGATATAACAATTGACAAAATTGTCAATCACGATTAACTTGTAAATAAAAATTTTTATTTATTATTAACAATTGCAGTCCATGATAATATTATGTCCTGGCGACTCCACGATTCCTTCCTTCTGCGACGTTGCAGTAACGATCGTCAGTTGGTGATAAGAATGAATCGTTCAATAAACAAAGCATCTTGTGCCATACGTTTCTTTTAAATACTGTCATTTGTCAGTAACTACATCCACGAGTATCCGTGGGAAAGACGCAAGGAAATCGGTGATGGAAACCATGCCGGTCTCTTCGAGATAAATGAAAAATAATATCTACCCCTTGCAGTAGAATTTCCGGCGGAAGAACAAGGAGATAACAAGAACTTTTAACGAAATGTTTAATAAACGCAGCTGCATTAATACTGATAATAATTTTCTAACGGACAAGTACAACTGGACCAATAACGATCAAATCTCTTTGACGAAATATTTAATAAACACAGCTGCATCAACGTCGACAAAAATAATTTCCTAATCAGATCATGTGCGCGAGGGTCCCCCGGAAAGGCTAATGTTTAAGGAACTTTTGAACTAATATCGAGCTCACCAACCGATGATCAGCAGAGGTAAAAATACGAAAATAGGAGACACCCCCTGCCGAATGAAGACACTGGCACGATTCTAATTTGTTAAAATCTTGAAGAATCCCTATTTTTGCATAATTTTAATTCGTTAAAGTTTTTGAAGGATCCCACTCTTAAAATTAGAAGACGCCCTCAAAAAGGTTTTATAAAAGAAAGAACTCGTAAAACTAGGAGATTTAATTCATTCATTCATTCATTTCTGTCAACTTCAATCAGTGCCGGGCAATTAGTCTGGTGTGCGTGTATTAAGAGCAAAAATTCATAATTAGAAAAAGAGTGATCAGTTCAACATCAGTGTCCTCGTCTTGGCGTCGTCTCCAGGGCAACCCGGCACCCGCACAGCGTTACATCTTAGCGAAGGACGACAAGTTTTGTCAACCTACTCAACCTACCAATTAAAAGTCAGCAACGAAAGTAAGTCTCTAATAATTCAATTTAATTATATTTTTATTCCCGCAATAAATAACATTGTCACCGGTTCCATAGTGAGAACCAGGTCGGGAAAAAATTACGAATTCCAACCCGCTACCGCAAAGGTCCGTTCCGCGAGTCAGAAGACGCGAACTTCTGTAGACTTTAAATCAACCGTAGCTAGTAGTAATAATAATTACTCAATCACCACACACATAGAAACAATCATTGACTTCCCCCCTAGTTACTCCCCAATATATCCTTCGGAACCATATTCTCCCGAACTGCCGCTTTCCCCCCGATCGTTCTCCTCGTTGTCAACGATCATCCTTGATGATTCATCCCCTCCTTCTCCTCCTTAAGAATTAGACGAGTTCGAGAAGGCAGTGCAGGATTTCTGCAACAAACTCCCTGATTTGGAGGACGAATCCTGCTATCAATTTCCACTCCCTTCTTTTTCCGCTCTTGAATCTGACGAATTCGAGAGAGCACTGGAAGGGTTCTGCAATGAACTCCCACATCTCGATGACGAATCCTCATACCAATCCTAGAATTATGAAATCAACCTCCTAATATTCCTACACACTCTCACTCACACAAATTGTTTTATTTTCTTTTTCTAACAGATATTTTGTAATAACCAGTCAGAAATTCAATATTAATAATAGAATCTTGCCTCATTATTCTGACTGATGTCCTCCGTACGATTGTAAGAACCGCGAACAACCAAACACATACACACACACACACATACGCATATTAAAATAATTATTGTCCTCATCATTTTGATATAATGTATACCAACGTAGTTTAATTTATTATGAATAAATTTATATTCTGATTTAAATCCAATCTTTATTAACCCCTCTCATTCTCCAGTCTAAAGATCGCACCTGGTCCCATTCCGCGTAATAGAGATTAAATTCTTTTACCAAAAGGGGGCCGCCGAGCGAACTTCTGAAAAACAGAATAATAGCGACCCTAACGGTCGTTTACCTGATTTTCGGACCGTCAAGTTCGTTCGAACCGATTCTAACGCTTCGAGACGTTTAACTTCGGGATCATAAAGATAGTGGTTGCGCCCTTCAACTGACTCATCCTTCCTCGAATCTGTACGTAACAATAACATCACATGTAAATATATTTTAAATAATACCTTCTTATGTAATTGAAATTATTTGAATATCTGCCACTGTCCAAAGCCAATGGCAGTCTGTCCATTTATATGGCAACTGCAACAATAGTGGCTATAATGAAATAATGTTGCGACGTATGATAAATACTATTTTTTACCTATTACTTAGAATTGTCTTCGATTAGTAATCGTGATGCACGTAACAGGTTACGATTGCAAGTAATCTAACCTACGTAAAGCACGTAATCGTAATCAAAGAATAAATTTTGCTATAGTAACGCAACATAATGAAAAAGACGAAAAATTAATGGGACGCTATCTTTAGAATGATTCAATCGATAATTATAGCAAAATCCGCCATTTTTAAAATAATACAGCCAATGAGAAACGATAATGATTTAATCGATAATTGTAGCAGAACCATAAAAAAAAAGAAAAAGATTTGTAGTAAATAGCAAGATCAGGATCCATTTGCCGTTTCTCCCAATTAAAAAGAATGGAAAGATCGAAAATGAGAGAAGAAGAAGTAAGTACTATCTTTGATATATCCATTTTTTGATATATATTTTAATTAAAAAATTTTATAGATGTTGATAGATGATGATGCCGATTTCATGAAAGAATTTTCTCTCAATGATCCCGTCGCCGCCGCCGCTCCCGTCGCTAGTCCCATCATCGCCGATAGCGTTGCCGCCGCTCCCGTCGCTAGTTCCATCGTCGCCGATGTTCCCGTCGTCGGCCGCAATTACATAACCACCGGCCCCGTCGCCGGTCACATAACTACCGGCCCCGTCGCCGGCCGTATCGCCATCAGCCCCGTCGCCGGCCGTATCGCCACCAGCCCTGTCGCCGGCCGTATCGCCACCGACCCCGGCGCCGGCCGTATCGCCACCGGTCCTATCGCTGGCCCCGTTGCGGCCGATCCCATGGACGATATTGGACAAGGTAATATTTTAATTACAGAATTTTAATTATACCATATCGCTTGATACTTTGCTACTTACGTAGTGTATATTTTTCTTTATGCTACTTTATAAAATAATATATAATTAGATAATCTGTTTTTAATAAATTTTATTTGTATTTTACAGTTCGAAGAGCAAGAGGCAGAGCTGCAGGGGCTCGACGGCAGGAAGAACGCTTCATGCATTTCTTGATGAAGTTATGTTCTGCGTCACATAGATATCATTGGGGCAGGGGAAGAGGACGAGGAAGAGGAAGAGGAAGAGGATGGCACGAAAAGAATCTCTTAGGGGCTACGCACAATAAAAGGAATAAGGAACAGGGAATAGAGAACAGAGAACAACCGTAGTGGAGAGGATGCGCACAAAAGTGTGTACACGTAATGCGCAGAGTGCTCCACTACGGTTGCTCTCTGTTCTCTATTCCCTGTTCCTTATTCTTCTTATTGTGCGCAACCCCTTATTGCCATCAATTATTTCTCCATAAGAGATAGGATAGGAGAGAGAGAAGTCTGGATACGTTAATACGTTAAATATTGTTTTTAATTTTGTATTTAAGTAAAATTCTATGCAGTATTTGGTTCACGATGCTTTACGTTTAATTTGTTCTTTAATTTTTTTATTTAATTCACTTTTGCTATATGTGATATCCAGTCTTTTCTGATATTATGATTTAATATTGTTTTTTAATGTTATATTGATATATTAAATAATGTTTATAAATATTTATTAAAATTTATACATATATTATAGACACATATTAAAAATGTTATGTTATGTTACATTTAATCTTTATGCAGTATTTGGTTCAAATTTGTTTTAATCGATAATATATTTTTTATGTTCAATATTATATATGCTTTATGTTTAATTTGCTTTTATATCTATGATATGGTAAATTTTCTGCTTCATAAATAAATAATTTTACTGATATTATTTTCAAAATTATTTTATTTAAAAAAAACTAAAGGTCTAAACGTAGATAGACACATTGTTATATAGATATACATACTAGACGTAGATAGACTTATATTGTTATATTGGTATACATACTAGACGTAGATAGACTTAAATTGTTATACATACTAGACGTAGACTTACGTTGTTATATAGGTATACATACTACGAAGATAGACTTACATTATTATACATACTAGACGTAGACTTACATCCTATATTTTACAATCAGCATGTATCAAATCTTTCGCTGTTTGCTTCTCGCTGACCAATTGTACATTTCCATCTTCGTACTAATGTACTTGTACTTTGAGGCTACCTCTCAATTCGGCGTTTCCTGAATTTGGAGTAAAACTTACGATCCATATCGAACGCCAGCAACCGTTCCAGAAGTTTTTAGGTTGAAACTGATGG
This sequence comes from Formica aquilonia x Formica polyctena, assembly GCA_907163055.1. Classification (NCBI taxonomy): domain Eukaryota; kingdom Metazoa; phylum Arthropoda; class Insecta; order Hymenoptera; family Formicidae; genus Formica; species Formica aquilonia x Formica polyctena. The sequence continues at coordinate 382,028 of CAJQTV010000118.1, read as the reverse complement.
TCTTCTATGCATTAATGTTATTTTTCACCTTCCTCTATCTGTGTGCGAAGAAAAGAACAGAATTGTAATATTTAATTTAGTTTACATATTTGGTTTTATATGTGCTACTCTATGTTTTATATATGCTACTTAATTGTACTTACTGTCTGTTACTACCAAATCTCTATAACCCAATATGTTATGCTGTTTAGCAAAGTTCTTCAGCTAAAATTATACCAGTCTTCTCGAAACGATTGATCCTGCAAATAAGCGCTATAATTTAGACAATATTCAGATATAATCAAGAAATAATATGATATTTTGAATTACAACAAAATGATTATTATGTGCTTGTCTAAAAACAGACAGCGTTGCTATGAAGAATGGTTCGTGTACTTACATACTTATCTCGAATCTTGGTAGTTCCTTCGTTACTTACCAGCGGCGCCACTCCACCTGTCTCTCAATCTCTTACAGAGTTGGCGCTCTGTGAAGCACTGACACTTCATAGCGTCTTCACCAGGAAGCCACTTCCTGCAACGCTGTGTGTTTTTCTCTCAGCACATAATAATTATTTTGTTGTAATTCAAAATATCATATTATGTGCTTGTCTAAAAACACACAGCGTTGCTATGAAGACGTGTTTGGTATCTGCTGGTGACTAACGCAAAACGCTATGTGAAAATAAACTTTTAAGTATTGGATTTAGAAACAAACAGAAACCCCTATGCAGTATGAAACAATTAATTATTAGTTAGGACACTTCTCCGAAAGTTAAACGATTAAATACAATTAAACCTAATTCTAGTGAAGATTTAAAAAGACAAAAGTATCGCATTAAACCATAGCCTGAGAAACTAAACATTAATATTGAACACAAAATTCGACTTAAGATAGAAGTCTCGTTAAAAGGCTAAAGGCTTTCTCTAAACATTTGTAAGTCCGGAACGCCCGACCTCTGACTGAAAATTGGAAAACAATGATTCTGTTCTTCTTTCCTTCTGGCTTTTTCGTACTTCTCTACAGTAGAATCTTTTAAAGGTGTTTTCACTTCTCCAATTTCCTCTTGCCAGTATGTCCTGAGTGGAATGATTCTCTAACCAACTAGCAGAAGCTACCACTGCCTGGGGAGGTCTCAACTCCTGCATCTTTCAGCACAGATCTTATCCAACCGCCTATTACAGTCTTGGAAGCTGGACGAGCCTCGCCCGTTACTGTGATAAAGAGATGATGCAACTCTTTCCCTTGCTTTCTTCTTTCCTGGCAAACTTGTATTAGTTTTCTGATCCATGCAATTGGACAAACTTTCTCATTGGGATGTTTGGATAATGACCATCCGGATTGCCTGTGCACTATGAAATCAGTCTTAGATCCAAAAACTGGCCATAAGATTATTCTCTCTTCTGACGACGACATCCTATCTTCTGAAATTCTCAATAGCGTCAAATCATGGACTCTTCGGCCCGACGCCAAGAGGAGAATCATCGCTGTACGCCTTGATATCTCGAACAATGTATTTTTGATTCTGGATGTCGCTAGCCAATCAACTACTATCTGTACATCCCACACAGGCGGTCGTGTGTCCTTTGGACGTGCTGCGGCGATTGCCTTTAGTACCTGACGCACCAACAAGTTTTCTGATAAAACTTCTGACGATGAGGGTCCACAAAAGGTAGATATAGCAGACTTGTGCACCAAAATTGTGCTGTACGCCAGCTTTTCTTCCAGATGTAAATAAGCTAGGAATCTCGCCACTTGATGAACCTGCGGAATCTGAGGATTCACCTTCTTTTGTTCACTCCAGTTCAACCACCTCTTAATTGCTGGATAGTACGTATTCAGCGTCGACTGTCTCCAGCTGGAGTTTAAAAGTTGTCTTTCGGCGGGAGACCAGCTGCTGACGAGGTCTCCCCACCCCCAATCAACCAAGCCTGAAGGATTAGCCGGTCTACTTGTGGTGGTGATGCGTTGAACGATATGTTCACTAAAACTTCTTGAAGATTCTCTATCGTCACTGGTGCCTCTAGGGCACGCGATCTTAGATCTGGCATCCAGAAGGTCTTCTCCCATTGAGGTGCTGTTATCACATACCGACCTCTCTCTGGCACTGTTTAAGTGGGCCAACATCCTGGGCAACAGGCTGGGAGGAGGAAATATCCACCCCAGCTGAAAATTCCATTGGCGGCTGAAGGCATTTGAATAGATCGCTAAGCGATCTCTGGAGTCTAATGAGACATAATCCTTGACTACGGTTGTTTCTGCCGACGCGAAAAGGTCGACGTCTGGAGTGCCCCATTGGCCGAATAACCGTTCTGTCGCTGCGGACAGCAAGTGCCACTCTGGCAGACGCTTGCCTCTTGAGAGGTGATCGGCAATGCAGTTGTACCTCCCCGGGAGATAATGCGCTTATAGACAAATGTTTAGTCGGTCTGTCAGCGTCAACAACTTGCACGTTAAATCCAGAAGATTCAGTGAGCGCGTTCCGCCCTCGTTGCGGATGTAGGCTACCAGAGTCCGGTTGTTTGATTGGACTAGTATGTGCGCGTTCTTCAACTGACTTGCTTGTCTCCGTATGGCTGCATATACTGCGAACATCTTTTTTCTTGTTCGAATGCCATCTCATCTAACTGCTTGTCCAAGTTCCTGTCATCGGAATCTCGTCCAGTTGAGCCCCCCAACCTGAATCCGCAGCGTCTGTTGTCAGGAAGTGGGTATACGGTTTTGGATGTAGTACTGATACGCTCCTGATGGCTCCGCGCCACCACTTTAGGTCTAATATCGCCCGGGAGGGTACCATCCGCTTCTCTTTTGGTCGACGATGATCGAAGCGATGAGAAAATATTTGAAGATGTCGACAATGCAAACGACCCCTGGGAATTACGAAGTTTGCAAAGTTTAGTTGTCCCAGTAATCTTTGAATCTGTTTTAGATTGCAGTTTTGTTTGGACAAAATGAGAGCTATCGAGTCTAAGATCTTCTTTCTTTTTTCTCTTGATAGGAACTTTGTGTTGTTGTTGGTGGATGCAGTGAGTTCCGCCACCCCTACGGGGTGGTTCCACTTCCGGAAGATATAACCTAACCCAAACCTATTTCTGATTTAAAACTAAAATTTGGTTTGGGTTGTGGGGTGAACTTTATAATACATAATTATCTAATTTTCGGTAATTTTTGGGGTTTTTCGTTTTTTGGAGGGTGGGGGTGATGGGGAACGGGCTCCCCCGACTGATTATCACTGTTGGAGTCGCAACAAAAAGTTTTACCGAGAGATCCGATCATATTTGTCAAAATTCAGAAAAGACCTTATTCGAAATAATTACCCTTTTTTGGTCTATAACTTTTTTTTGAGCCTCCCCCAACTAAAAATGGTTATTTATGTTTCTTTCTAAACATTAAAAGTCGGTAAAAAAATTTGCAGGCCATTTGCAGGTAGAGCCGTGATTCTGAATAATTACCTTATAAAAATTTAAAAAAAAAATTCTTTTATATTGCTATTATTTTACATTGCATTTAAAATTTAATTGCGTCTCGACTTTGAATTAGAAATACAATAAGTATATCTATATTTGAAAAACAAATTAGACTACGAAAAAAGTTAAATAGAAAAAAGTAAATATAATATTAATATTAATGAACACTTTGAATTACCTATTTTTGAAGTCATGATATTTGGTATAAGCGTGAAGAGATCGATATCTAAATAAAGATCAACATAAATCTCATCAAGAGATAAGTAATAAAAAAATGCCTCTCAAACTAATTAACGTAAATGTTAAAAAAAATTGAATTAACATAGTTTATCATGTTAATTTATTTAGTTATCATAGAGTTTCTAGTTGCTATAAAGTTTCCTTTCTGCATAAGAAATGAATGTATGTTTCTGATTAATGTCTTTTAAAAGATATAATAATTACATTATATATAAAAGTATGTAATGGTCGTTTTTCGTATGTGCACAAATAAAATCTATTAATTGTAGTTCAATCACCACCTGATTTATTCCGAAATTAAGAAATAACAACATGTTATGAGCACAGATGCGTGGTAGAAATAAAAGTTTCAGTAGAAAAAGACAATTTTCCGTAAAAAAAAAACGCAAATGTAAGAGCCTTGAGTTTTCAAGGTTAGCCAAGCTGCATGCGACAGAGCAATATAACCGAAAATAGAATCCGAGATCTCAAAGGCGGTTAAACTAAAAGGTGTGGAAAATTAGGGAATATGGAAGTTTCAAGTTGAAATATTAATTTCAACGATATGATAACAGTGGTAGATGGCACGTTTGAGAATCCAGGTCCACAAACTTCGACAACAACGCAAGCGGATATCGCAAGAATCAACTCATGAAAAAAAATTGGGTGGAGCTGCCAGAAGAATAATAGTTTTGACGGCGAGTGAGAATGTTCTAGTACACATTATCAATTGCAAAACAGCGAAAGAAATGTGGGAAAAATTACACGAAGTTTATGAAATTAAGAATGAAACGTCTAAGCACATGCTTCAGAAGCAGTGGTTCGCTCTGGGAAAAGATTCGGAAGATGATATGACAACGCACATCACAAAATCAGAGATCTTGTGCATAGGTTAATAGTCTTAAGAGATCAAATTCCCGACAGCATGCTGTAACAAAAGTTTTGATGACGCTTCCTATCCCATATCAGCATTTCGTCACAGCATAGAAACCAGCCAGCAAAGACCAGCGAACATTGACAAACTTTACATCTAAGCTCATGATGGAGGAAACGCGAGTAAACTTGAGCAGCAAGAAAACAGTGTTTTAGCGGCAAGAAGAAACTACAAAGCGGGATAGCAAAGATGGTAACGAAAGAAGAATTGGAAAATGTTTCAAGTGTGGCAAGGAAGGACACTGGAAGAAAAACTGTTGGTGTAAAAGTAGAAAAGGTGACGAGAAGAATAACGAAAACAAAAAACTTGAGGAAAAAATAATACTGATAGGAGCAACACAGCATAACGCAGCACAACACGACACAGAAACAGACGAGTGGTATCTCGACTTAGGGGTCAGTCAACATATGTCCGGTAAGAAAGAATGGTTTAAAAATTATTTACAAAACTTCAAAGATATTAAAATTGGAGATGGGAAAACTATATCAGCACAGGGGGCATTGACATCCAAACCTACAACGGAAAGGAGTGGGCAAATTGTCTATTGAAAGGAATACTGTACGTACCAAATTTTAATCTTTTCTCAATAACATCAGCCACAGACAAAGGTTTGACGATACAATCCAACAACAAGACGTGTATTCTCTTAAAAGATGGCCGCACAGTTGCAGAGCGAAACGGAGGACTCTATAAAATGAAGTTCAAGACGACAACATCGGAGGTATTTATATATATAATAAATATGAAACCGGAATTTGCCCATAGATGGCCCTAGCTGTCAATGTAGTTACTGTCAAACCGCGTCATTGGCGCCATTTTCTTGTTTTGACATTTGATAAAGATTTTCAACTCACAACAATACAAGTTTCATACAACAGCATAGTTTTTAATAGCGTTGAACATGTCGAATTTTGTGCCTGGAAACTACGATTTGCGGACAGCATTGATTTTCTGTTACCATTTGAAGAAAACTGCTGCAGAATCGCATCGAATGCTTGTCGAAGCTTACGGTGAGCATGCTCTTGGTAAATCACAGTGCTTTAAGTGGTTTAAAAAATTCAAAAGTGGCGATTTTGACGTGAGAAACGAAGAACGTGGAAGAAGGGTGTGATCTATTATGAGCTGTTAAAACCTGGCGAAACCGTTAATACTGAACGCTACCGACAACAAATGATCGATTTGAATCAAGCTTTGCGTGAAAAACGACCAGAATATCAAAAAAGGCAACACAAAGTGATTTTGCTTCATGATAATGCACCATCACACACAGCAAAACCGGTCAAGGAAATGATTGAGGCGTTTAGTTGGGAAATACTTTCGCATGCGGCTTACTCAACAGACTTGGCTCTATCCGATTACTACTTATTTGCATCGATGGGACACGCACTTGCTGAGCAGCACTTCACTTCTTACGAAAATGTACGAAAATGGCTCGATGACTGGTTTGCCTCAAAGGAGCAACAGTTTTTTTGGCGTGGCATCCACAAATTGTCAGAGAGATGGGAAAATGTATAGCTAGCAATGGGCAATACTTCGAATAAAATATTTTTTATCATTTTCATACAATAAACGTGTATTTTCTAAACAAAAATTCCGTTTTCATATTTATATACCTGGTACACAAAAGGAAACAGAGCAACGAATTATGGTATGAAGGTTAGCACACCAAAATATTATACATATTATGAAATATCTCAAGGACAAGAAAATTGAGGTTGAAACTAAACGAGATTTTTTCTACGAAGCATGCGTACTAGGAAAAAATAATAGAGACTCTTCCAAATCAAGCCAATCTAAAACAAAGGAGCCAGGTGAATTGGTTTACGAAGATGTATGTGGATATATGGACCCGATGTTGTATGGAGGATCAAGATATTTCTTATTGTTCAAAGATGATTTCTCACACAATAAGACAAAGGAGCAGAATGGTTCTGTCGAGAGAGATAACAGGACTATAATAGAAGCAGCTAGACCCATGCTACTTGCTAAGGGATTAGACAAAAGATTGTGGGTAGAAGCGATGAACGTAGCTATCTATATGTTGAATAAGATAGGAACAAGCAGTGTGCCAGGAAAGACACCACACGAAGTTTGGTTTGGCAGACCCACTAGCCAAATAGAACTAAGAATTTTTGGTACTAAAACATACGCGCATATCCCGAAAGAAAAGAGGAAGAAATGGGATAAAAAGGCTAAGGCAGGAATATTAGTTGACTACGGAGATTCTATTAAAGGATATCGAATATGGTTTGAAGCACAAAAGAAAGTAGAAATCCACCGAGACATAGTATTTGCAAATGAAAAATGATCGAAAGGAATGATCGAAAATAAAGAAGAACTCAAGGAAGAGGAAGAAATCTATTTATGAGAAAACCAAGAAACTAATTAAATTTTAGATAATAACGAAAATGACCAAAAGGAAATACCAGATGAAAGAAATGAAGCAGAAGAACAACAAGAAGACGAGGAAGAACCCGAAGATTAGCAATAACTCCAAGAACTAGATAATGGAGTTGGTGAAGAACATGAAAATAAACAGCGACGTTACGAATTAAGAAATCGCCAAATGTCCTAAGCACCAGCAAGGTTTGGTGAACCAATCAGATTTGGTAACTACATAAATGTAGAGGAACTTTTTATTGCGGAATATCAAGAACCTAAAACGTTCGTGATGCAGTTCGAGGTGACTAAGCGAAACAGTGGAAACCAGCCATGAAAGAAGAAATGGACTCACTAAAAAAGAATGAAATTTGGGAAATAGTCAAACTCCCAAAAGAAGCAAAGACTCTAGAAAACAAATGGATGTACAAACTCAAAAAAAGGCAGATGGTTCCGTCCACAGATATAAAGCCAGGTTAGTGGTAAAAGGATTTACTCAGAAACCGGGGATAGATTATGTAGAGACTTTCAGTCCAATAGTCAAATTCACATCCGTGAAAACCATTCTGGCGGTAGCAATTGCTGCAGGGATGAAATTATATCAGTTTAATATAAAAATAGCTTTTCTAAATGATATTCTAGAAAAAATATTTATATGAAGCAGCCAAAAACATTTGAAGATGATTCGGAGAAAGTATGCAAACTTAAACGAGCGCTGTATGAGCACGTCTCTCCGTGGCGATCGGCGTCTCTCCGTGGCGGTCGGCACTGCATCCATTGAGCGAGATTCCAACATCGCTCTGGAGGCGTATAAAAGTGTGTTAAAAGTGGCATAAGGTGTGAGGTCTGAATAACTCAGTGGTAAGAGCAGTTGCCCGGAAAGTGAAAGACTCGGGTTGGATTCCCGATTCAGCCACTCGTACCTCGCATATTTTTTCAGATCCGCAAATGTTGTTTTCTAACAATTATTTGTCGAGCTGAGAGAGTATGTAAATGCCCTACACAGATACTACAATGCCGCTGCCACGGAAGAGATGGATGCTTGGTTCGTGCCTTCTGCCGCCTTAAATCCCCCCCTCACTTCATTCTGCGGTATACACATGTGCCAGCGTAACTGCTGGTAATCTGTCCACTAGATCCACCACGTGGTAACGGTAGAAGATCGTATTATTAATTGGGAGCAGAAGAGGGGGCTGCTTAAGCGTAGTAGTTTAGGATGGACTACTCGAGGAGGATCATCCATTAGAGGCTTCGCATTTCCTCGTGAGCGATCAACCAGTCCTGGCAGCCGAACCATATGACTTTTGCTCTGGAGACGTGCTAAGCATGTCATCTCGTGGCAGTCGGCACTGCATCCATTGAGCGAGATTCCAACATTACTCTGGAGTCGTATAAGGTCTGAATAGCTCAGTGGTAAGAGCAGTTGCCCGGAAAGCGAAAGATTCGGGTTCGATTCTCGATTCAGCCACTCGTACTTCGCATATTTTTTCAGATCCACAAATGTTGTTTTCTAACAATTATTTGTCGGGCTGAAAGAGTATGTAAATGCCCTAGATACGACAGTGCCGCTGCCACGGAAGAGATGGATGCTTGGTTCGTGCCTTCTGCCACCTTAAATCCCACTCTCACCTCATTCAGTCAGCAAGATCCTGGAACAAGAAATTTGTAAAAGACTTGACGAAATTCAATCTGCGAACAACCGACGCAAACCTATGTGAATTTGTCAACAATAATGAAAAATCCTTAATCCTGGCAGTAAATGTAGATGACGGTTTAGTAACATCCACGAACAATCTGAAAATAATAGATTTGTTGCTTCATCTATCTAACGAGCTGAAAGTAACATCTAAACGTCATTAGAATTATTTTTAGAATAGGATTTAAATGAAACTTACAAAAGGCTCTAATAAATATAACAAATATAAAGAAAACAGGCAATATGAGTCAGCGCGGTGTGGAAAGCGCAAAATGACTAATAATATTAAATTAAATTAACGACAGCGAACGTTTCGGTCCCTTTTTTTGGATCTTCATCAGCGCATTGATGTATGACTGCGATGACTTACCGATTTTAGTTTATAATTTTATTTTATGTCTCCGATTATTAATTTGTTTTTAATTTCATACATCAATGCGCTAATGAAGGTCCAAAAAAAGGAACCAAAACGTTCGCTGTCGTTAATTTAATTTAATATTATTAGTCATTTTGTGCTTTCCACACCGCGCTGGCTCATATTGCCTGTTTTCTTTATAGAATTTAAATATTTTTCAGATGGTTCCGTACAGATAAACCAAAGTCAATATGCTAAGCGAGTGATAAATCGCTTCAAGTTGGACGAGGCACATCCGATGAATATACCTGTTGACCAACACTAGGATTTCAGCCTTGAGACTCCAGACAACCAAGCTAAAATAGTAAATGCGCCATACAAGGAAGCAGTTGATAGTCTACTCTATTTGGCGATGGTTCCCAGACCAGATATTGCATATGTGGTAAATACAGTTAGCCAGTATGTTGAAAAGCCTACGAAGGAACATTGGAACGCGGTAAAGAGAATTATAAAATATATAAAGAGAACTGTTGACTACGATATCAAGTTTGAGAAAAATCAAAATTTAGAAGTAAGAGCTTATAGCAATGCAGACTTTGCGGGAGACAAAGCGACTAGGAGATCAACGACTGGTTATGTAATTTTGCTTGGAAAAACATCCATAGCATGGAGTGCTTAAAAATCTCTTTAAAGAGATCAGTTGTTTTGTCAACCACAGAATCTGAATATGTCGCAGCAAGTCAAACAGCTAAAGAATTAATTTGGATAAAAAAATTAATCGAGAATTTGTTAGAAATAGATATAAATAATGTAATGTTAATAGATAACCATAGCGCTAAAAATTAATTAAAAATCCAGAATATTATAAAAGAACAAAACATATAGATATTAAGTATCATTTTATAAGAGATTACAAAAGAAAAGTATTTAATATTGAATATGTCATAACTGATGAACAAAAGGCTGATATTTTAACAAAGTCACTAGCAAAGGCTAGATTTGAACATGTAAGAGAAAAGCTAATAATAAATAAGAAATAAAAGAAAAGGACTTCTGTTGATTCAAAAGTGGGAGTGCTAAAAAAAAAATTTGGATCAACATAGTTTATCATGTTAGTTTATTTCAGTGCTGGTATTTACTTGCAACTTTCGGCCAGATTTCTTGACTCACGCCTACTGCTCCCCTCTTACTGCTCGCGTCTTAGCAACGCAGCGCCGGACGCTCGTAACTAAGGAGCGCATCACTTAGTCTCGGGAACGTGCGTATCACAAATGTAATAGCGCAATACTCTAATAGCAAAGGTTCTCATTAAAATGTTCTATTTAATATCTTATTTTGTATTAATAATAGAATAATAATTATTTTTATTATTAATACAAAGTAAAATATCAAATAGCGTGTAGAGTAAAGGTGGGAGGGCAGAGATGCAGAATAGCAGGAGTATATGTGAATGGGGATATGGAAAAGAAGTTGGATGGGTTAAGAGGACGAATGGAAGAAGAGGAAAAGGGGATAAAGACGACATTGGGGGAGGGATTTTAACGCGAGGATGGGGGAAGAAGGTGGATGGATAGGGGAAGAGGAACAGAAGGGGTCGGAAAGGAGAAGAAGGTCAAAGGATAAGAAAGTGAATGGAGAAAGATGGAAACTAGTGGAATAGAGACGAGGGGGTGGCCGATTTTAAATGAAAGCGTGAGAGGAAACAAAGAGAGAGAGTATACATATACAGGAAGAAGGGGTAAAACAGTCATAGATTATATACTAGGGCAGTGCTCGGAGATAGTTGCCCTTTTCGGGCCGATATGTGAAGCGACGCCTACGGTCCCCTCACTACCGCTCGAGGCTCGACGGCCGAACCGCCGATCGCGCGCGTAACGCTATGTCTCAGGAGCGTCCCAATCTAAAAAATATGCTGAGATTGTACCTGCCATCAAATCGTCGTTTAAATCTGCTTTGCCATATAATTTGTCTATTAGTAATATATTATATATGTTATAGTAATATATATATTACTATAACGTATATAATATATTACTAATAGATAATATATAGATAAGACAATATAATAGATAATATATTACTAATAGACAAATTAATATATTATATAATATATATATTACTATAACATATATAATATATTACTAATAGACAAATTAATATATTATATAATATATATCGCGCGTTACGCGCGCGATCGGCGGCTCGGCCGTCGAGCCTCGAGCGGTAGTGGGGGGACCGTAGGCGTCGCTTCACATATCAGCCCGAAAAGGGCAACTATCTCCGATCACTGTACTAGGGGATGAAGAGATAGGAGAGAAAGTGGAGACAATGGAAATAAGAGAGGAGATAGACTCGGATCATCATCCGATGATTGTGTGATTGAAGGAAAAGGTAAGAGGAAGCGGGGGCGGTGGGGGGAAATGGGAGAGACAAGGAAAAAAATAATGAAAATAGGGTGTAGGATGTACAAGAAAGAGAGGAAGTTAAGAAAGAGCTGTGGAGAATAGGGGAAGGAGAGAAAGGAATACAAGAGGAAATGAAGGAGATGACAGAGAGGATAAGGAAAACATTACAAGGTATGAGGGAAAAAATGGAAAAGAAAGGGGGGAAAAAAAGGTGGTAGTGGGATGAGGAGTGCAGGGAGAAGAAAATAGAGGTAAGAAAGGAACTGAGAAAATGGAGAAAGGTGGGAGATAAAGGAGAAAGGTATAGAGAAAGGAAAAAAGAATATAAGGAAAGATGTGAAGAAAAAAAGAGGGAGGAAAGAAAGAATGGTGAGTGAGGCAGGGGAAGCGAAAACGGAGGGAAGTGTGGGAATTAGTGAAAAGAGAGAGGAAAAGAAGGAAGAGAGTTAATGAGAAAATCAAGATGGAGAAGTGGAAGGAATATTTTATGGGACTGTTGGGGAAAGTAAAAGGAAAAGTGGTAAAAGGATGGAAGGGAAGAGGGAACGAACTGGATGTGAAGAGTGAAGAGGATGAAGGACGGGGATAAAGAACGGGAAGGCAATAGAGAAGAACGAGATATAAAGTGTGGAAGTATAGAGGGAAGGAAATGGAAGGATAGCCGTGGGAGAGTTTGGAGAGGAGAAGATTGCTGGAGGTATGGAAGGAGGTATTAATAGTGCCCATAGTAAAGAACAGAGGGGTTGAGGAAGTAAGGGATTATAGAGGAGTGATCCTGATGCCGATGTATAAAATATATACAGCGGCATTAGGGGAAAGGTTGAGACAAGAGGAGAGGAGGTTACTACCGGGAAGTCAGGCGAGATTTAGGAGATGGGATGGATCAAGTGTATACTCTAAATTATTTGGTGAATAAACAGTTGAGGAATAAAGGAGGAAAATGACAGCGGTGTTTGTAGATTTAAGGGCGGTGTTTGATTTGATGGACAGGAAAATTTTGATGAGAGAAAGGGGAGTGAGAGAGGGCTTGGTGGTGAGAGTGGAGGAGATAATGAGGGAGACGAGGAGTAGAGTAAAATTTGAGGAGCGAAAGGAGAAGAAGTTCTAGGTGATAAATGGGGTGAGACAGGGAAGTCCACTGAGTCCACTGTTTAACATCTTGATGGCGGATTTGGAAAAGGAGATGGCAAGAGTTGTTAGGGGGAGGGGGGAGATTGGGGGAGAGAAGATATTTACCTTGGAGTATGCGGATGACGTAATGATGATGGCGGAGGAAGAACAAGACATGAGAGCGATGATGAGTAGGTTGGAAATACTTAATAAAGAAAGGGTTAGAATTAAATGCGGAAAAGACGAAAGTAATGAGATTTAGGAAGAGAGGAGTAAAAAAGTGGATTGGTGATGGAAGGGAAAAAAGATAGAGAAGATGGAGTTTAAATATTTAGGATACACCTTGCAGAGGAACGGAAGGCAAGACACGGATGTGAGGGAAAGAGGAAGAAGGGCAGCAGTGGTGATGAGGGAAGTATGGGGAATAGGAAAGAAACTATGGGAGAAGAATTGGGAGAAAAGAGAATGAGGCTATATATGATACGCTAGTATTGACAGTGATGGGATATTGTGCAGAGATATGGAAGTGGACAGAGAGAAGGGAGATAGAGGGAATACATGAAAAGTTTATGAGGTGGACAATGAGATTGGATTGGAGAGTACCAGGCTATATGGTAAGGGAGTTCGGGAGGTGGGGACAGAGCTGATGAGAGGGAGAACTGGGAGAAGGGCATGGAACTTTGAAAGGAGATTAGATGAAGAGAAAAGGGGAGAATTAGCAAAGAGGTACTGGGAATAGATGAAGGAGAGATAGAAAAGAGGGAGAGTAGTGGGGAGTTGGGAACAGGAGAGGAAGGAATTTTTGAGAGAAAGAGGAATAGATGAAGGGGAGAGGAAAGAATGGAATATGAGGAGTTGGAGAAAAGAGATAAGAAGAGGCAAAAAGAGGAAAGAGGAGAAAATAAGAGAGTCAAGGTATAATAATTGATATAAGAATGTAAGGGAAGAGAGAATACTGCAGAACTTGAAGAAATGGGCGGAAAAAAGGTGGGTTATGAGATTCAGATTGGGAAACAAAACATGGAATAGGTTAAGACAAAGTAGCGTAAGATAGAGGATAAAAGAGAGGAGAGCGAGATAGGAAAGCGAGAAGTGTGTGTGTGTGCGTAAAGCGGAAGGTGTTAGATGTAAGAATATATATATATTTTATTTTTTTTTTTTTATTAACTCCCAGTATATTTACAATCTGTCCTATATTGACATTAAGTAAATTGTATAATGCTACTAAAGACATGCTGACATTGTCCCACTGGAAAATGCCTTTAACAATTACAATCGGTAAGGATTGGTTATGATTACCGGACAATCTTTTTATTTAACAAGTCATTTTATTTAAATCTAATGGTGGAATCAAGTGGTTTAAATCTCTTTAGTCTCCGTTTGTCGAACTTTTCTGAGAAGAGTTTAGACGCAAGCGTATTTGGATGCGAATCTAGTCTAAGTATATACTTCTCAATATAATATTTTATTGTATCTTTAACGGTTACGATTTTCAGGTCTCTACTTATAATTTCGTTAGGTACAAACCAAGGCGCGTTTACTAGTATTCGAAGAACTTTAGACTGAAATCTTTCTAGAATTTCTATATTTGAGTTCGAGGCCGATCCCCATAATTGAATGCCATACATCCACCCCGGTGTCAAGATTGATTTGTAGAGCAGTACTTTATTATTTAGAGAGAGTTTGGATCTGCGTCCGAGTAGCCAGTACATCTTTCTGATTTTATGATCTAATTGCATCCTTTTTTTCCATATGTGAATTTTCCACGTTAGTCTGCGGTCTAGATACATACCTAAATATTTAGCTGATTCAGCTTGTGGAATTTCCTTGTTGTTTAGTTTAATCGGCGGGCTTTGTTCGAGGTAAATGTCACATGAACCGATTTTTGTTCGTTTACCATTATGCGCCAGGTTTTAAGTCATACTTGTAGTTTCTCAATATTCTTTTGAAGGTTACTTGATGCAATTTTCGGGTCCTTATGTGAGGATAGAACAGTTGTGTCATTGGCAAAAGTGCATGTGATTGTCTGTTGAGTTGTTGGTAAATCGAATGTAAATAGGAGGTACAGCAAGGGGCCCAGAACACTACCTTGTGGAACTCCAGATATGATGGGCCGTAGGTCCGAGAACTCTTCCTGATGTTTTATTATAAAGTCTATTAGATATGACTTTTAATAATAGATAAATGTTATGTGGTAGGAGTTTTTAAATTTTGTATAATAACCCCGGGTGCCAGACTTTATCGAATGCCTAGGTTATGTCTAAAAATACCGCAGAGCAGTATTTCTTTTCCTCCAAGGCTTTATTTATTTCTCTAACTACTCTATGCACTTGCTCAATTGTTGCGTGCTGCTCCCGAAAACCAAATTGGTGTTCTGGGATAACCTTTTCACTTTTCAGGATTGGTTTGATTCTCTTTAATAACAGTTTTTCAAAGATCTTAGACAGGATAGGTAACAGGCTAATGGGCCTGTACGATGTACGTTCGTCTGGATCTTCTCCCTGTTTATGTATTAGAATTATTTGTGCTACTTTCCATAATGCTGGAAAGTAGTTTAGCCTTATTATAGAATTGCATATAATTGTTAAAAATCTTATAGCTTTGAGTGGCAGCTCTTTTAGAAGAATTCCGTTGATTAGGTCAAACTCCGGAGCCTTTTTTGCATTTAGGTCCTTCTGTATTACATTTTTAACTTCTTTAACTGTTATTTTTTGGTTGGGTATATCCATTTGCAGCGGTGCCTCAAGAAATTCGTAGATTTCAGTTTCGTACTCTGTGGGTAATTCTTGAGGGTATGGCTCAAAAACTTTCGTTAGGTGATCAGCAAATAATTTGACTTTATCTTTGCTATTCTTTGCCCATTTTCTGTTATCTTGACGAATGGGTGGGATTTGTCGTTGCGGATTTTTTATTTTCTTTGTGGCCTTCCAGAGCAAGTAGTCAGTAGCTTCAGTGGATGATAGATTAGAGAGGTACTCTTCTACTGTTTTGTTTTGCTCACTGCTTATTATTTCCTTCAGTTGTTTGACTGCTTTATTAAATTTTGCTTTGTCATGTGGAGACCTAGTTTTTTTGTCAGATTTTTCTTAGTTTTCTTTTTTCCAGAATTTTGGTTTTTATGATTGTTGAACAGTATGATACTTTTTCGGAGTCTTGTTTCTCAGGTGTTGATTCCCTCGCAGCTTTTTGAACTAAGGTGTTGCAATCGTCTATTGCTACATCCAGATCCTCCTTGGTTTTGAGATGTATGTTGCAAGTTAAGAGCTCGTTAAGAGTTTCTCTGAATAGATTCCAGTTAGTATTTTTATTATATAGAGTTGGGGGTTTCTTTTTCTTTATTACTGTAGTACTTAGCGTGACTAATATAGGAGAATGATCTGATGACAGATCGAAGCATGATTCTGCTTTAAAGTAGAGCTCTGATATGCCCCTTGTCACGCAAAAGTCTATGACGTCGGGGATTTTCCTACGGTCCGTAGGCCAATACGTTGGTTCTCCTGTTGGATTGAGGTTATTTTCTAACATTGACTGATAAAGTTGTCGGCCTTTAGGGGTAGGTATATGGAATCTGGAACCCCACCACGGGTGTTTCGCGTTATAATCTCCACCTGCAACAAATCTGGTTCCAAGGGTTTTGAAAAGCTTTTGTATTGTTCCTGGTTTATTGTGTACCTGGGTGGACTATACAGGGTGTCCTAGACCACCCGTACACCCCTTTTCTTTCAAAAACTAAGCATTTTAGAGAAAAACGTTTTGAACAAAAATTGTATGTTTTTGAAGGGAACATAAGATGGTGTCATTGGTTTGACCTTGGATGGCATCGTTAAGGTCAAGTCAAGGACACCTTTAATTTCTTAAATAGAATCCCCTATTTTTTATTGCATATACTTGTAGCTTATGTCGAGAGCTTTCCAAAACACTATAATAAAGTATTTTTTCATTAAGTACTTTTTGAGTTATTTTATATTTTAATCTGACATATTTTGATATAAAAAATAAAATATCTCGTAAAATATTTAGTTCTCGATAATCTTACCGTAATACTTTTATGTACATAATAATGAGACAAATCAATTAGTAAAAAAAAATAATTGTTTTTAAGAAAAAGTATGTAATTATTTATAATGTATTTTTTTAAACAATTATTTGTTTTTTTTTCTTTACACTAATTGATTTGTCTCATTATTCTGTACATAAAAGTATTACAGTAAGATTATCGAAAACTAAATATTTTACGAGATATTTTATTTTTTATATCAAAATATGTCAGATTAAAATATAAAATAACTCAACAAGTACTAAATGAAAAAATACTTTAGTGTTTTGGAAAGCTCTCGACATGAGCTATAAGAATATGCAATAAAAAATAGGGGATTCCATTTAAGAAATTAAAGGTGTCCTTGACTTGACCTTAACGATGCCATCCAAGGTCAAACCAATGACATCATCTTATGTTCCCCTCAAAACCATACCATTTTTGTTCAAAACGTTTTTCTCTAAAATGCTTAGTTTTTGAAAGAAAAGGGGTGTACGGGTGGTCTAGGACACTCTGTATATTGCTGCCAGGGTAATTGGTCCTGTCCAGTCTTCTATTGTTATACTCGTTGCCTGAAGGTACTGGGAAGGTTCCGGAAAGTTTTCATTTACATCGTGTTTGATAGTTGACTTGATAATTAAGGCTGAACCGCTATGAGCTGATCCATCTGGGTGTTGTGTATCATATGCGTTATAGTGCGGGATATTTAGATAGCTTTTTTTAGTAAAGTGGGTTTCTGAGATTAGCATAACATCTATATTTTGTTCATATAGAAAGTATTTTAGCTGTTTAGTTTTTTGAGCCAAGCCATTAGCGTTCCATACACCGATTTTAAGTACACTAGCCATTATTTTATTTTTGTAATGACTGCAGTAAGCAGGTTGAGCATAATGTCCATTTTTCCATTAGTTTGATGATCATTTTTTCTATTTTAATGTTAATTTGATTTTTATTGTTACTAGAACAACATAGGCGCGCGCTACGCGCGCTCTTTTATTTATGGACATTTTCCATAATTAAAATCATATACGTCATAAAACAATATAACTGCAATCACAGCAAAAAATTTTGATGCTTCAGATGATTTTTTGATGCTCCAGAAGATCAAGTATACCAGCTTTATACACATGCAATATCACAACACAAATCCATACGCACATATATTTATGTCAAAAACTATCCTTATATAAAAATTTAAAGGAAGAGAAATCATATATATATATTTCTTTATATACATAATTTTTAACTTTTTTATTATCTCACTGACTGCCAAGGTAAACTTTTAATGCTTGCCAAGTACGAACACGTGGAAAAGCAACATAAAGTTGTCCATGATTAAAAACATCTTTGCGAAGATCTATTCCTACTCTGTCAAATGTTTGTCCCTGTGATTTATTAATTGTCATAGCAAAAGCTAATTTTATTAGAAACTGTCTTCTTTTAAAAAAAAAGGATATATTAGGTGTACAAATAAGTTTCCGCCGTTTTTTATCAAAAATTGGGCATTTATTGTGAAAGAACGGAACCTAATGTTTTATTTGAAGTATTGTCCATCGCTTGCCACTACTTTTTCCCATCTTTCTGGCAGCATACGGAATACCGCGTCGGAAGAATGCTTCATTTTTGAGGCTATCCACGAATCGACCCAATTTTTGGTATCTTCATATGATGTGAAGTGTTGCTCAGACAGGCCATGCGCCATCGATCTAAACATGTGGAAATCAGAAGGAGCAATGTCTGGTGAATACGGCGGGTGGGGTAAAACTTCCCAATTGAGTGTTTCCAAATAGGTTTTGATCGGCGCCACAACATGTGGACGAGCATTATCATGCAGGAGAATAACTTTGTCGTGTCTGGAGTAGTGGGCGCGCTTTTCCTTGAGTGCTCGACTCAATCTCATCAATTGTGTTCGGTAGACAGCCCCAGTAATGGTTTCGTTCGGTTTAAGCAACTCATAATACACGACACCAAGCTGATCCCACCAAATGCATAACAAGATTTTTTTTCCATGAATATTTGGCTTAGCTGTAGATGTTGAAGCATGGCCAGGTGGATCCCATGATTTCTTCCTTTTTGGATTATCATAGTGGATCCATTTTTCATCACCAGTGACTATACGGTGCAGAAAACCCTTTCGTTTATGCCTGGCAAGCAGCATTTCATATGTGAACAATTGGCGTTCAACGTTTCTCGGCGTCAGTTCATATGGAACCCAATTTCCTTGTTTTTGAATCAATCCCAATGATTTCAACCGATGTGAAATTGCTTGTTGAGTCACTCCCAATGTAAGTGCAAGTTCTTCTTGTGTTTGGCACGAATCTTGATCCAATAATGCTTCCAATTCCGCGTCTTCATACACTTTCGGCCTTCCGCTACGTTCTTTGTCTTCGATGTCAAATTCACCGTTCTTAAACTTTTGAAACCACTCACGACAACTTCTCTCACTTAAGGCAGCCTCACCATATGCTTCTACAAGCAATCGATACGCCTCAGCTGCAGATTTCTTCAAATTGAAGAAGTAAATCAAAAGTTCCCGCAAATGACACTTATTCGGCTCAAAACTCAACATTTTCGCACACAAAAGAATATATTATACTGATAAAAAATCACTAATATTTTAAGGTTATGTTATTGACTGATGTCCAATCTTACGATAAGGACGTTTTACATCTGACAATTTTAACCATAACTTACTGGTGGCACCAACTTTTGTCAAACGGCGGAAACTTATTTGTATACCTAATATATTTTCGCAATATAATGTTATACGGTTCAAGAAAACGATATCTCCTACTTTATCACCCGTTAAGCTTTTACATTTCAATAAATGATCAGCAAGTTCTATAATCATTAATCTTGTACCATTGCAGAGACCTTCATTGATATTGAGATTTCTAATCAACATAATGATACAATTCGGTCTTAAACGTAATTCATAAGAAGGAAGAGATGATGGAGACAAAGTATTTAAATATTCTGATAGTAAAACTTCATTAATATCACAATTATCACCGCAATTTTCAGTACTATCTGTACTTGTATGAATTCGCTCCTCAGATATGTCTAATAATTCAACAACTCGTTTATTAATTTCTTCGACATCAGCATTTCTTGCACAAAGTATTGTACACTTAGCCATTTTATTAAATTCTTTATTTCGTATTAGATCACCATATATATCTTCTACAATATCAGCACTAATGGGTGCAATACAATAATCCGGAAGTTGTATATTATCATTAGAATCATTTAATATGCCATCTCCCAAATCCAATAGAAATTTTGCAAATTCAGTTTCCTCTGGGAGAACTCTCATGTTTTCCGTTAAAGAGAAACTTATAAAATGTTTTCAATTAGGACTAAATTTGATGGAAAGATTCACGATTTCACATCGGGTACCATGTATTTTAATAGGAAGAAGTTGCCTAAAATCACCACCTAATACAATAATGTTACCACCAAAAGGTAAATTATTATTTATGATGTCACGCAATGTTCGATCCATAATCTCTAGAGCATATCGTGGTGCCATTGGTGCTTCATCCCAAATAAAAATATTTATTTTTTTTAAATATTGAGCTTCCTTTAATTGGATTCTAATGCTAGATAATGAATCAGCAAATAATGGAACCGGCAATCCAAATGTCTTATGAACCGTTTTTCCTGCTGGCAACAATGTCGCTGCAATGCCCGTAAAAGCCATTGTACATACATGTTTATTACGAATTTTGGCTAAGTGATAAATAGTTGTATATGTAAACGTTTTACCTGAACCACCTGGACCATCGATATAAAAACAATTACTATTGTGATTATTATTGTCTAATCTATTTAATATAAGATCTACTATTTCTTTCTGTTTGTCATTTAATTGTTCATATTGTCTGACACCAACTTCTATAGCTTCTTCAATTGTCACATAATCATGTTTTTCGTGATTTTCTTGCAATTGTTCCATTTGTGAAAAATCAGCCAAACTTTTGTCTTCAGCACACAGCATAGCATTAATTTGCGCATATGCTTTCATTTGTCCTTGTAACATTCCAAAGTGTCGTACATAATCTTCCGACATTGCTACTTTAAAATTTTCCCATAGCTCTTCAGGATGCAATGGTTGACAATGTAATAATATACGTACAAATAATCTACGAAGTTGTCTTGGCATCATCCATCCAACAGCTTCGTTCATAGCTCGTCTCCATTCATCATCATCTTTAATCAAACCTAAAGCTAGACATGCTGCTGAAAATGATTGACAAACTTCTCCATTTACAGTTTTTAAATCAATAAAACTTTTAGCTCCCTATACAGTGAGTAATAATAGTCGTAAATGAAATAATTCTGTTTGTGTTGGACTAACGGAATACATTCGTCCTATACAATTATAATGACTTTTGCGTTTAATCCAATGCGATACATTTCTACCATTGATTTTCTCTTTTTTAAACGTATAATAGCATGGAATTTCTACATATGAATATTGTCTTGCTTCTTCGTCGGGAGAATTTAATGAGAAATAATCAATCAACATCGTAGCTTGATTTAAAGCAGAAGTCATTGCCTCTTCAATGGCTTCGTTTTCAATTATAACATTTTGTTCATTAGGAAGATGAACTGGTAAACGCATTATGGTATGGCTTTTATCTTGTAGCTTTTTCCCAAGTATACGCCAACTGGCTTCTACAGGTCCAACATAGCGAGTTTCTATAAAATCACGTATCTCATCATGATCAATAATTACATTTTCTGTTATTGGCTCAATTGTTATAGCAGCAACATCGTGTCCTTTGTAAATATATTTATACAAATATTTAACTGATTTGATACTTGAAACTATTCCAACGTAATATGACAATTAAATATAATCGATAAAATAGGGCAATATGGAACAACATAACGATTATCGACTATATATTCACCAGGACGTTCAAAATTTCTACCATTATCTCGTCTACGATAATAAGGATAAGCATCTTCATCCATTCTAGTTTCTTCGAGAAAAGATTTCGGATAATGTTTCGAACAACGTCCATCTACCAAACACCAATCGCCACAAGGTCCATGAATCATATGTTTCATAACTATATCATGTAAAATACGATTCTCACATGGATCAGGAATTTCAGCAGAAATATATTTATCAACAATCTGTGGAGTTGTTATTTTAAAATTATATTTTAAAGTAATCAACACGTGAACATGTGGCAAACCACGTTTTTGAAATTCAATAACGTACACAAACACTGCTACCTCACCAAAAAATTTTTGTTTAACAATTAAATCAATCTTTTTTAATGTTAAAAACACGAGCACATATGTCAGGTCTATTAGAAGCTTGTTGACCAGGTAAGAGGTTTTCCTCGATTTCACGCCATTTTGGATTACAAGTCATGATAATAAAAAGGTCTGGTTTACCAAACTTACTAACAATTGCCATTGCATCTTGATAATTTTGTAACATATTACGCGGTGATCCAGTAAATGTAGAAGGAAGTATAACCATCTTTCCAATACGTCCATTTAAATTATTCGCCATAGTTTGTATATAATCTCTTAAACCTTGGTATGTTTCAGTACGTAATTCTTTTTGATGATCTCTACAATAATTTATTCTGTCCTTTTCAATTTTTACATAATTGTCTACATTGTTGAAATAGACGACGACCTAATAAAAAGACGTTAAATTCATCACGAATAGCCATGCAATATTTAATATACTGACTTCTAGTTATTCGTTTATTACTATTTAATTTTGTTAAATTACAATGCCATCCTTGAGTACCATATGGATAAAATAATGGATATATCCATGGTTCAACATTTGGATTCATGGTACTAACATTTTGCAAAAATTTGTTATTTCTATTACGTATTGTTACATATGATTCTGGAATTTCTCCATTAGCAGTTGTATGAAAAACAGCAGCAACTTCATTAGTTCTTTGAGCATTATATCGGCGTCGATCCATACCTGGTCTTAATGTAAATAATAATTGTAATTCTGGCAACAATTCTCCTGATTCTATTTCTAATTGTCGTTGATTTTCTAATTCTTCACCCATCATTTGATAAGATTGAGCAAATATATTCAATTCTCGCATTATATGTTCAAGATTTTGTATAATTTCCAAATCTAAATCTGAATTTTCGTTGAGACGATAATTTATTGCTTCATTAGAATCTATAATGAAAAGCTGACCGTAAGTCGGATTTTCACTTTGAGCAGCATACAATGCTGTATTAATTTGATAATAAATTTGCCCATGTATTTTGAAACAATATGGACCAGGTCTTCTATTTCCAAAATTAACCAAATTAGCGTTAAATGACGCAAATGAAAATGAAATGTTGTAGCTACGAATATTGTTCGGAATGTTAATAGATTCGTTTTGAATAACTCAAACTTTATTTCTTTTCTTTACAATGTGGTTTCTGGCTTCGCTCGATTTGCACGTCACAAAGTCGCACGATGCTCCGAACAATACAACGTTAATTGCGCGCACACGCACACACCACACCGCTATCGCTCTCCTGCTGCGCCGCTCGCGCATGCGCTTGTACATACATCGATTGCGCGCGCGTTCAATGGATCCTTTCAGTTATACAACATACCGCCCACCAAATTAGTGCAGCTAATTTGTTCATCGGATTCGGAAGGCATGGGCAACTTACAAATCTTGGAAATAGATCGCTTAACATTTCCGCTGGAAGTTCGAATAGTCGCGACGCGTACAAATTCATCAGTACCGGTATGTAGCTCTATGACCCGACCTAGTTTCCACTTGAGTGGCGGGATATTATCTTCCTTTATGATGACCAAATCATGTATTTTCAAATTTTCCTTGGTAAATTTCCACTTGCTGCGACCTTGAAGACTATTTAAGTATTCCGATGTCCATCGTTTCCAGAAATCTTGAAAAGATCGTTGAATCATCTGCCAGCGATTCAAGCGATTTATCGGAATCTCAGTTACACTGATGTCAGGAATACTGGTTAGCAATTCTCCTATCAAAAAATGAGCTGGCGTCAATGGCTGTAAATCCATCGGATCCGTTGACATTGAAGATAGAGACCTCGAATTTAGGCAGGCTTCTATTTGACTTAGTGCTGTTGCCAATTCTTCAAATGTGAATAAAGCATTACCCATGACTCTCTTGAGATTATACTTGCAGGATTTTACTCCTGCTTCCCACAATCCTCCCATGTGTGGTGCCTGAGGAGGAATAAATTTCCACTCGATGTTCTCGCTCGCAAGCATATCTCCAATGTCTGCTCCTACTTCGTCTCGAACAAATTGATAAATTTCCTTCAATTCCCGGTTTGCACCGACAAAATTTGTCCCATTGTCGCTGTATATCATACGCGGTCTTCCTCGTCTA
Source organism: Formica aquilonia x Formica polyctena (assembly GCA_907163055.1). Lineage (NCBI taxonomy): Eukaryota > Metazoa > Arthropoda > Insecta > Hymenoptera > Formicidae > Formica > Formica aquilonia x Formica polyctena. The sequence goes on along the minus strand of CAJQTV010000118.1, from coordinate 358,069 downwards.
TTGATGAACCGGCGAAGAGTGGCGATGAAGGCGGCAGTTGTCAACTCGCTTGTTGCTTCCAAATGAATGGCTTTAGTGGAGAAACAAACAAATAAGGCGATGTAAGATTTGTTTGTCTTACGACCGCGTCCCTTGTTGACTAGTGTAATTATAGGTCCTGCGAAATCAACACCTGTTATTGTGAAAGCTCGACTCGGTTGAACCCTATCACTTGGTAGGGATCCCATGATTTGAGATAGCTCGCGTGGTTTGTTTCTGGCGCACCATACGCAAGTGCGGCAAATTTGTCGAGCTATATCCCGACCCTTGAGGGGCCAATATCGCTCCTTGATGAATGATAGTAATAGTAATTGGCTAGCATGTAATAAACGTCGATGCTCTCGTTCAAATAATAGTTTGGTAACTCGATCACCGGCCGGTAATATGACGGGATGTTTCCGTTCAAACGACAGGGATGAGTGCTGCAAACGACCGCCCACCCTGAGCACGCCGCGGTCGCCGAGAAATGGATGCAATTGAATAATCTTGCTGGTGTTCCTTAAATTACGGCCCGATTTTAAAGCCGAAATTTCTTCTGCAAAGTATATGACTTGAGTGTGTTTTACAATGCGTCAATGAGCTTCTTGCAAATCCGTTACTGATAGTTTATCGAAATTTCGTTTAGTTGACTCCTGAGATATATTTGCCGTAAATCTCAATACATATGCCAATACTCGTTCCATTTTTGTAAGCGATGAAAACTTCTCGATGATTTCTTGAATTATCTGATGCCTTTCATTGATGAGATTGCAAATCTTAGCTGATTTACGTTCTTCTGTCTTGATTATTTCAAGGATTTTACTTGAAGGTTTGAGACTTGATTTTTTCTGAGATGTAGGTTGTTTTTCTTGTAACCATCGAGGGCCAAACCACCATAATTCAAATGACTTGAGATGAAAGGGACTGGTGCCGCGAGATATCAAATCAGCAGGATTTTCTTCACCTTTGACATGATTCCAATGTTCCGCCGACAATATTTGTGTGATTTCAGTCACCCGATTCGCGACGAATGGTTTCCAACGAGATACATCGCCGCGAATCCAACATAATGCAACTGTAGAGTCCGTCCAAGCCTGCAAACCGTCGAGTCGGACTCGTAGGCTCTTGAGTACGCTCGCAATCAACCGCGCTAATAGTACTGCGCTACACAATTCCAGCCTGGGTATTGAAGTTCTTTTAATAGGGGCGACTCGCGATTTGGAGCACAGCAGTCTTGAAGTGAGAGTTCCATGTTCATCTTCGGCTTGCACGTACAAGCACGCTCCATACGCGCCCTCAGAAGCATCGCAAAATCCTTGCAAAAATATTCATTTAGGTGTTTCACATGCGACGACTCGTCTAGGAATAATTAGTGCTTCTATCGAGATTAAATCTTGTCGGAATCGTTCCCATCTCTCGATAAATGTTGATGGCAGCGTCTCGTCCCATTTGCACTCAATTCGCCACGTCTCTTGCATTAACAACTTGGCGGTGGTTACGATCGGTCCAGCCAATCCAAGAGGGTCGAAAAATTTACTGATTGCCGATAAAATTTGTCGTTTTGTAGTAGCAGGCTCTGTTTGCTTCACGACGAATTGAAATACGTCATCCTTCGGATTCCATTCAATGCCAAGTGTTTTGATAACGTCGTTGGCATTGATGCTATACGTAGAGATCTCTTCTCTTCTTTCTTGTGGCAGATGCACCAAGACTTCTGAATGGTTTGAGCACCATTTATGTACTTCAAATCCACCTGTCTTCAAAAGCGTGGTAAGTTGTCGCTGTAATTCTATGGCATCTTGAACGTTGTCTGCTCCAGCCATATGATGTCGTCTACGTACATTTCATCGAGTAGAACTCGTGACGCAATAGGGTACTTATCAATCGCCTGTTCCGCAAGCTTACGAATACACTTAACGGCTAAATATGACGAGCTCGCTTCACCGTACGTAACAGTGTTTAGTTGAAATTCTTGAATGTCTTCCTCTGGGTTTTCTCGCCATAATATACGTTGAAAATCACGGTCTAATGCATGTAGGATTATTTGTCGATACATCTTGCGTAAATCTCCGGTTAACGCGATTTGATGGAATCGAAAACGCGTGATTATCTCGATCAAACTACTCTGTAAAGTAGGTCCTACGTGTAACACATCGTTCAACGACATTCCGGTATCAGTCTTACTTGACGCGTCGAAAACTGTACGAATTTTCGTGCAACTACTAGATTCCTTAAATACGCAATGATGCGGTAAGTACACTATTATGCCCTGGTTTTCCAGAGAAGTACCGTTTACAGGAGACATGTGATTCAGTTCTTGATACTCTCGCATGAACTTTACGTAACGCTCTCGTAACAATTTATCACCTTTAAAATGATGTTCTAATTGCTTGAATCGCCTAAGTGCAACATCTCGTAATCCGCGTTTCGATCTATTTCGACGGATGGTAAATTCTTCGTAATTGTTGGCACAACTAGACAATAAACGTTTGCTCGGTAACTTGAATGTCTTGACTGAACAACTATATTGCAACTTTGAGATATTGAATTTTCTATTTCGTTTAAACCCGTAATTATTTCAGACGTTCGTTCACGTTTTACGCATAATTTATTACATGCTGCTTGTGTGACAAAATTGGCTTCACTTGCACTATCTAAAAGGATACGAATTGTTGCGTTGGATCCGTTGGACCGTGTTGCGTCGACTATTGCAGTGGCCATGAGAACGTATTGCTGCTTGGGATGATTCGATGCATGATGAACCGCCACATTATTCGTCTCGTTGGTTGCTTTAGAACTTGAGCTCTCGTCTGTGCTTTCATCCTTTGTAGATTCCTTTCTGGCTGTTGGGCGATGTAACAAGGTGTTATGCCGTCCTGAGCATTCCCTGCAGGCTCCCATTCGGCACGTTCTAACGAAATGGTCATTGCGAAGGCAGTTGATACATAATTTCAATCGCTGCACTTCCTTGAGTCTCTCATCTACTTGCATTGCCAGGAACTTGTCACAATGATATAGAAAATGGGCTCCTTGACACATGTAACATTTGCCAGCATTCGTCGTATTTGCTAGCGTCGATGATTTGTCGCCTTGTGCGAATTTTGCTTGATTACGAGATTTTGCGTGTTGTTTCTCGGAGTCGTTACTCTTAACAACATCCCTTTGCTTAGATCTCGCCTCAATACGTTCGAGTATTTGACATCTTGTTTGTAGAAAGTCTGTTAAATTTTCTAAAGTTCCGACAGCTGGGTTTCCATTTTGCTCCCACGCCCGAAGAGTAACGTGATCCAACTTAGCCTCCATCATGTGAATGATTAGTTCGTGCCAAGAATCCGTTGGTAATTCCATGGATTTTAATATTCTCAGATGCTTCGTTGTGTAGTCGACTAGTTCTCGTATTGCGCTTGATGATTCCTTCTCCACTCGTGGCATGGTGAATAAATATTGAATGTGCTTCTTCTTAATGGCTCGCGGATCGTCGTAACGTTTAGTCAATAAATTCCACGCTACGGAATAATTTTCATTCCTTAGCTCAATCGACTCAATAACCTTTGCTGCAGCACCTGTAAGTGATGTAATTAGATACTGGAATTTTTGAATTCTGGGAATAGTGTTGTTGTTGTGTATTAACGATTGGAATGTTTCAGAAAATCGCTTCCATTCTTCTGCGCGACCATCGAATGTAGGAATCTTGACGATGGGTAACCTCACTTTCGACTCATTGTTGGTTGCACCACCTTCTTCCGTAAGCCTGCGCAGTAGTTCGGCTTGCTGCGTGACGAGACGCGTAATGGCGCCGTTCTCATTCGTCGAGCCGCCCGCGCCGAGCTGCTGCATAATGTCTGTTTGTTGCTGCAGTACGCGAATGATCGCGTCGTCATTCTGTAACACACGTGTTTCGTTTTGCGATATTGGCACATTTTTTACCTTTTGTTTCAGTTGAATCCTTAGCCTTAGATATCGATCCTCGAATTCCTCGTCTTCTCTTTCGTCGTCTTGGAATACCTCGTCTACTTGGATGGCGATTATCCGTCGTTGCACGTCGTCGAATTTGCCGCGTATCTCTTCTAACCTCGCTGTGTACACCTCGATCTGCTCTCTCGAGGGTTGCTCTTCCGCTCGTTCATCATCTTCGACCTTGCGTTCTAGCCTCGTTAACTTGGCCTTCACTGTACCGCGTTGCCTGCGTAATGCTAACTTCGTAAATGTGGACTGTAATTTCTCAACCGTTGACACGTTTTTCTTCATCCGGCTCGAAGGACCAATGTTCGGAATGTTAATAGATTCGTTTTGAATTACTCAAACTTTATTTCTTTCCTTTACAATGTGGTTTCTGGCTTCGCTCGATTCGCACGTCACAAAGTCACACGATGCTCCGAACAATACAACGGTAATTGCGCGCACACACCACACCGCTATCGCTCTCCTGCTGCGCCGCTCGCGCATGCGCTTGTACATGCATCGATTGCGCGTTCGATGGATCCTTTCAGTTATACAACAAATATGTTTGAAAAAATTATTTGATTTTGCATGACTACCATCGAATAAACTATGAAGAACATGTGGAAATTAAAGCAAAGGTGCAAGGTAAACTGCGCCGTGATTGCAGCAATCATGAAACGAATTTCCTCTACTAATAATCTTTTAAACTGCAAAATGTTTAGCATTACAATGAGTACACGACACATTCATAGAACCTATGTAATATTCCACTACATCGTTAAGTATTGTCATACAATTAATATTTAAAAGACGCTGCTTTTTTTTGCAATCGGTAACGTGTTTGATATTCTACAGATCGTCGTAGTGTTGATCTAATAATTGGGTTTTCCTCGATATTTTTTTCACAATTTAATTCTATCACACGATTATCATTTGATGTACCAGCAATGCAAATAATTTGTTGATGTATTGATGTTACGTTCAAGGAACTTTCTTTTAATTTCTTATTTTCACAACAGCGTCGTTGATTCTCCTTTCTTCTCTCACGACGCTGTTGTAAAAATTCTTCTTCTTCTTCTGAAGTACGCACAATTTTACGTTTTGGCATTTTACAAGAATATTGATATACTATGTATATATATTGTTAAGTATATATGTGTTAAATATATATGTGTGAAAATCGTAAATATGTAAGTAAAGTATTATGGATTAGATTAATAAATATTAACAAATACAAACGTATAGATTAGATCAAGTTTAGTTAAAATGAATAAAGATATCAAAATAAGATATCAAAATAGTTTCACTTTAAATACAAATAAATGCATTAATTATTATCATCATCATTATCAACATCATCGTCATTATCATTCTTATCATCATCATCATTATCGTCATCATCATTATCATCATCATCATCATCAACATCATCATCATCATCATCATCAACATCATCATCATCATCATCATCATCATCATCATCATCATCATCATCATCATCATCATCATCATCATCAACATCGTTTTTATTTTGTTATTATATATTACATTCTTTACCAATCGTGAACTGCGGAAATGTTGTCAAGTTAGGTTAGCAGTTATTATTATATATTACATAATACATTAATAAATTTTCAATTAAAATAATAATTTAGAGATAATTATCTTATAATCTAATTAACTATTACAATATATTATATACAACTATGATTTATATGACTATTTAATAATAATTTATATATTTTAATAATATTTTAAATTCAATTCTCGTTATTTTTCAATAAACAATTAAATTATATTAAATTAAATATAAACGTAGTATTTAAATTTGTAGCAGCTGCTGCTGCAGTATCTGTTGCTTCGTAAACAGTTACCGTCTACCTGAAACAAAAATATAACAGATATTTATATAATATTTATATAAAGATAAAGTATAATAAATGTTATACATATAAATATATATGTATATGTATATATACAGGGTATTTAATTTAACTCTTGCATCTCAAATAAGTCCGTTACTTTTACATACACAAAAAAATGATAAAGGAAGAAGTTGTATGAATCAAAAAGAGAAACACGATGGTGAAATAAAAAAGTCGTATTAAGGTCATTTTGAATGTTATTTCAAGGTCATTGATTTTTTTTAAATGGAATCATATGGTTTTAGATAGATCATGTTTTAACCGATTTCAAAAGGAATTCAATCATGTATAATAACCTGACCTTCAGGTAACCTTGTACTCCAAATTCACGCTATAATGACATGGGATGATCAATAAATCTTAATAATTGTTTATTTTATGTTAATATTTATTTATTTATTTTAATAGGTGTTCAAAATGTTCACCATCAACGTCGATATATTTTTGTAAACGTCTGATGAGCGTCTCGTTGTTGCGATTACTTGTGGATTAATATTTATCAAAGCATTAATAATGCGCTCTCTCATATTCTGGACTGTTGTCGGTGTATCTTGATAAACAATATCTTTAATTGTGCCATATAAAAAAATCAAGTGGTGTTAGATCCGGAAAGCATGCCGGCCAGTTAACTCTTGAGTCCCTACCAATCCACTTTTCTGAAAACTTGTTGTTTAAGGTATCATGTACTATTCGGGTAAAATGTGTTGGACAACCATCGTGTTGATACCACATGTCTAGCCTGTTTGCTAACGAAATGTTCTCCGATAGTTCTGGTAACGTTTCATTTAGAAAATTGTTGTATCTTCCACCATTTAAATTTTCGTCAATAAAGTACGGGCTAATAATTTGGTCATTCCAGATACCGCACCATACGTTAATACTCCAAGGACGCTGTTAAACGACTTGACGATACCACCTTGGATCTTGCTCTGACCAATAGTGCATGCTATACGTATTTACTTAACCATGATTATTGAATATGGATTCATCACTAAATAATACTTTAGTAAATACGCATAACATGCACTATTGGTCAGAGCAAAAGCCAAAGTGGTATCGTCAAGTTGTTCACCAGCATTCTTGGAATATTAACGTATGGTGCGATATTTGGAATAACCAAATTATTGGCTCGTACTTTATTGATGAAAACTTAAATGGTGAAAAATACAACAATTTTCTAAATAAAACGTTACCAGAACTATTGGAGAACATTCCGTTAGCAAACAGGCTAGACATGTGGTACCAACACGATAGTTGTCCAACACATTTTACCCGAATAGTACGTGATACCTTAGACCTTAGACAACAAGTTTCTAGAGAAGTGGATTGGTAAGGACTCAAGAGTTAACTGACCGGCATGCTTTCCGGATCTAACACCACTTGATCTTTTTATATGGCACAATTAAAGATATTGTTTATCAAGATATGCCGACAACAGTCCAGAATATGAGAGAGCGCATTATTAATGCTTTGATAAATATTAATCCACAAGTAATCGCAACAGCGAGGCGCTCATCAGACGTTTACAAAAATATATCGACGTTGATGGTGGACATTTTGAACACCTATTAAAATAAATAAATAAATATTAACATAAAATAAATAATTATTAAGATTTATTGATCATCCCATGTCATTATAGCGTGAATTTGGAGTACAAGGTTACCTGAAAGTCAGGTTATTATACATGATTGAATTCCTTTTGAAATCGGTTAAAACATGATCTATCTAAAACCATATGATTCCTTTTAAAAAAAAATCAATGACCTTGAAATAACATTCAAAATGACGTTAATACGACTTTTTAATTCCACCATTGTGTTTCCCCCTTTGATTCATACAACTTCTTCCTTTACCATTTTTTTGTATATGTAAAAGTAACGGAGTTATTTGATGCGTAAAAATTAAATGGAACACCCTGTATTGTATATACATATATGTATATGTATACGTATATACAGTTATATATACAGGGTGCGGCATTTATAGTGACGCGGGCATATTTTTCGGAAACGAAGTGAGATATCAAAAAATGTTTCAGACAAAAGTTGCATGGTTTCGAGGGGGCCACATGATAAAAATATGGATTTGACCTTGAGTGACCTTTTCAAGGTTAGGTCAATATGGTCGATGTTTTCTTAAATAGAACCCCCCATTTTTTATATCATATTCTTATAGCTTATGTCGAGAGCTTTCCAAAACACTATAATAAAGTATTTTTTCATTAAGTACTTTTTGAGTTATTTTATATTTTAATCTGACATATTTTGATATAAAAAATAAAATATCTCGTAAAATATTTAGTTTTCGATAATCTTACCGTAATACTTTTATGTACAAAATAATGAGACAAATCAATTAGTGTAAAGAAAAAAACAATTAATTGTTTAAAAAAATACATTGTAAATAATTACATACTTTTTCTTAAAAACAATTATTTTTTTTTACTAATTGATTTGTCTCATTATTTTGTAGATAAAAGTATTACGGTAAGATTATCGAAAACTAAATATTTTACGAGATATTTTATTTTTTATTTTTTTATTTTTTATATCAAAATATGTCAGATTAAAATATAAAATAACTCAAAAAGTACTTAATGAAAAAATACTGTATTATAGTGTTTTGGAAAGCTCTCGACATAAGCTATAAGAATATGCAATAAAAAATGGGGAGTTCCATTTAAGAAAACATCGATCACATTGACTTGGCCTTGAAAAGGTCACTCAAGGTCAAGTCCATATTTTCATCATGTGTCCCCCTCGAAACCATGCAACTTTTGTCTGAAACATTTTTTGATATCTCACTTCGTTTCCGAAAAATATGCCCGCGTCACTATAAATGCCGCACCCTGTATATATATATATATATATATATATATATATATATATATATATATAATGTTTATATAATATATTTATATATATATTTATATAATAAACATAAATAGTAATTTACATAATAAAGAATAATGAATAAAATTAATTAAATTATTATTAATGTTTTTAATATGCAAATTCTTCAGATATTGTCATATTTTAAATCGAACTATGTTAATCCGATGTAAATAAATAAATATTATTAACAATACTACTATAAATAACTTTTGTATAAATAAATTTGCTAAATGTTTTTGTCTATAAATCAAAAAGAATAATAAAAATGGAGATATGATATTAGGGTATAAGAAACATCCTACTTAAGTAATTACGTTAAAAAAGCCACATTAGAAATACAAAGTTAAGAAGTCAAAATGGCAAGCATTTTACAAAAGAATAGTGAAGTTGCATTAACTTACTTTGATATTGGTAACCTCATATGAGGAACACTATGTCGAACAGATTTGAACGACACAAATCCTGACAATTATCAGACACAAAAGAAAGTGGAGGAATGAAGAAAGCAGAGTAGTTATTAGATGAGGATATGCGAGGATATGCACATAATCGATTTGTCCGATTCTATATGCAAATAAAAGAACAAATTGTAATAATCTCGTCATCGTTATTTAAAAAATAAAAATTACACAGAAATTGTACTTACAGCATCCTGGCAAATTCGAAATTAGCAATTATCTCTTCTTTAACACTTCTTTACTTCTTCTTTACTTCTTCTTTATTTGACAAAGAAATATCAATTCTCTATTTGATAGCTGTCAAAATTCAATCGCTGACAGCTGCTCTCGCAACACTAAGTAAGCGAGAAAACCAATCAAAATCGCAGAAAAGCAACAACAATAAAAATTTAAATGTCTTTTTTAAGAGTGTTAGAGATGCATTAAAGATTGACATATGTCATGTTGTCATTTGATCATAATATACTCAATCAGAAGTTGGCCATATTGCAGGGCCGAAAATGGAAAGGTATACGTCACCCGCGATATTTCAAGTTGATAAAACTTGTATAATATGTAAAACATTTACATTATATCATACATCATTGTATTCATTTCAAACAGCGCTACAATTTTTTTCATATCGAAATATTCACATTATTATAAAAAAATTATGCATTCTTCTCCGTTCGTTAACACAGATAGCTTTTGGAAGCAATCACTATGCTCACAATAGAGTTTAGTTTGAACCATTTAATTTGATATACAGGGTGTGTCAAAAGTCTGGATACACTCAAATATCTCGTAAACGTTGCATTTTAGAGAAAAATATTTCAGACGAAAGTTATAAGGCTTAAAAAGACGCATTCAACGGTAATAGCTGTTTGACCTTGGATGGCGTTGCCAAAGTCAGATCAAGGTCAAATTGAATTTTTTAAATGGAATTGCCTACTTTTTATTGCATATTCTTGTAGCTAATCTCGAGAGCTTTTCAAAACACTATAATGAAGTATTTTTTCATTAAGTACTTTTTGAGTTATTTTATATTTTAATCTGAAATATTTTGATATAAAAATAAAATATCTCGTAAAATATTTAGTTTTCGATAATCTTTTATAATGAGACAAATCAATTAGTGTAAAGAAAAAAACAAATAATTGTTTGAAAAAATACATTGTAAATAATTACATACTTTTTCTTAAAAACAATTATTTTTTTTTACTAATTGATTTGTCTCATTATTCTGTACATAAAAGTATTACGGTAAGATTATCGAAAACTAAATATTTTATTTTTTATATCAAAATATGTCAGATTAAAATATAAAATAACTCAAAAAGTACTTAATGAAAAAATACTTTATTATAGTGTTTTAAAAAACTCTCGAGATAAGCTACAAGAATATGCAATAAAAAGTAGGCAATTCCATTTAAAAAATTCAATTTGACCTTGATCTGACCTTGGCAACGCCATCCAAGGTCAAACAGCTATTACCGTTGATTGTGTCTTTTTAAGCCTTACAACTTTTGTCTGAAATATTTTTTTCTAAAATGCAATGTTTACGAGATATTTGAGTGTATCCAGACTTTCGACACATCATGTATATTTGTTACGGTTTATCTCTTTTAGTTTAAAAGATAAAAGGGGGTGGCCACTTTTAGTAGGATATCCTGTATATTAAATCAATAAATAGCAGCGGTAATTTTTTTTTCAAAAAATTTAAAAGAAAATTTTTTTTTAACTTAGCGCTTCAATTTTTTACCGGGATAATGCTGAATAATGTATATAATAATGTGTATATATTATTTATTATAATTACAATTATAATAATTATTAATAAATAACTTTTTACTGGTATAAATATTTAATCAATATCAATAGATTTTAATTGAATCTTTTAAGATATAATAAGCTAATTATGATTAAACATATTGTTAAAGTAGACCTTTTTCACATTGAAAATTTATTTAAAAGCGATTTGAATAATAATCTTTGAAAATCTTTATTACGGAGATAACATATGTATTTTTCAAAATAAATGTATATATATGAAATTTGAATAAATTTTATTAATTTGTTTATCACAGTTATAATGTAATGTAGTTTATGCTATATCTTCAATATGTAGTTAACGGAACATGTTCTATATTCATACGTAGCATATTGATTATTTTCCGTTGTCAAATAACAAATTTTGACTGTTTTCATTACAAATACATGACGTGTGTAGCAACGACAAAATAAGGACGGAGCAAGATAAAGATTAATCAAAACATAATTTATATATACAGTATGTATAATTATAATAATTATCTCTTATTTTCCAATTCTCTAACATTTTATCGCTCTTTATTTTTTGCTTTTTATCATTTTTTTTTTCGTCTTAATGCTTTATGCAGTTTTTGACTGTGGAACTTTCATTCTTACACATTTTATAAGTTATTTTTATACTCATAATGATTCTTGAGAGAAAAGTTTTTATTTTTAAAGATTTCTTTTATGATATCAATATTATCAATTAATCATTGTCAATATATTAATTATTTATTTATTATATCAATATATACATTTAATCACACACACATATAGACATACACACGCACACACGCACGTACATGCACGCACGCACATACGTATGTATCCCCGTACACACGCACGTACATGCACGCACCGTGAACGCATATATATTTGTACTCTTTCGTTATTATTCTTTTAGTCTTGCATTCTATATGTTTTTTTTTGTACTCATGATTTTTCAATCTTTCAAATTTTTATATTAACATACATCTATATAATACGACATATGTGTGTGTTAAATACTTGCGCGTATGTATTCGCGCACACGTGTATGTGTGCGTGCATGCATGTCTATGTGTTTCTAAAATTGTCATTAAAATTTTAATAATTAACTTTCTAAAAATAAAGCAATACAAAAGCATCTATAATGGAATCTCTGATGGAAGGTAGTAATATGAATTCGGAAACACTAACAGTTCAAGAAAAAATAAATCCCATTGATTTACTAATGCTAAATGAAATTATAGATTCGATACAAATTTTTGATTCAACCGTGTAAGTATCCTTTAGGATTTTATGTAAGCACAGTGTAAAAATTAAATTATTATTATGTCTTTTTAATTAATTAAATTTCTTGTTACATCTTATTAATCAAATTATATTTTTATTATACCCTATTAATTCTTTGCTGTTCTATAATTTTTATTTTTACACAAAAAGAAATTCTTGTATTTTATATTAATATTATTAAAAACATGTAGTTACATATAAGGCAAATAATATATAAACAATTATATATCTTTATAATGAAAAATGTTATTTACTTAAACATATTAAAAATTAAATTTTACTTTTCTTAATTTAAATATAATTATTATATAATATAAAATTGTTTTTGATTAAAAATTATTGTATTTCTTAAATGTTTTAAACAATTACGTTAATTTTATAGAGAAATAATAGGTTATGTGGATGGTATCGAGTCTCCCCGTCTCGTGGGTACAACAATACAAATTTTTTAAGTTCTATTTAAATAATGGAAATGGAAGGAGAGTACAAGTAGTAGCTTGGAATGACGATATACAGGGTTTGTCAAAAGTGTGGAAACCCCTAAATAATTTTTGTAAAAATGAAAATTTCAAAAAACGGTAAAACACGTATTTTGATTTATCAAAAAAGCTACCCTATGACATGGATACCGATCATCCCCTACTCCCTGGTACGCGGGGGTAAGAGGGGGGTCGAAAATTTTAAATTGGATTAAAGGTCGAGTCCCACACAGAAAAATGATATGCATTAGATATCTGCTAGATATCTTCAATGTCTACCAGGGATATCCACAGGATATACAGAAACAGCTATTAGACATGCTATGGATATCCAAATGTCCGACATTCGAGATCTCATAAATATCTATAGAATATCTACATAAATATCCACTAGGTATCTATACAATATCCAGTGCATATCTACAAAAATATCCACTAGGTATCCATACAATATCCAATGAATATCTACATAAATATCCACTAGGTATCTATACAATATCCAGTGAATATCTACAAAAATATCCACTAGGTATCCATACAATATCCAATGAATATCTACATAAATATCCACTAGGTATCTATACAATAAATTTAATATATAAAATTAAAAATCTTATTTGTATGGAAGTTAATTTCTATTTTATATTTTCAATAATTTAAATAAGATAATAACGAACGATTTTTGCTTATTCGGACATAAATTGTCCGAATAAGTGAAAATCGAACATTATTTATCTGTCCGATTTTCTAAAAATCAGTTCAATATCTGAATTCCCCGGTACGGGAATCGTATCAGAAGTTAAACTGATAGAAATAATTACGATGTTATTAACCGCATTGTGCAGACTTTATATACGTTCATGACAAGAACTTGAATACGGATATAGAAAGTGTATAGTGCGCCGCATAGCGGTAAATAAATGAACACGTAAATCTCTAATAAATATCTTTGATAGCTGTGTGGTGGACATGGATATGTGGATTTCACGTGGATATGTAGTGGATATCTTCGGTAGCTGTGTGGTGGACATGGATATGTGGATTTCACGTGGATATCTAGTGGATATCTTCGGTAGCTGTGTGGTGGACATGGATATGTGGATTTCACGTGGATATCTAGTGGATATCTTCGGTAGCTATGTGGTGGACATGGATATGTGGATTTCACGTAGATATCTAGTGGATATCTTCGGTAGCTGTTTGGTGGACATGGATATGTGGATTTCACGTGGATATCTAGTGGATATCTTCGGTAGTCATTCGAGAGATATAGATATTTTGTTCATCTATTAGATATCTATTAGTTATCCATGGTAGATATGGACATCAGATAGATATGTAGATATTGACTAGATATCTATTGAATGTTGTGTTCTGTATGGGTTTCGACGAATGAAATCGTAGATAATCTATTAGTGAATCGCTCACTTTGTAATTTTCACCTCGTGAGTAAACTCACCCAATAAAGAACCATAATTATAATATAGGCACCAAAAAGATAAACGTATGCGTATTACGCACATAATACAAAATGTAAAATATTGAATAGTTAATAATAATATTAACTATACGTATATAAAAAAAATTCAAATATAACTATTTAGATTTTAATTTCTAATTAATAATGGATATATGCTTAATAAATATTTCTGGCAAACATTTTTACGAATAAGAAATGAATATGTAGATAACACGTGGATCTCTAATAAATATCTTTTGTAGCTATTTGGTGGACATGGATATTATGTAGATAACATGTAAATATCTAATAAATATCCTTGTCAGATATTCAGTGGACGTGGATATGTGGACAATAATCGGATATCCACTAAATATCCTTGTCAGATATTCAGTGGACGTGGATATATGGACAATAATCGGATATTCACCAAAATATCCTTGTCAGATATTCAGTGGACGTGGATATGTGGACAATAATCGGATATCCACTAGATATCCTTGTTAGATTTTTAGTAGACATGGATATGTGGACAATAAGTGGATATCTACTAGATATTCTTGTCAGATATTCAGTGGACGTGGATATGTGGACAATAATCGGATATCCACTAAATATCCTTGTTAGATTTTTAGTAGACATGGATATGTGGAGAATATGTGGATATCCACTAGATATTCTTGTCAGATATTCAGTGGACGTGGATATGTGGACAATAATCGGATATCCACTAGATATCCTTGTTAGATTTTTAGTAGACATGGATATGTGGACAATAAGTGGATATCTACTAGATATTCTTGTTAGATTTTTAGTGGACATGGATATGTGGACAATAAGTGGATATCTACTAGATATTCTTGTCAGATATTCAGTGGACATGGATATGTGGACAATAAGTGGATATCTACTAGATATTCTTGTTAGATTTTTAGTGGACATGGATATGTGGACAATAAGTGGATATCTACTAGATATTCTTGTCAGATATTCAGTGGAATATGAATATATGGACATTATATGATATCTAATGGATATCTACTGGATATTTTTTAATAAATTTTTAGTTAACATGGATGTGTGGATAATATGTGGATATCCACTAGATATCCCAGCTGGTTATACGGGAGATATAGATATTTTTGATATCTAATAGATATCTATTGATTATCGATAGTAGATATGGACATTATATGGATATGTCGATATCCAGTAGATATCGATTAGATATGTAGCTCTGTGTGGGGTGGGGGCTCGTTTGAAAGGTCTTTTCATAACAAACACACCCTTAAAATTTTAAGTCGCTACGACCCCCTCATTCAAAATGGCGGCCGTTCAAATTTCGAAATTTCATGCACTTAGAGTTATCCAGGATCAACTGTGTGGAAGTGGCATGAATTTGATCCCTTGTGTGTGTGTGTGTGTGTGTGTGTGTGTGTGTGTGTGTGTGTGTGTGTGTGTGGGCGCGTGTGGCTAAACAAGTGTGAATGTGTACATAGTGGTGATAGGTTGCAGAACAGACGATTGAAAACTGTTATCTCTCTTTAATGATTCAAAATCTTTTACTCCGTGTTTTAAAATAAATTTTACTCAGTGTGTTAAAGTAAATGCTGAAAGTGGTTGCCATTTACTTCCTGACAATATGCCAATCTTTTATAGAATGCAGAAATGGCTCTATGATTCGTCTCAAAAGGTATCAAATCTATTTCATCCCTTATTCGCTGTATCAATTCTTGGATGCTTTCAGGTTTTGTTTTGTAAACCTTACTCTTCAGGTATTCCCGTAGATAATAATCAAGAGGAGTTAGATCTGGTGACCGAAGTGGCCAATCCTCTCCTCCCTCATTTCTGTTCCTTCTTCCTAGCCATCGTAATGGAAAAGTCTCATTTAAAATTTGACGTGACCGTAAACCAAAATGAGCAGGGGCTCCATCATGCTGAAACCATATTTCTTCGAAATTATTTGGAAAAATATTTCGTATGGCTGGAATTATTTGATCTACAAGTAATCTTTCATATCTTTGAGCGTTCAGATTTTCTTCAAAAAAAACGGCCCTGTTAATAGCCGTCTGTTATTCCACACCATACATTAATTTTTTGTGGATATTGTGTGTGAGTTTCCCGCACCCAATTCGGATTCTCATCTGACCAGAAACGAAAATTTTGATTATTAACTTCTCCCGTTAACGTGAAAGTTGCCTCGTTTGTAAAAACAATTTGATAAGGGAAGATGGGCCGGACATCTATTAGTGCCATCATTCTTTCACAAAAACCTATACGACGCTCCAGATCTCCGTCTTGCAATTCTTGAACATATTGTAATTTGTATGGATGGAACTTGTTTTTCTTTAAAATTCTCCAAACGGACTTGGGAGCAATATCGTGAATTTGAGCGGCTCTGTTAATAGTAGAATTGGGATCTTCAATAAATGTCTGCATAATATCAAGTTGTTTTTTTTCGTTAGTGGCAGACGATGATCTCCCTGATTTAGGGCGATTTTTTACGCTACAAGTTTCTCTAAAACGTTCTATTGTTTTTAAGACAGTGGACTTATTAATTCGACGATTCGGATACGTCTCATTAAATAATCGAGCGACAGCAGCGTACGATCGCTCGTTGTCACCCCATCCACGCATCATGAGGATAGTGATTCTTTCACGTTCCGACAATTCGCGAGCCATTTTTAAAACGTTTAATTTTTAATCTGCCTAAAATCTGTGAAAACAACTGATTTTGAGTAGCTGTGAGAACAACTGATTTTGAGTAGTCGTGAGAACAACCGATTTTGAGTAGCCGTGAGAACAACTGATTTTGAGTAGTCGTGAGAACAACTGATTTTGGGTAGCCGTGAGAACAACTGATTTTGAGTAGTCGTGAGAACAACTGATTTTGAGTAGCCGTGAGAACAACTGATTTTGAGTAGTCGTGAGAACAACTGATTTTGAGTAGCCGTGAGAAAAACTGATTTTGAGTAGCCGTGAGAACAACTGATTTTAAATAAATGAGGAGGATCCTACCATGTAAGGCAAGATAGAGGTAAGTTTTTCACATTGTTCTCACGGCTACATAAAATCAGTTATTCTCGCGCTTTTGAACGGCCGCCATTTTGAATGAGGGGGTCGTAGCGACTTAAAATTTTAAGGGTGTGTTTGTTATGAAAAGACCTTTCAAACGAGCCTCCACTCGACCCTTAATCCAATTTAAAATTTTCAACCCCCCTCTTACCTTCGCGTACCAGGGGGTGGGGGATGATCGGTATCCATGTCATAGGGTAGTTTTTTTGATAAATCAAAATACGTGTTTTACCGTTTTTTGATATTTTCATTTTTACAAAAATTATTTAGGTGTTTCCACACTTTTGTCAAACCCTGTAGAATGCATCGTGACAGATCAAGTCACGGACAAGCTCCTATCGTTCACCCTCAAACGAACCGATTTCAATCTTCCTCGCAACTTACAGCTCGCTGATCCCCGATTTCATCAGTCTGCTGATGTCGACGCCCTTATCGGCGCGGATCTGTTCTGGGATTTAATCTGTGTGGGTCAAGTTAAAGCATCACAGACGCATCCGACACTGTAAAAGACTCGTTTAGGATGGATTCTGGCAGGTCGACCGAGCAATCCCCCCACAGCCGCACAAAAGATTCGATCTTTCCATGCTACGATAACAAACACACAATTGCACGAACAATTGGACAGATTCTGGCGGCAGGAAGACATCGACCGACCAGTCAGCTATACCATTGAGGAAGCTCGATGTGAGAAGCATTTCCTAAATAATGTGGCCCAGGCTCCTTGCGGTAGGTACGTAGTAAAGCTCCCAGTCAAGGAACAAGTGATTGGCAGGCTCGGAGATTCCGAAGACATCGCGTTGAAACGGTTACACGCACTCGAGAAACGTTTTAAGCGCGAGCCGACATTGAAAATTCACTACAAGTGTTTCCTTGATGAATATGCATCACTTGGCCACATGAAGTTGATATGTTCGCAGCATGACCCTAATCAAGAGCTAGCATGCTATCTACCACATCATGGCATATGGAAGGTCTCGGAACAATCATACAAACTACGTGTAGTCTTCGATGCCTCCTGCAAAACAAGTACCGGATTGTCCCTAAACGACGCGCTCATGGTGGGACCAGTCGTTCAGCAGGATTTGATGTCTATCCTGATGCGTTTCCGCACCTTCCGTTATGTCTTCACGGCTGACATAATTAAAATGTACCGGCAGATTTTGGTGGACGCATCACAAACTCCTCTTCAAAGAATTCTATGGCGGAGTGACGCAAATTCCGACGTCAAGATATACGAATTGCGCACGGTTACCTATGGCACCGCTTCCGCCTGATACTTAGCAACGAGGTGCCTCAAACATTTAACAGAGCAGCGCGAATCGGAGTACCCACTAGGATCGAAGCACATTAAGCGGGATTTTTATGTGGACGATCTGCTAACCGGGGCAGATACAATCCACGAAGCGAGATTAGTTCAAAACGAAATAATTCAATTATTACTCTTAGGATCGTTTGAGCTCAGCAAGTGGACTTCAAATTGCCCAGAGTTGATTGAAGACGTCGACAATCAAAGCCATAAGCCAGTCACAATCAACGATGACGCAACCTCCCGTATTCTAGGAATGAAATGGGATCAAGTCAAGGACAACTTTCATATATCACACGACCGTCGCGAGGATCAAGACATTGTGTCTAAACGCACGATAGTCCGGAGTCGCCAGATTGTTTGACTCTCTCGGACTCCTCAGTCCTGTTATTGTCACGGCAAAACTAATATTACAAGAACTGTGGCAGTTGGGAAATCACTGGGATGAATCCGTTCCACAGGACATGCACACCCGGTGGACCAACTTTGAGTGGCAATTGGCGGAGTTAAAACAATTGCAAGTCCCGCGATGCGTGAAGTTTGCCACGAATCCGCAATTGATACAAGTGCACGGTTTTTGCGATGCCAGCCAGCGTGCCTACGGAGCCTGCTTATACATTCGAACAAAACTCGGCGAGAATCAATACCGCACCGAATTGTTATGTTCAAGATCTCGCGTCGCGCCTCTCAAGGCAGTTTCGTTACCAAGATTAGAATTGTCCGCGGCATTATTATTAGCTCGATTATTAGAAAAGGTTCGCGCGTCACTCGATTTATCTCAAATGGAAATTTTTCTCTGGACGGATTCTACCATTACACTAAGTTGGATAACCTCGACTTCCAGAAGGTGGGGAATATTTGTAGCCAACCGGATTGCAGAAATACAACGGTTAACAGCTATAAAGGACTGGCGACATACCGCATCAGCGGACAATACGGCCGACGTGCTATCGCGCGGACTCCACCCACGGCAGCTGTTGGATGCAAATTCGTGGTGGCACGGCCCCCCATTTTTACAATTTGACAAGCATCACTGGTCGAGTAGTAACATCACGCGCCTGGGGGGTGAGATCCCTGAAGCACAAGAAATATCAGCAGCTGTCGTTGTATCAAATCATTCTATCGTTGACGACCTACTGAAGAAACATTCCAGTTTAAACAAAGTATGTCGCATCATGGCGCACTGCCTCCGAGTCCGAAGGTTGCATCGACTGACCACATCAACAAAATTCGTTACCCACAGCGAGATATCTCGCGCACTAGAAGTTGCATGCAGGGTGGTACAAAAGAGCACATTTCCCAACGAATATAGCTCATTAAGTAAAAATTGTCCTATCAACAATTCTAGCAAACTACTTCCCCTGTCCCCTTTCATGGACAAGAATGGACTAATACGGGTGGAGGGTAGGTTAAAAAATTCCGACTTACAACCTGAAGCGCGACATCCCATATTGCTCCCGCGCGATCATGAATTAACGAAACGCATAATAAGGCAGGAGCACGTGCGTAGCTTGCATGCAGGAACGCATGCCACCATGGCAGCTGTCAGACAGCGTTTTTGGCCTCTGTCTCTTCGATCGGCCACACGAAAAATCGTTCGAAATTGTATGATATGCTTCAAGGCCAAGCCGATTCAGTCGGAAGCCTTAATAGGATCATCACCTACTAGTCGCGTTACCATTTTCAGACAATTCTCACACTGTGGCGTAGACTACGCCGGTCCAGTAATTTTAAGAGAGCAACGCAACGCCCGCAACCATAAAGCGTACATTTCCATATTTGTGTGTTTTGCCATTAAAGGAGTTCACATGGAATTAGTAAGCGATTTAACTTCAGAAGGTTTTATTGGTGCGTTGCGACGATTTATTTCTCGAAGAGGTAAGCCCTCTTGCATATACTCCGGTAATGGTACCGCATTTGTCGGGGCGCAGAAACAGCTCAAAGAGCTTTACGATTTTATAAACGATAGCCAAACACAAGGACACATACAACAATTCCTTCGCGAGCACGAGACGAGCTGGTGTTTCATCCCGCCTAACGCGCCTCATTTTGGCGGTTCGTGGGAGGCCGCTGTAAAGTCAGTCAAGTACCACATGGCTCGGATCATTGGCAAGGCCCATTTGACCTTTGAAAAAATGACGACAGTACTTTGCGAGATAGAGGCAATCTTGAATTCGCGACCGCTCACGCAACTCAGTGCCGACCCAAACGATTTGACATATCTTAGCCCGGGACATTTCCTGATTGGCACAGCGCTAAACAGCCTTCCTTGCCACGATTTGCACGACACCAACGAGAACCGGCTGACACGCTGGCAAAGAGTGGAGCAACTACGGCAGCATTTTTGGCGAAGATGGAGCCTCGAATACCTCCACTCGTTGCAGGAGCGAACAAAATGGAAGGTCAATAAGGGCATACAATTAAAACCGGATCAATTGGTACTCATAAAGCAACAAGGCTTGACGCCATTACAATGGCTGTTAGGTCGAGTGCAAGAAGTCCACACAAGTTCCGATGGCGTTGTGCGGGCCGCCAACGTTCGAACAACGAAGGGGTCGTTCATGAGACCTTTGTCCAAACTCGCGATATTACCAATAGATATTTAAGTGGCGATTAAGCTCATTTTTAAGTAGATAATAAGAAATCGGTTTCATTAGTCATAGGTACCTTCACGATTGTACCGAAGATTTTTTTATATACATATAAGTTTGTTCTGTAGGATAGGACCGTTCTTATCTGTAATCATCTTAGTGAACACATCTATCCCCAACACAATTCTTAGTTTTCTGTTCTTTAGACCTTTTTTTTATGTTTGAAAGCACGTTCTTTCAAGGTGAGGCGGCGTTGTATAATACTCTCCTCACATTTCATTACAATCCATATTCACCGCGCATGGTATCGTTTATGATTTGCGGGAGCGGTCGGATGACACCGCTGCCGGTCGGGTTCGCTCGCGGGCCCGAGCGCGCGCTGCGCAGATAGAACGGAAGGGACTGTACGAACGACACGTCGTCGTGATACCGAAGTTAGTTTTTCTTTACCTGACACAAGTGTGGGCGCACTCATTATCGCGTACCACAAACTTAACGAGCTGTGATCTTATTGACTGTTTAAAAATAAAGAAAACAAAAGAAAAATAAGAGAATTATCATTTCTCGACCACGCCCGATCCCGATCCCGAGAGAGAGAGAGAGAGAGAGAGAGAGAGAGAGAGAGAAGAAGCGCCGTGGATCATTGCGTGGAAATCACGCGATTACGAAACATTAGGATTAGATAGTCCTGACAAAAATCATAGTCAGTGATTTCAGTCAAAAGACAGTATACTATACTGTAAGATATGTAAATAAATATTATATGTATATTTTATGACCTATATTCCAAGTAAATGTCTGTCACACACAACATAAACAAATTTTAACTACGAAATTCTAAAAAACGAAGGAAGAAAAAGGGAGATAAAAAATCGTTGAGTCATGCGGAAACAGAAAACCGAAGGTTACTTAAATATTATGTTTTCGTTAATTTTTTATTATAATCTCTGATATATATACATACGTGTCGGAAGTTATTATCAGAGACCGGATCGCGGTGCCGTTTTCCCCATTCCAAGCGCGTGCTATAGCGGCCGAGCGCCGCGAGAAGCAGTATCGTCTACGCCGCGCCGGTTTGGCGGCCTAACGTAGTACATTTATATTTATTTGGGCACCGTCGCATAAAGTACAAAAATATTTATATAATCATAAATATTTTTGTATTTTATGCGACGGTGCCCCATTTACTACGTTGGGCCGCCAAACCGGCACGGCATAGACGATACTGCTTCTCGCGGCGCTCGACCGCTAGGACGCGCTTGGAGTGGGGAAAACGGCACCGCGATCCGGTCTCTGGTTATTATATTCGTGTATCAGCCGAACACACGCATTTTTTAAATTTTAATCTTTAATAATAAATCTATTATCGTTAATACGAGTCGTTGAGATTCGAACATTATATATATTCCTGACAATCTGGAAATAATATTAAATAAAATTTTATAATACAGTGAAAGACACGTGAGAAGCTTTAACTTTAGATTTAGTTTTCTGTTTACATGTTGTCGAATTCATATAAACGCGTAAAAAAATGGCGATATATGCAGAAGAAAAGAAAATCAAAGTCGATGCCAAGTGAGTGTAATGATGAGGAGAATAATGATGAGATAAACAGAACATCAAGTGTTGAAAATGAGGATAGGATTAACTTTGAGCAACATGAGTTAAATATCAGTGACCAGTCTTTAAGTTCTCATGATTTAGAAACTCCATCGAAAATAAATTTAGATGCGAATTCAATAATCAGTGATTGTGACATAAGCAGCGATGATAATATCATCCCTACTGATTTGCCAATTGTTTATCAATCATCTGTTCTACTTGGAATGGAACAGAAGATCCGCGACTGGGCAGTACGTAATCGAACCAATATAACACTCACTGCAGTGACTGATTTATTGAATGTATTAAGAAATGAAGGCTACACATCATTACCGAAGACTGCTGAAACCTTATTGGGGACAATGCATTGCAGGCCACTTCAAAAAATGGCAGGCATCAACAGTATTGTTAGAGAATATACATATTTAGGCATCAAAAAAGGCCTTAAAAATATTATTTTCCCGGATGTATATACTGAAGAAACTATTTCTCTCTTAATACATGTTGACGGAATGCAAGTTTATCACAGCTCTTCAAAACAAGTTTGGCCTATTGCTATGAAAGTTTATCATCCAAATTATATTGCCAAACCTTTTGTAGCAGCAATTTATTGGGGAGATTCTAAACCTCTTTCTGTTAAAAATCATTTTTCTGATTTTGTAGTAGAAGTAAATGACTTAATTGAAAATGGAATAGAATTATATGGTAAAAAATACTCTATTGAAATCATGGCCATAGTGGCTGATTCTCCTGCCAGAGCATTTCTGAAGTGTTGTAAAGCACTTGGAACATTTTATGCTTGCGAAGGATGTACAACAAAAGGTATATCAGTAGGAATTGGAAGATCCAAGAAACGAGTATATCCTCCAATTGATGCTGAATTGCGTACGCGACAATCGTTTAAAGAAAAACTTCAACGTGAGCATCACTATGAAAATTGTTATTCGCCGATACTTTTAATGAAGAACGTTGATCCAATCAAGCAAGTTGTTTTGGAAGTTATACATTTATTTTATTTGAATAACATGAAATGGCTGTTGAATAAGTGGACATCGAGAAATGAAGCAACACATGAAATTGGCTAATCTTAAACATCTTCAAACTATAATGACACAATTGACCAGTGATATTCCGTGTGAATTTCAGAGAAAGAAATTTGATATGTATCATATCTCTCGATGGAAGGCATCACAGTTGAAGTTTATGCTCAATTATTGTGGAGCTGTAGTATTAAAAAACATCTTATCGAGCCATCATTATCATCATTTTTTGCTGTTCGTGTGTGCAAGTCGCATTTTGAACAATAAAGAACTTATTGCGATTCCAACTGACTATGCCAATGACTTATCGAGAAAATTTTTTGATTTGTTACCTTCTTTGTATGGAAGAAGTAGTCAAGTTTTGAGTTGGCATAATATTATTCACGTTGCTGATGATGCCAAGCATTTTAAAATACCACTAAATGATCTCTCGGGTTTTTGGGGCGAAAGTTACAGAGGTTTATTCAAAAAATTCATTAAATCATCTAATAAACCACTTACACAAATTGTGAACCGACTTGATGAGATTGAGTCCGGTGAACGAATGATAATTAAGAAAAAATACTTATTAAATGATTGGACCATCTCCAAGAATCCTGAAGTGATTGTTTACCATAAAAAAAATTATATAACAGCAAGCCAAATCAACATATGTAACATTATTCTAAAAACTAAGCATCCTGATAATATAGTTCAATTACACAATGGTAAAATTTTTATTATCTCAAAAATATTAATCAAAGAAGAAAAGTCGAAATATACCAATAATTTTGATATCTATATTATGGGACAGGAAGAGTGTAGCAGAAGCGAAGTTTTTGATTTTCCAAATTCTTCAATAAATTTCGGAATAATTTTAGTTAAAGAATTTTCAACTACAACAAAATACGAGATTGCAACGAACATCAAATACAAATATGCTTTGTTACACGTGAATGAAAAAAAATATTCAGTTACTCTTCTTCATGAATAAAAATCGTCAATGAAATGCAATAATAATAAAAAAAATGTAGAATTTTGTTTTTAGTTTTTAATGTAGTGATATTTTACTTTATTAATTTATTTTTTACTTTATTAATTTACATGTTAATTTTATATTGACTCACAATCAGACAGTCTTTTCGTAATATATCAACAGAGTATATACTAACATTGCATAAATTCAAATATATATTTATGATATAAATAGTGAAGAGATGCAAGTATAAAAAGTTAAACTATATTATGTGTATAACCATGATGCCTTGTGTGGCGCTGCTGAAGATCTTCCTCTCTTTCTCCGCGAGTTCTGATAATCACATGGAAAGATTAGCGTGCAACGTCTCTAGAGGAATGACAATATCATTCATTAATTAAAAAGTTGATAGCAAAAATTACAGTGAATGCTAATGGTTGTCGATGTTATTAGTGTATAGTTATTGGTGTATGGAATAAATAGCTTTTTCAGTGCATTCAATGCAAATGTTAACATAACCTAACCTCAATCATAAAGTTATCAAAAATGGCAAATAATTCATCTATGAATTCACAAAATTCCAAAGAACCGTATGCAGTATTTCAATTCGAGGAAACAGACGAGAAAGGAAAAATGTGCATCGATTTGGTATTGAAAAAATGGTTCACAACACGTGGCAAAAAAGATATGTGCAAATATCCACCTGAAGCTCATTATCATTTGCAAGATCAATTTCTTGAAGAGTTCAAAACGCCAGAAAAATCATGGTCATGCGTTTCCTACAAATTCATTGTTGGTGCAGGTAAATATATATATATGCTATATAACTATGCTTTTTTATTTCTTTGTCCAATAAACAGATATAAAAATCCAGGTAATTTTTTTGTTGCTAGAAAATTTAGAACAAGGTCGTAGACGATTACACAGAGCACATTTTACCAAATATTGCCAAACTATTGATAATGAAGGCAAAAAATCTGAAAAAGTACCATCACTATTATCCAAGTCTCAGATCAATGACATTCTTCATGACAGAGTTCTAATGCGTTCTAATTCTGCACTTCCAATAACAGATACACCCACAAGTAATTTCTTCTCATGATATCCATAAACTTTTTTCCTTTTGCTTGTTTTAATTACTATATAATGGTAGTTCCCAAAACTTCTCATAAAAAAAGTCATGATTCAAATATTTATTAAATTAAATTTTTTCTAGGCACACGATTAAAATCCAAGTCACGATTTAGCAGGATTGCAGCAAATTCAAGTGATAGTGACAGTGAAAATGAGGAACACGGATCCTCTTATTCCACAGATTTATCACCACCGAAAAAGTCACAAAAAACGTCAAGTTTTCATATTAAATCTTTATCAAACCGTGAAAAATCTTGTGGTAAAATTCTTTTGCAGTTACTTCGCAAATAAATTGGAAATTTAATTAATTAATTTATGCCACAATAATGGAAAATA
Organism: Formica aquilonia x Formica polyctena; assembly: GCA_907163055.1. Taxonomy (NCBI): domain Eukaryota; kingdom Metazoa; phylum Arthropoda; class Insecta; order Hymenoptera; family Formicidae; genus Formica; species Formica aquilonia x Formica polyctena. Next base: position 331,786 of record CAJQTV010000118.1, on the reverse strand, counting down.
ACAAATACATGTCATTTTTTTATTTATAGCAAGCAATCCAAAAAAAAACAATTATTTGAAAACGTGGAATCAATGCATAGTAAAGATGACACTGAGTTAAATTCACTAACTTCTAACGAAAAACTAAGATCAGAATATCAACAGTTATCAATAAAAGAAAAAACCAAAAAATCCGGCGGTGAAAAAGTATCCAATGGTATGAAACAAAATTAAAAATCTACTTTTGAACAATTCTCAAAACATAAAATAAAAAACTAATTTTCAAAAATTCTCGATACATAATATAAACAAAATAATTTAAACAAAAATCTAGAGCCGTCGACTGCTGATAATATTCAATTATTCCAAGATTTAAAATACTATATTGATAAAAAATTGGATAATCTACGAGACAGAATCGGATATGATTTGAGGACGAAAATAATGGAATTAAAAAATACGATCGTTGGTGCAAATTTAATTTCTGCAGCTGGACCTAACTTAACTTCAACAAAAACACGTTTGTCTGTCAAAGTTCCAATTAAAACGTTGGATGAATTTTTAAACTATGAGGATATGTTAAAGAATGATAAAGATGAGATTGAGACACTGATAGTATATTTAACATTTTCAATAAATATTTTCTAATAATAAAATCTTTTCTATTTTCTCATCTATCATCTTTTTAATATTTCTTTTCTTAATTTTGCTTTTTTTATACAGCGAACTTTCTTCAGAGTACTAATTAATTCACAAACTAAAGGCAAATTCATGCATTACAATAATAATGACAGCTACTTTAGACAAAACAGTGGAATTGGAATATTCTGGCTTTGGTCGAAGCGTTGGTGGATATTCAAAAAGAAATTTTGGTACTACTCTAACGTGTATTACTATGAAAGAGGCTATTATGGATAAATTGGAAGAAGGATCAGAGACAATAAATTTACAATCAAAGATTAGTAAATGATTGTCAGGTGTTAAAGATCGTAAAGGCGGCAGAAAAGAACGTCAATATGGAGTCAGAAGAAGATCGAGATCATCATAAGTACAAACTTTACTTTGAAATTTACAGATATCGCTGCAGATAATTTAATTGGACTTTATTAAGACTAATAGGATTACTATTTTTGTTTATGTTTAATATTTATTTTATTATTGCATTTATTAGAAAATTTATTTTTGCAGAATCTATCTTTTACAAAAAGTGAACATATTTATTAAAATGTATTGTTTCTATGTTGTGTTTATTAATTTTTCAATATTAGTTGTTTGATCCAGACTCATAAAAAATGAATTGTAGTTGAGTTTAAGCATAACTATATCTTTAATAATGTTTTTTATTCTATTACGAAATAATATGAATAAATTAAATTTCGCATTCAAAAATATAAAAAAAGACGAAATCAATATTAAATTTTTATTTTTTGTGTAAAATTTTAAGTTTTTAAGTTTATCATTTTATGTGTTAAACATAAAATTTATTAGAAAATCGTCATGAATCTGTTCTTTAAAGACAGTAAACACACTTAGAGTGTACTCTCCATTTTTTTGTTCGTTAAAATGTTAATTGTGTGATTTAAAATAAGACATAAAAAAATGAACTGTAATTTAGTTTCATCACATAATTGATATATCACTAATTATATCTTTTGTTTTTATGAAAAATTATAGATAAGTTTTACATTAAAAAATACCCAAAGGAAGACAAGCAAAATTTATTTTTATTTAATTTCTCGTATATTATATTATCATCAAATACTTTTATGGAAAGTGTAATGATTTTAATATTGATTGAGATTAAAAGTAACAAAACACAACACGTTTATTCGAACAAAAAATGTTTAAGTTAGTTAAGTGCTTAAGCAATGACCGTACACGATAAAATTTGTTTTTATAAATAATATGCTAATTTGTACCTATTTTCTAGTTTGATATATCTAGTATTTCTCTTATAGTTTATTACAGAAAAGACTTATTGAATGTATTATAAAAATGCAAAAAGACTTACGTAATACATATAAAAATAATTATCTTATTAAGAAAAAAAAATTCTTTTTAAATGTATTTTTTGTAATTAAGTCCTTGTATAATAAATATTTAATAATTGCAGATATTTTGTACTAATTATGATCATTATTCAAATTAATAAATTTGTTGTACAAGTATAGTAAAAAAAAATAAACTCAATCAGCTCTGGCTTAATAATGGTGCGTGTAAACGCCGTTGCATGGCCCGAAACTGGCAGCCATACTCGGCAGTTAGCTATGGGCCAATCATGGGACGCGTAAACGCCGTTATTGGCCCAAGATAGGTAATCAAATTTGGCCCGAGACTTGCAACCGAAATTTGATCTTAAACATCACGCCATAATATTTATTGAAATGTTATCTTCATTTCGATATAAAAGCCGTACGTTTCCGCATTTCACTCATAGTCTGACGTTATTTGAACAATTATTATACGATTCACGTTAACTGAAATTTATTCTGATTGTGAGTTTCGAATTAAAGTTTTATATATAAAATAAATCCAAGAGATGATTTCTTAAATTAACTCCTTACGGGAGACGAACTCCTTGTGCTGGTGATAACACAACAATTTGTGTTAAAATGCCAAGAATAAATATAGCAAATGTTATAAATTTATTAATCACAACGTTTAACATTGCAAATTTTGGTGTCTCACCTGTTAATCGCCATGAAGTTGAACTTCATAATGCCATTTCCGATATAATAAAAAATGCTGTAAATGATGATGTTGAGATTGAATACAAATGGGAACTTGATTTTGACGATCCGTCGGAACCGCATGATGTACAATTTGTGGTCGTGTATGATATTGATGCTGAAGAAGATAATTATGAAGACAAAATTTGTATTGTGGATAACGAAGGTGGAAATGTAAACTTAAATTACAAAAGAAAAGCAGTTGAATTTTGGAATAGTGGAAAAAAGGACATTTAGCTATTACTGCTGTATAAAATCGTTTTAGAAAGGTAAAATTTAATACAAACATAAGAAAAATAATATGAGTTGAACGAGCAGGTAGATGTGCGTTGTGTATAAATAGTAGGTAATAAACAATAACGGAAACAGAAAGATATTTCAGACTTATGCACATTATTTATTTCGCATATCTGCGTTAGTTCTTTAGTCTTTTTATTTTTGAATTAGATTTTCTAAATATCAAACTTCTTTTCTTCTAGGTAAAATCTGTTTCGCAATTGCATAGATGGGAAGAAAATGTAATGCGCGGAGGGTCAAACAGGGACAAACTTGTATTTATTGCCGAATATGTACTATCGCAATTCCAAGAAGCTATTGATAGAGGATCTATCATTCACGACATAGATTTGCGAAAATGGGCATTACAAGCAAAGGAGCAAATAGACTTTTCTTCATTTAGAGCAGGAAATTGGTGGATATGGAATTTTAAAAAAGCACATCGCATTGTATCACGTAAAATAACAAGTTTTAAAACGCGATCTTCTCATGCAGCTGATGTAACAATACGTCAAAGCGCAGAGCAATTTGTAAGACAGGTTAAACCACATATTGATGTTATCGGTGCAGGATCAATTTATAATGCAGATGAAAGCGGCTTTAATTTCGAAATACATTCTGGAGGAACATTAACTAATGTGGGAGCAAAACAAGTCGAATCTACTATCCGATCTTTATCTTCTATGACTCATAGCTATACTATTATGCCTATTATATCTGCAGATGGACATCTTCTTTCACCTCTGTATATAGTACTAAAAGAATCTAGTGGAAAATTTGGACCACGAGTAGAAGAAACTCTTTTTAGACCTATTAATGTTTACATTGCGGCTTCAAAATCCGGAAAACTCACAAGCCAACATTTCAAAATTGGTTTGAAGAAGTATATTTACGAAATACTAGAGAAAAAAGTCTACTACTGCTTGAGTCATGGACAGGACATTGTCCGGGACAATTAAAAGAATTTATACCAGCAGACAAACAAGTAAATATTTTAAAAATACCAAAAAAAACAACTGCTTATGTACAACCTTTAGATGTTTTCGGTTTTAGAATTTGGAAAAATTTTCTTCGATGTTTTTCTGATAATATTATTTTAAATAATTATGACATAAGTTTACATTCACGTAATAATATAATAAAACTACATAGTTTAACACATAATCAACTTTCTTCTCCAAGATTTCAAAATGTATTTAAATATAGTTGGTACAAAAGTGGATATTTATCAACGCGGCCTGAAAAGTTTGATAATCCAATAAATTTTTGTTATTTTAAAGAAGAAAAATATATACCAAGATGCAGTATTTGTGGTAAAATGGCTCTTATATATTGCGCATGGTGCAAAGAATATTTTTGTTTTGAACATTTCTTTGAACAATATCATTATTGTAACAATTACATAGAATAAATAATAATTTGATAATTAATTTAATTTAATTTTAAAATTAATTTAATTTTTGTTGATGGAAAAATTTTATAAAACATTTAAACGTTTTTCATATATTATCCTTCTACATCTTGAATTAAAATTTAATTTGCAAAATATTATTTTAAAATTATAATATCAATTATGTAACGGGTGTACTTTTTATGAGCCCGCGGATTCGCTCGGTCGTGATCAGGGCTCGTAGAAAGTATTGAGACACACGATGTAATTAAAATATAAAGAACTGTTACTTTATTAGCCTCTATCGGCGCGGAATAATAATACAGAACTGCCCCGCGGAGCGGGTGCGCGGCGGATAGTAATGCGTTACTAACGGGCCGCGGCTGTTATCAATTACGCGAGTCTGACAATGAGATGCGGTGTAGTATACGCACCGCGGATATAAACACGCCAGGTAGGCGGCGCGGGGCGCGTGGTCGGTTTGTTGTGACGGCGCGTGATTCACAAAAACGTGTGACTCGGTTTAAATCGCCGAGACGATTTCTTATGCGAATGCGGTACTATTTATATCGCGTATTCCCAGATGTTATGGGATGCGTGCGATATCGAGAAATCTCGAACGGGCAGCGAACTCGCTGTCCCTTGCTCGCACGCGGAGTCCGGATTGACCAACGGTGTTGAGAAAAAACTCAATGGGGTGGCGAACTCGCCAGCCCACGGTTCGTATGGTCGGATCGGTCGGAAGTTAGATCGTTTCTCGAGAACTCTCGAGAGAAGCGATCTCGGATTTCGAAGGATCGTAAAGCGGTTCGGAAGCCGAGAATGCTCGGCGGAGGCTGCGAACTCGTCAACCTCGCGTTCCGTCGTGTTTGCGATTTATTAGGATCGGATCAGGCAAGTCTCGAGCGTACAGCTCGAGCGGATTCGGTTTCTGGTACGATTCTGGTGCCGGGATCTAAAAAGGCTGCCGTTATATACCCGAGCGATTAACGGTACCCGCGTCGTTCGCCCCCGGGTGGGGATAATGACGTATTGTTTTTCGGCAGGTAATTCGGTAATACATCACCTCCCCTGGGCGAAACGGCGCGGCGTTTCGGCGGGTGTCGCTCGGGCGTTCACGGCAGCGTTCGGCGGTTTTCGGCTTTCCGTAGCTCGGCGGCCGCATAACGGCCGTACGGTTGTTTATCGCAACGGCGGTGTTTACTGTTTAAAAATGGGCGCTCGGCGCCTCTGCCCCTGCCCGGCCGATGTTCGCCGGGCGGCAGACTTCCGGCGGTCTACTGCCGGGTAACAATGTGTCAGAATGGGGGGTGCATTGTTACAATTAATAATTTAATATTATTCAAATAATACAAGACTCTCATTCTGTTTTTTTTATATTATTATGATACAATGTATATAGTATAGAAAGATTATTTACGTAATTGGGCTATAAATATTATTACTAATATTCAGCATCATTATCGTGTATTGCGAGACCTTACGAAAAAAAGAAAAAAGAGATTCATGAAACAGCGAGCGAATAAGATTAGTATAGGTAGCGTGCGTCTTTATTTTATTTCTCAAGAATTAATTTCCGCAACATAACTTTATCGTACATGATTGAATTTGACGTAACATAAGCTTTAATATAATTTGAAAATTTTTTCAAAATATCAAAGAAAAATATTGAGTGGTGGAGATATTTCGAAAAATTTACCATTTTTCAAAAATCCAGATACGCCATTGTAAAGTACATTTGAAACCATAAAACTTTTGTTTAAACAATTTTTCCATATTTCTTTTTGTTTCAATAATATTTGCTTCGGAATGTAAAAACCGATTTTTTCTAAGGGGTTGTTTTCACCCCTGAAACCGATTTTCAGCACCAACAAAAAAATCGTTTCGTTATTAGGGACTACTACTCTATAATTATGTAAAGTTTCAGATTTTTTTTAATTTTCGCGTTGCCGAAGGTTCCTTGTAAGTATAGATAACTAGATATAGGCCGTGTTCCGATATTCACTGCCAGTACTGAAAATCTATAATTTACGTCACATACACTATAGATTTTCAGTACTGACAGTGAATATCGGAACACGGCCATAGTATAACTTATTTTAATTATTAACTTATATTGCAAACTTTTAAATATAAAAAATAAACCAAAATATATGATTGCACAAATTATAACTTAAAAATACTTAACAAACTTGAATACACAATATGTTTAAATAAAAAATAACTATTCAAGAATATTGAAAAGATTATGTAACTCAAAGTTTTCATAGTTTTGTACATAAGCTTTATTTGTTCCTATAATATTGAATATTTTCTCATCAAGACGATAATTGTAACAACACTTGTTATTTCTTTTTAAGCCATAATATATTGTCAAAATAGAGTTAACCATTTCTAAACTTAATTTATTACGAGTTTTATTTTTTATGATATTTAACTGGCTGAAAATCCTTTCAATCTCGGCATTCGAAAATGGTAATACTAAAAATGACAGAGCTACATCACAAAGATCCTTAAATGGATTTTCTCCAATAGCATTTCTGTAATTTGAAACCTCATGCCAAAACTTTATTGTATTATTTACATTTTGCCATTTGACAAAGTGTATCTTTTCATATTGAGTTATAATATTACTAATTTGAGATCTGTCTGTAATAAATTCTTGACAAAGAGAAGTTATTGAAAGTTTTTGGTGTTTTAAGATATTATCTACAGAAAAAAATGAGATTTTCTCTAAAATTTTTATATTATCAGGTACTCTTTGTTTTATTTCTAAGTACAATTTGTAAAGAAAACTTTTACAACGCTCTTTAAAATTTTTCTCATCATCTGATAAAATCATTTTATCTGATTATAATTGTCTCAATTTGTTTTCACATTGATAACCTAAATATAAATTTCTATCTAAATAATTTGATATATCATGACTTATAGGATCGAGTTTACACGATGACATTGTAATACGCTTGGCAATTGAATGTATTAGAAGAATAAGATCATTAAACAGTTTTAAAGGATCAGCATTTTGAGCTTTAAAAGATTTATTTACTTGTTCACTTCATTAAGTATTGGATGTAAAAACAAAAGATATGCTAAGTTAAATTCATTTTTATATAAATCATATAATAATTGAGCAGTATAGCAATTTTCAGTAATCCTCACAGTCTCAAAATGGGTTTTAAGTTCTAAATATTGATTATATATTCTAAACACAACCTTTTCTATTGACAACCATCTCGTTTTACAACTTTTTACAATCTTTTTGGGTTCACAATCGTCATTAATTGCTTTATATATATTTCTAAAATGTTCCTGCCTGATATGTGATTTTGAAAACCATGTATAAGTTTCTGAGATCATAAATTCAATATTTCTTGGTAATGTTTCAATTGAAGCATGTGACACAGCTAATTGAAGTGAATGGCATACGCATTTAATTAATATTAAATAAGGAACATCAAGTTTCAATTCTTGGTACAAACCATTATTAATACCTACCATTACACTAGCATTATCAGTAGTGTAGCGGGACTTAAATTTCCCGCAATCTAAAACGCTGTCGACAGAAATCGGGTCAAATCGTGTAAGACTGATAAATATAGCGACGCGTAGCACGAGAGGAAAATGGAACATACAGTCGTTGTTTGTCAGTGAGCGAGTCGGTCGGTCACCGGGACCAAATAATAACACGTGAAGAAGACAAAAGGAGTCGTGATCTCCCGCTATCAAATCGCTGTTCTCTGTAATTCTGCTGTAGAATATATTTTTCATCTTATATTGTATTTTATCAAAATAAATACAACATTATACCACATAATTTTGGGGGCTCAGCCGGGATTCGAAGCATAAGACCTCTCGCAGGAAATCGACGAGGAATCGGTGAGAAATTAAAAATCGGAGCAGAGGTGCGAAGGTTCGAGAAAGTTCGAGAGACGTTTTGACAATTGGTGACGATCCGCGGGGTGCACGGCTGAAGGTGCATGACTCGGTGTGGCGTGTGAGACGACGATCCGAGGGGTTGTACGGCGAGTTGCCGGACGGACGTGTGGACGACGAAAATCTCGGTGAATCGAACGGCGACGGTGTGACGCGTGTGCGACGACGAAACGAGAGACGTGCAGAGCGGTGATTGGTCGAGCGGACTGATAGCGGATAAGATGTCCGATCCCAACGTCTTTACGGTGACTGATCTAAGAGAGAAATTAAGAGCACGCGGATTGACCACGGCGGGGACTAAGAATGATCTTATTACTCGTCTAATGGAGAGTGATCCTTCGGGATCATGGGTGACCGAACGGGACGAGAATGCTGACAGCGCGGAGGATGAGTGCGCCGATGAGCGTGAGGATGCGTTGCGACGTCGGGAGATGGATTTTTACAGACGGGAGAAGGAGCTTGCGGAGCGGGAGTTTGAGTTGGCTCGTCGAGAGATTGCGATGTTGCGTGAGATACGACGGAAGGATCCTCTGGATCGCGGCGACGGAGCGGGGATGGCGATTCGTGGCGACGGCGCCGGGGTGGACGGGATGCCGCATATGTGGACACGAGTGAGCCTTGCAACGATAGCGGACCTGCTGAGCGAATTTGATGGCAGTGGCAATAATTTCGATACATGGGAAAAACAGTTAAGATTCCTGAAAGCGACGTACCGGTTGGAGGACGATCGTGTCAAGGTCCTGATCGGATTGAGGCTGAAGAAGAGAGCGTTGGAGTGGTTTCATTCGAGATCAGAATATTTGAGTATGCCGCTCGAGGAACTCATTGGTAAATTAAAAGCAATGTTTCAGCATCGTGAAAGCAGAGTCGCATTACGGAAGAAGTTTGAGAGCCGCGTATAGAGAAAGGATGAAAGTTTTCATGAATACGTCCATGAGAAAATAATTATGGGTAACCGTGTTCCGATTGACCAGGACGAGTTGATCGAGCACATCGTGGATGGCATTCCGGATACTACGTTGCGCGATCAAGCGCTTATACAAAGGTTTCTGACAACCGATTCATTTTTAAGCGCATTCGAGAAAATAACTCTGCGAGATCGCGGCGTGTCGGGCCATGGTCGACGCGACGGGCGGAGCGGTGGAGCGATGGGGGCTGAGCGGTCTCGGCGATTTGACGGGGTCGCGAGAAGCGGCGATAAGGGAAGGGATAACCGTGATAAACGCTGTTATAATTGTGGCGCGCGAGAACACATAAGTGCGAACTGTCCCACAAAGGAGCTGGGCACCAAATGCTTTGAGTGCAGTACGTATGGACATATTGCGCCGAAGTGTCCGAAGAGGAAAATTGCAGCGAAGGAGGCAGCGGTTGCGTGAGATGCGACGGTCTGTTTCGCGTACAATTCGCAAAAAATGTATAAAAGAAGTAGCGATAGGTTGTCGAGTAATCGCGGCGCTGGTGGATACGGATAGCGATATATCGATGATGCGTGCGAGCGAATATGCATTGGTCGGGTCGCTTGAATTACAAACATGCGGAATAGAATTTTGCGGAGTCGGAAATTATCGTGCGGCGACATTGGGACAGTTTGAGACGAAAATTACAATAGACGGAAATTTATATGCGATAATTATCCATGTCGTTCCAGATGCAGTATTACAGTATGATTTGTTGATCGCTACTGACTTTCTAGACTCTGTTGAATTTAATGTGAAGCGAGGCGTAGTTTCAATAAAACCATTATGCGAGCGGACGACCGACTGTGAGGAGCGACCGGAGATTTTTACAATTGATGCGATGCAATGTGCGGACGAGATAGATATCGCGTATATACAAAATGCGTATCATAGACGAGCGGTGACAAATTTAGTTACAGATTATAAACCGAATAAATTGCGAGAGACCGATATTAAGATGACAATTGTTTTAAAAAACGACGAGCCGGTGTATCAGAAGGCGAGGCGCTTACCTCAGGCGGAAAGAGACATTGTGAATACACAGATTGAGGACTGGGAGAAGCAGGGTATTATTCGACCCTCCACCTCCGACTTTGCGAGTCCTATTGTTCTAGTCAAGAAAAAAAATGATTCCTATAGACTTTGCGTTGATTATAGATTGCTAAATAGGAACATAATTAAAGATCGATACCCTCTTCCATTGATCGAAGATCAGTTAGATCAATTACAGGACGCGAGAGTTTTTAGCACGCTCGACTTAGAGAATGGATTTTTCCACGTTCGCATGGACGAAGCGAGCATCAGGTATACATCGTTTATTATGCCTGACGGCCAATTCGAATTTCTGCGGATGCCGTTCGGGTTATGCAATTCTCCTTCTGTTTTTCAGAGGTTTATTAATGCAGTTTTTCGAGATTTAAGTGAAAAAAGAATTGTGTTGATATATTTGGACGATTTAATTGTAATTTCAAACGACGAAAATGACGGATTAAAGAATCTTAGAATTGTTCTGGATGTCGCGAGTGAAGCCGGACTAGCGATAAATTGGAAGAAATGTCGTTTCTTACAAAGAAGAGTAGAATTCTTGGGTCATGTTGTCGAAAACGGAACAGTTCGTCCATCCGAGCGGAAAACCAAAGCCGTCATGTTGTTCAAAATTGAAACATTAAAATTTCATTTCTAAATTTCGCCGTTATGTTCAAACGATTGCCTCAGAAATCAAAACACGAGCGAGAGCAAAAAGCGTTGCGATCACCCGCTCGGTGCGTGATCGCATTATTCTATAGTGAAAAACCGTGACAAACACCTGGTTCGAGAACGTTCGATACCGAAAAAACTTGTTATTCACATCGGCAGAGCGCGAGTTTCCACGGTCAGTCGATTTTAGTCTGCCTACGACAACGATTCGAGCCGGTCGAAATTCGTCGACTTTTCGCATTCGCATTTTGCTTATTCTCGCTCGTGTCGCGTAGGCAGTAAGCTTACTCGTCTCAAATTCGGTCCGAATTGTCTCGCATACGATCGCACTCATATTCTTGCGGCGAGCAATTTGGTCACATCTCAATTCGTTTTCTTTAATTATTTAGTGCTCAGATATAGTGAAAGCTAATTGTTTGGAGTTTGAGAGTCGACGCTCGTTATCCGCATCGCGAATGTCCTCTGCCTCGCGCTAAATTCCATCCAGCGTTCGCGGTCAAGACTTCCGTTATCGCGAGAGTTTCTAGCAAGAAGCTTTTAATCAAGATTTCCGAACCGCGAAAAAGGGCAGTACTTAACAGGACAATCAAGATATCCGTCGGAACCGCGGAACACGTGCCGTCACTCGCTCCTATCGTTCAAAATAAAGGAACATTGCAAACAATCTGCACTCGATTCTTTTCCAAAATCTCCTTGTCCTCCAGCGGATCTACGGATTCGCGTTACACACAGCTTCTCGCTCATCTCTGAGCGTTTCTAAAGATTCGGGCGATCTCGTCGAGGTCGACTCCCGAACACATGTGTTTCCCTGAACCGCGGAGTATGCGTCAGGTGCAAGCATTTCTTGGGTTGAGTGGATATTTTCGTAAGTACGTTCCGAGCTATAGTACGATTGCTAGACCGTTGTCAAATTTGTTAAGAGTGGACGTACCATTTCATTTTGGCGTAGCTGAGGGCGAGGCGTTTGGACGATTAAAAATTATATTAAGCGAACGACCGGTACTGAATCTATATCGAGCTGGTGCAGAAACCGAACTGCATCGGTACGCGTCGGTACGCGTCCAAACACGGTTATGGAGCGATATTATTACAAAGAAATAGCGAAGATCAATTGTTACATCCTGTATACTATGCGAGCGGTAAGACAACTCCGACAAAGAAGAAATATACGAGTTATGAGTTAGAAGTTCTTGCGTGTAAAAGCACTTAGGCGATTTCGTGTGTATCTTTTAGGCATACCATTTAGGATTGCCACAGATTTTCAGTCGTTTGCGCTAACGATGGCGAAAAAGGATTTATGCGTGCAGGTAGGGGCATTGTTGTTAGAGGAATTCCAGTACACCGTGGAACATCGACCTGGAAAAGGTATGAGGCACGTTGACGCTCTAAGTCGAAACCCACTACCATTCTGTTTGTTGGCGAGTGAGTATGAGGAAGGATTAGCGGCACGTTTGAGACGCGCACAAAAAAGTGACGGTGATTTGAGCAAGATTTTTGAGGCAATTGAGAGAGGGGAGACGAACGGTTATATAATTAGAAGAGGAATCCTGTACAAAGAAGTGGGCGACGACATACGAGTGATCATTCCTAAAAGTATGCAAATGCAAATGATAAGGAAAATTCACGAACACGTTGGTGAAAGCTAATTAGTGGATCGTTAATCTACGCTCGAAGATTAAAAATATTATAACAAACTGTATTGCATGCATTCTGGCGGAAAAGAAACACGGAAAGCAAGAATGTTTGTTGAACCCTATTGAGAAAGGAACTGTACCGCTAGATACATTCCATGTTGACCACTTGGGCCCATTGCCGTCTACAAAGAAAAGTTACATACATATTTTTGTGGTTGTCGATGCATTTTCGAAGTTTACATGGCTATACACAACCAAGTCAACAAGCGCAGCTGAGGCGATTGGTCGTTTAAAGAAGCAGTCGTCTATCTTCGGTAATCTCAGACGAATTGTATCAGATAGGGGCTCAGCGTTTACATCAAAGGAATTTGAAGATTACTGCCAAACGGAGGGCGTGAAACATATTCTGACGACTACAGGTGTACCGCGATCCAATGGCCAAGTAGAGCGTGTGAATCGCACACTGATACCGGTGCTTACTAAATTAACAGCTCCGAAACATAACGAATGGTACAAATATCTCGACGCCGCACAATTATATTTAAATACGACGCTGCACAGAAGTGTTAAGACGACGCCTTTTCGCATATTATTTGGAGTTGACACGCGTGTCCGTGACGATCTAAATATTAGAGAATTATTAGAAGATGAACTTGTTACTTCATTTGACGATGACCGAGAAGAATTACGACGGCAAGCTAAAGAAAGTATTACAATGATTCAAAAGAAAAATAAAATTAATTTTGATAAAAGGAGAAAAGCACCCTTTTGTTATCGAGAAGGAGACCTAGTAGCCATCAGGCGTACGCAACAAGGTCCAGGACTCAAGTTGGCCTCTAAATATTTTGGGCCGTATGAGATGTGAAGGTCCAAACATCGTCGGCGGCAGACTTCATGAAGCCGTGGATCAACGATGAAGACGACGGCGAGGAAATAACCGAATGACCGAAGGGAGTGGTAATCGCGAGTATTCGGGTCGAATACTCATTCAGGACGGCCGGATGTAGGGACTTAAATTTCCCGCAATCTAAAACGCTGTCGACAGAAGTCGGGTCAAATCGTGTAAGACCGATAAATATAGCGACGCGTAGCACGAGAGGAAAACGGAACACACAGTCGTTGTTTGTCAGTGAGCGAGTCGGTCGGTCAACGGGACCAAATAATAACACGTGAAGAAGACAAAAGGAGTCGTGATCTCCCGCTATCAAATCGCTGTTCTCTGTAATTCTGCTGTAGAATATATTTTTCATCTTATATTGTATTTTATCAAAATAAATACAACATTTTACCACAGTAGCAATACCTATTAGATTAGATAAGAGCAGTTTATACAATGTCAAAGTATTTTTAACTGCATTTGCAATTGATTCTGCATCGCAAGTAGGTAACTCTATTAAAGTTAAAAAAGTTGAAATAATTTTGCCGTTATTATTATCAAAATAATTTATACCAATCCCCAAAACTTTTTTCATGGTGAGATCTGTTGATTCATGTAAGAATAAACTAAATTTATTAAAACCAGTATTGAGTGAATGCAACAAATCAAACCGAAAATGAGGATATAATGCGCATTGAATTATACCACTACATTTTGTTCTATGAATCTTCAACTAAACAGCTATTTCAGATTCTTCAAATACGTTACGGCATAATTCTCCAAGGTGATCAATAGGCATAATTGCTGAATGTATACATACAAACATAGCCAATTTACCTTCTGCGATTGCTATGTTTTGATTTTTAGTGAACTCAATTTTTTTTTGTCCACCAGAAACAAATGGAGATAAAGTTTTTGTATGTTTCCCACTTTTCGCATGATTGTTGATATCAGTCAATTTGGCATTAATTGTAGACTTGCAGTACTTGCATGCAGCTCTTGTTGGATCATCATTAATAGGCAGGAGCCAATCTTTGTATTTATTTTCCTTTAGCCAAGTTATTCGAAACTTTTGTTTATATTGTATTGGTGGCATCTTTGTAGGTTATAAATCTAATAAAAATGATGAAAGTAAATAATAACGCATAATTCTCAAATAAATAATAATGATGAGATTTTATCTATAAGTTAGCATAGCTAAGTTTAGATTTGGTGTAAAAATTTAAACTGTCTAAATTTATATTATAAATTGGGTCCGAAAAAGTAGCTAATATTCGCTACTTAAAAGCTGTAAGCTTAATATATATGAAATTAATATATGTGAAAGCTGCAACCGAGTTTTACGTTATCGTTATATATAGGCTGCGTTCCGATATTCATTGCCAGTACTAAAGATTTTCAGTTTCAGCTTACTGCTATTCTATAGATGTGAATGTTTTACCGTATCATTTATGCTTATGAATGGGCTATAGTAGAGAGTCTCTCTCTCCTAGAAGCCCTCTAGGTCATAGCCTTTTCTGAATCAATTAATCAATTATATATATAATGTCTCTAATTAAAACTTAGCAAAAAAAATAAAGTTTATTATAGAAAAAATCCGCAGTTTTAGTTCTCTAATAATCCAGAAAATAAGCTAATCACCGAATATGCTAAAACATAATTTTTGCACCCCAACTGATACATAATTAAGCTAAATCTAGCGGAAAATACGCTAAGTTGGCAACACTGTTCCTGTTCTGTATGATCTTTTCATCCAGCTTCCGTCACCTATTACTGCTATATGTGGTATTCCATTTATTATCTCATTGCGTTGTAATGCTAACTCACGTTCTTCATTCGCAGCTGCATTCATGCTTTCTCGAGCAACTTTTGCGAATGCCTCAGCAGCAGTTTCATGTGCCTTTTTGTACGTTTTTTTGCCATACACTTAATATTCATAGCAGCGCAGCTTTCTTCTAACTGTGTATATCCTGCACCAGTTAGTATAGTGCCAGCCACAGCCCCTATATTTACATCTAGACTTTCTTCAGGAGGCAGCTCACTCCAGACAGAACTTTCAAAATTGCACATTTGGCATTTGAAAAAGAATTGATTTTTCAGTCCGCGCGCATGGGCACCGATAAATGTTAAGTCGCGAAAATTGCATTCTATTCCGTGGCAGTGATTGTCAAATTTTTCATGTAATTGTTCAAAAAAATAGACAAAATCTACGATACATTTTCCTGGCATACTGCCACTCTTTACACGGCATGCATCTATATTACTATCTATTATTAAAGTGTCATTTTCTTCAGTTTCACTGTCATTTTCTAATATGTTTTCCAATTCAGTATCATTTAATGTGTATGTCATTTGTTCTTCATTAGTATCTATTTTAATACCCATTGCAGCTAATTCGTTATACATAATGACATCCTGTAAAGCTCGCTCATCTTGATCTACCTGCATTGTACTTTCATGTATATCTGCATTAGTATTATTCTGTATTATTTCATTGATATTTTCATGATTTGTATCTTCTGTAATTCTTTCCTTATTTAAATTATTTATTATTTTCTGTCTCCTACAAATAAATTTATATGTATATATGTATACAGGGTGTCCGACAAATAAGTGACCAAACGAAAGGTGGAGGTAGATTGGGTCAAACTGAATCAAAAAGTCCTGAACCATTTTTTTTTTTTATAATGCTTAAGCGGATCCAAAAGCGACGAGCGAACTCCGACGGGTTAGCGCCCTCATCTAAATATAACTAAAATTGTCGGTATTATCGACACAATTATCGATAATACCGACAATTTTGGTTCTGCCGTTACCGATACTAATATTTATGCATGATTTATGCGTATTATAAAAAGCAACTTCACATTGTGTTTAATATGTTGAAATTAGACAACATCGTGTATTTCTACTGCTCTATCGCCTCGCACGCATATCTAAGCGTATCTAAGCGTATAGATAACAGTATCAAGAGACACGGTAGTGTCTCGCGCCAAGTCATGCGCAGCAACATGTGAGGCACCCCGTGTATCTTTACGTGAGTCGGCTAGTTGAAGGGTATCTTAGTTCATCGAACCTCAATAACGGCTGAACCGATTGATGTTTTAATAAGCTTAATCGAAAGCTTGAGTTTGTTTTATATTATGGAAATATTTTTACTTTTCCTCTACGTATCCTATAAATGAAGATATTATAATCCAAAGTCTCAATGTATAAAATTTTTACTAAGGAACGTCTCCGTCGTCATCGCCGCCCAAGCCCCCAATGCGCATGTGTACAAGAAGTTGTACGGTTCGAGCATTCGACATAAGATTGCGCTAGCAGCGCTTCTACTGCTTGCATCCATACCAGCTTTTGACAAATATAGGTTAATAGGTTTGCAATGCAATAGTGCAATGTTATATAGCGTAGCACGCTTGCATTTATAAAAAAGTGAAGCAACAAAATTCTTCGTAATACTCGTGGTTAGTTGGATCAGGTATTGAATACACATACACACACACACATATCTGATAGTAAATATATATAGAATAGAATATAAACATCCTGTCATAAATGTATAGAATATTTTCATATCTTATTTATAGAGAAAAATAAAATATTGCGAAAGTAATTTATGCTATGTGTAAAAACAAAACAAAACATCGCATTACTTATAAAAATATTCTATATTTATGATAAGAAAGAGATATATGTATTTTATAGTATGTGTTGGAAGGTGGTTATATAATTAAGAACTCTTTCCCCTTTGACTAAGTATAATTGAAATATATTTATGCACACTTTCTTACAAGCCGTTTTGATATAATTCTCTCTCTCTCTCTCTCTCTCTCTCTCTACGCATCGCGTTATATCTTATTGGTCATGTCAATGACCGCGAGATGTCTCTCTGAGTCGATAAGTATGCTAAGCTGTTACCATTGTATGAACAATCCTATCAATCCCCCCTTGTGACCATGCATTATTTCCTTTTTACTGGGCCTGCAACATAAAGTTACAAAATAGTAGTACAAAATAAATGTTTATCCAAAGTTAAACCTTTTGTAAGTATGTCAGCTTCCATATAATCAGTATGAACATATTGTAATTTCAGGCTTTTACGTTTGACTTCATCTCGAATAAAATAATAAATTCTGTTAATGTGTTTTGTTCTATTAGTAACATTATTCTTGTGAATCCAATTTATGGCTGCTTTACTATCTGTTAGAATAGTAATCGGAACATTATGCTCCTCTGTAACTTTTAAACTATCTAATAAATTCTCCAACCATATAATTTCCTTTGTTCCTTCACAGATAGCTATAAGTTCCGCTTCGCACGTAGACATCGCGACTAAGTTTTGTTTTCGGCTCTTTCAACATATTAGATTGTTTCCCATTTTGACCGTATATCCGCTATAAGATTTGGCATCTGCTGTAATATTCCAACTTGCATCTGAACTGGCTTGAATATTTAATCCTCGTCCTCCGAATTTTAATTTGTAGCTTTTAGTTCCTTTCAAATACCGGTAGACCCACTTTACGGCTTCTAGATGTATTTTTCTTGGATCTCTACAATACTGTGAAAGATGTGATATTGCGAATGAAATATCCGGCCTGGTGCCCGTTGAGAGATACATTAGGCTTCCTATGTGCTCTTGATAAATAGTCTTATCTGCTTGTGATGAGTCTTCATATTCGTCGAGATTTTGCTGATGAGCCACAGGTGTTTTCGTTATATTGCAGTCTTCCAATCCATATTTCTTCAGTATTTTATTTACGTAATCACCTTGAGATAAGTATATCCCTTTTGGTGTCTGGTCTATTTCAATATTCAAAAATTTTAATTTTCCTTGTACTTCCACTATCTCGAATCTTTCTTTCAGTCTTGACATGATCTCTTCAATAATAGCTTCATGTGTCCCCACTACAATGCAATCGTCTACGTAAATTCCAATAATCAATATTTGTCCTCCTCTTACCAACTTATAAACGCATGGATCTTCAGGGATGTTCTTTAGTCCGACATTTCTTAACACTCCATCGAACTCGTCATTCCAGTGTCTTCCTGATTGTGGTAAACCATAGATACTTTTCTCCAATTTGCATACGTAATCTTCTTTCTTTTGATATATAAAACCCTCTGGTTGTTCCATATAAACAGGTTTATCTAGAGATCCATATAGATAAGCGGTTTTTATATCGTATTGTTTGATACACATCTTTTTGGTACTTGCTATAGCCATCAATGCTCGAAATGATTCTATTTTGAGTACTGGTGAGAATGATTCCGTGTAGTCTATTCCTTCCCTTTGCGAACACCCCACTGCAACTAGCCTCGCTTTATATTTTTCTGTACCGCTATTTAATGTATCTTTTAAATTAAAAATCCATTTACTTTTTATCGTCTTCATCTCTTCTGTTCTCGGTACTATTTTCCATACCTTGTGGTATTCCATTGCTTCTATTTCTTTCTTTATAGCTTTTTGCCATTCTTTAGCCACTGTAGAATTTACTGCTTGCGTAAAATTGGTAGGTTTTGATTCGTGTCTTGCTGCATTAGCGTGATGCTTCTTGGCTTCTATTCTCTCTGATCTCCTAACACCCTGTTTTCGTAATTCCTCTTCTTTCATTCGCAATTCCATTTTTCTTGTATTTTTGATTTCTTTATTAGTTATACCAGGCTTTCTACCTCTTTGGTGTTGTGTTCGATCTTCATGTCGTTCCTCTTCATTTATTTCTTCCCTTCCGCTTGCATGGTCCTCTTCTTCTTCTCGTTCTTCGTCATTTCTGTCCACTGGATTTTCTTCATCAGTTTTCTCTTCGTCTCCATCTTGTTTAGTGTTATCATATAAAATAATGTTATCATCCCCATTTTCATTGTCGTTGTTTAATAATTCGGATCCTTTTAGATTCTCATTGAATTTTGCAGTTCTTACCGCATATATTTTTCTATATTCTGGATCATATATCCTATATCCTCTAGTTTCTTGAGAATAACCTATAAAAATTCCTTTCCTCGCTTTAGGCTATAATTTATTTCTTTGTACTTTCGGTAAGTAATAATATGTTAAAAATCCGAATATTTTCAAATAAGATACTGTGGGTTTTTTACTCGACCACATCTCTATTGGGGTTTTGTTATTTCCCCCCTTTGCTAATGAAATGTTTCTTAAATATGTTGCAGTAGCCACTGCTTCTGCCCAAAACTTCATTGGAAATTGAGCATTTATCAGTAGGGTTCTCGCTTTATCTAGTAGTATTCTATTTGATCTTTCTACGACTCCATTACTTTGTGGATTATAAGCTACTGTCCTTTCATGTTTTATGCCTCTGCGGTTAAGATAATTTTCAAATTCTTTATTCGTAAATTCGGTACCGTTATCACTTCTTACTTTCTTCAGCTTTCTATTTAAATCATTTTCGTATCTATTTACATACTCGACAAAATATTTATAAACATCTGTCTTATTTTGCATAAAATAGGTACAAATATAACGACTGTAATCGTCTACAATTACTAGTATATATCTATTACCTCCTTGGGATTTGGTGGGTAGTGGCCCGCATACATCTATATGTATAAGTTCTAACGGGACTTTAGTAGCTCGCTCTTCTAACTGTTTATGCGGACGCTGAGAAATCTTACCCATAACGCATGCTTCGCATATTTTCAGTCTTTCTTTAGTAAAATTAAAATCTTTTACGATATTTTGGCGTTGCATCGTATCCATATATTCTTCACTGATGTGTCCGAGGCGTTTGTGCCATAGCAGTTTCTCGTTGTGTCTATACTGAACTGCTTCATCCGGATTCTTCCTAGAACGTTGATTCTTTTTCTCTTCCATTGTATTTTTACAGTCTTCATCTCGAGGCGTCGTACATACAATGAATATTCCATCCTGCTCCTTGGCTTCTCCGATAATTTCATTCTTCTGAGTAACGATTTTGGCTCCATAGTCGCTGAAAACTACTTTATTTCCACATTCAATCAATCGGCTCACAGACAATAAATTTGTACGTAATGATGGTACATACAATACATCTTTGATACAAATATTTTTGTTACCTTCTCTAGTTAATGTTTTTACCTTTATCGTTCCTTTTGCTTCTGTTTGTATTGCTCTTTCCTCTTCTGCTAAATGTATTTTTGTATAGTAAGGTTTTATCTCCGATATTATTTCCTTATTTGGAGTCATATGTGAAGTGGACCCAGAGTATAACGTCCATTTGTATTTTTCGTCTTCTTCGGCTTTATTTCTATATGCACAATAAGAATATTCATTTCTGTCCTTCGTTGCCGTATTTGCTGAGTGTTTGCGGTATCCGTCTCCTCTTCCTCCGCTTGCAATTTTCCCTCTTTGGTTTCTTCCTTCGCTGTGATTATTACTCTTATCTTGTCTATAATAACATTGTTTCGCCACGTGATTGGTTCTGCCACATACAAAGCATCCACTAGAATTTTTCTTTTTATAGTTTCCTGTCATCTTATACGCCTTTTCGTCTTTTCCTTTATTTGTATAATATTTTATGTCGCCGTCCTTCGTTTGTCTAGTCTCTTCTTCAGATAGGATTTGTTCTACTTCTTCTAACGATAATCCTTTCTGTGCGCGTAATACGCTGCCAACTTTTTCTAGTTTGTATGATATGCCTCTGACGACGTGATATACTATTTTTCTCGTTGAAATTGTTTTCTCTAATGATGCGCTACGTGACGCGATATTTCTTGCACGTGTAATGTACGCTTTTATTGTCTCGTTAATCTCCATCTTTATATTTTTTAGTTCTAGTCCGATATCTATCTTCCTATCTTCTATATTACCTGCGTACCTGGTTTCTAATTGTCTCCATACCGTCTTAGCATTTGTCTCTCCGATGAATTGTCCTGCTTGCTCGCTGGACAAGGTTAGGATTATTATGCCGAAGGCCTCATTATTTTTAGCCTCCCATGCTTCTCTAACCGCACCCGCAGTTAATGCTGGCTTCTCGCCTTCTATTATCTCTTTATAAAGTTTTCTATTTCTTAGTATGGCGCTTACCTTTAGTGCCCAGACATAGTAATTATCATCGGTTAAAGATTCTATTTTATTCGCTTGTGCCAGCATGCTCTCGGCCATAGTGGTAATCTATTTACTCACAGTAACCACGCTCTGCTACCAATTGTTGGAAGGTGGTTATATAATTAAGAACTCTTTCCCCTTTGACTAAGTATAATTGAAATATATTGTTGCGTCCGCGCAGACAGAACACACAATTGAACAAGGAACACAGAACGGGTAATAACGGTAATCGTATCTCAAATATGTCCGCCCGGAATGACATCCGTCGCGAGACTCAAGATGGCCGATCTCTCCCAAGATGTCCGCCGTTGTTTAACAACAACGCTTAGCAACGTTCTCCCGGAGACGACTACAGCAGATTCATGAATAACCGCCTTAGACGACCCGCAGGGACGCAACAATATTTATGCACACTTTCTTACAAGCCGTTTTGATATAATCCTCTCTCTCTCTCTCTCTCTCTACGCATCGCGTTATATCTTATTGGTCATGTCAATGACCGCGAGATGTCTCTCTGAGTCGATAAGTATGCTAAGCTGTTACCAATGTATGAACAATCCTATCAGTATGTTTATTATAAGATGTTCGGGAGTCGACCTCGACGAGATCGCCCGAAACTGAGAGAGAGACGCTCAGAGATGTGCGAGAAGCGGTGTGTAACGCGAATCCGTAGATTCGCTGGAGGATAAAGAGATTGAGAAAAGAGTCGAGTGCAGATTGTTTTAATTATTCGTTTTATTTTGAATTATAGGAGCGAACGACGGCACGTACTCCGCGATTCCGACGGAAATCTTCAAAATGTCCTTTTACTGACTGCCTTCGACGCGTGTCGGAAATCTTGCAGAGCTTCTTGCTAGAGGCTCTCGCGAGAACGGATATCTTGCACGCGGACGCCGGATGTTGCTTGGCGCGAGGCAGAGGACATTCGCGTAACGGTTAACGCGCGTCGACTCTCGGACTCCACACTCTTAACAATTAACTTTCACGATGTCTTAGCACTAATTAATTAAAGAATACGAGTTGAGATGTGACCGAATTGACCGCCGCGAGACTATGACTGCGATCGTATGCGAGACAATTCGGACCGATTTGAGACGAGTAAGCCTACTGCGTACGCGACACGAGCGAGAATCAGCGAAATGCGAATGCGAAAAGTCGATGAATTTCGACCGGCTCGAATCGTTGTCGTAGGCAGACTAAATCGACCGACCGCGTAAACTCGCGCTCTGCCGATCTGAATAACAAGTTTTTCTGATTTCGAACATTCGAGAACTTGCTGTTTGTCACAGTTTTTCATTCGAAGAAGAATGCGATCACGCATCGAGCGGGTGACCGCGACGCTGTTTGTTCTCGCTCGTGTTTTATTTTCTGAAGCAATCGTTTTAATATAACGGCGAAATTTAGACGAAAGTTTTAATGTTTCAATTTTGAACATAAGATATATGTGTGTTTGTATTCTATACCTGATTCAACTATCCACAAGTATCACAAAAAATTTTGCAGCTTCACCTTTTTATAAATGAAAGAGTGCTACGCTATATAATGTTGCAGTCTGGAAAATTTAACTTATACTGTCAAAAGCCACTATGGATAACTGCGAGCAGTTATCGATGTAGACATTCATATCAGTTAATACTGATATACACATCAAGAATACATATTTGAGTGCATTTGTCAAACGAGTGTCATATAGTTTGTCATATATTTATTTATCATGCATTATATGCAGCTACAGATAAATATAAATAACATTAATGAAACGCAGTCTGTAAGATTAAATTTCTATTTATTTTTTTAAATAATTTATAAATATACATTTATTTTTCAGTGGAAGTAGAAGAATTTTCCAAGCTGTTGATAAGATTTTGACAAAGCCTGTGGCAAAATGTTTATTGCAAACCAACATATTGTAATCAATTCTTGTTGCGATGCTAATGCATCGCTTGAAATTGATGAAGCATGTTTTAGTATAGTTAGTGAATATAATTATTAATGAATATAATAGATCTGTTACATGGTATTTTTCCATTTGTCAGAATGCTATTTGGTATATATATTTCTCAAATAAAATTTAGTATTTAACTGACATTATCGATAATTTTGTTGTGTTTAGCATTGAGACAAAGATTGGTTACAATATGTTGGTTTGCAATAGACGTGTTGTCGCAGACTTTGTCAAAATCTTAACAGCTTGAAAAATGTTTCTAGTTCCATTGAAAAATAAATGTATTTATAAATTTATTATAAAAATTTATAAATTATTAAAAAGAAATAAATAGAAATGGAAATAAAATATAAATAGAAATTTATAAGATTTATACATATTAATCTTACAGACTATGTTTTACTAATGTTACTTATACCTGTAGCTGCATATGATGCATGACAAATAACTATATGATGACAATCATTTGACAAATACATTTGAATACACTGTATTCCTTTTTACATCTTTTGCTTTTGATATAATCAGGATACAAGATAGATTAGTTAGATAATTTATAGCACAGCACAAGCATATAGTAATATATTTTAATTTTGATTATAGTATTTTTTTTTTAAAAGAACGTAACATTTATCACTTTTATAAAAATACTTGATTTGTTTAATCTGTCTTGTAGATATGTAGCATACACATCATTTTTACACTAATTGCTTGTGCTGTGTATACCTGACTAGCCTGTCTCGTAGATATGTAGAATACATAAATCATAAATTATATTATAATTTATATATTATAACTCATATTATAACTTTATATATAATTAGCAAGGTTTATTCTAATCTTAAATATTAAAAAAAAAGAAACGTTACATTTATCAGTTTCATATCAATAAAATTAAGATCTTAAATATTTAAAAAAAGAAACATAACATCCATCATTTTTTAATTTATATTTAAATTAAAATATAAGTTATAATATAATATAAATTATATAAGTTATGATGTGTGTATCCTATATATTTACGAGACAGATTAGTTAGGTAATTTATAATATAGCACAAGCGTATAGTATCAATCACAGAAATGAAAGAGTTGCTTTTATAATTCAGAAATATAATAGATGTATTCATTTAATCTGATTGCAGAAATAAGATAATATATAACACACAGTAAAAAAAAAGATATAATTGCTAAAAAATTACATTTAAAAAAAAAGTGAAAAAAAGGCGCCAAGAGCACGCGCACAAGCGCCTTTTGCTATAAAAATACCTTTATACAAAATAGTGTTATTTCAATTTATTGTGAAAAATTCTTATACAAAATAGTGTTATTTTAATACAAAAACACTGTCATATTCAAACTAAAAAACTGTTTTACAAAATAGTTGTTTTAATATTCTACAAAAATAGTGATATAAAAATATTGCGCCAATTAATAAAAATTTATTTTACAAAATTCATTTATTATTATTTCTAATATTAAAAATTGCAATGTGATTAAAATAGTGGAATATATTTAAGTGAAAAAAATTTTTAATTTAAAAGACAAATTTAAGTATAAAATAACTTTTCAATTAGAGAAAAACTTAAATCTTACACTAAAGAAAAACTTAAGTCATATTAAATAGCTCCGCTATTTTTGTACCTGATTTGATCGTAACTGCTAACGGTTTCTGTTCCCCTTCCAGACTACTTCCCTAACGTATATTTCTATACAAACTCTATTCTTCGATATCCTTTGAGATCCTGTCTGATCCAGTCCGGTCTTTTACGAAGCCAGTGATCCACCAGTTTAACGTGAGCTAGTGACTGCGTCGGTTGATACTAGAGCGCGAAGTTCGCAAAAAGTGCTTTTTGTAAGTGTATTTAACAAAAGTTTTCTACAATACGTCCGTGATAAAAAAATGGAAAAAGATGCAGGACCTTCGACCAGTCGGGAACTTGATATGGATCTCAGAGAAAGATCATTTTTGGACGAAAATTTCAAAGGAGAATTTACGAACGCTCTTCTTGCTGCCAATTGTATTTATGAAGAACAGAATCTTTTGACAAACAAGCCTCCTGAAAAAATCAGTTCTGTTTCTTTGGCCATGGCAGAAGAAATAAGCAAAGCAACAATAAGTGTGCTCAATGAAGGCATTGTTACAACAGAAGAAGAATTAATTATGTTCCATGAAAGTGATGAAGAAGGAGAATTTGAGGAGGTATGTTTTATTGTTTTTTTTTACTATTATAATAATTTATTATTTAATTTCTTAATAACTGTAAAAAAACATCTAATTTCATTCTTTCCAGTGTACAGATGATTCAGCGGTCGACTCCGATTATAATCCAGAAGATTTTGAAGAGCCTTCTAAAGAATATATTTCGCTGGAATATAAAGAAAAAGTTGTTGCCCTTGCGCAGGCACATCCGAAATGGAGTTTGGCCGTTCTTCAGAGAAACGGTGCCTCCCGCTTAAAACGAAAAGATCACCTTCAGCGATGGAAGGAACACGTTCAAAAAGGTGGAACGCGAATCGATAAGTTAAGAATGATAGATTCTGAAACTTTCGATCGTTTCACCGAAGCAAGACCTTGTCTGGAGCAGGTAAAAACATAAAAGATAACTTTTAGAAAAAACAACAAATTTATTGCGTTTTTTCCGTTATGTTTTTAAAAATATTATTTATATGATAGTATTATATTTATTCTATGTAGCATATATTTTATGTAAATCAAATATTTACAGGTTACTACTAGGACATTGCAGCAATGGGCGATGGCAGCAGCTTTTCCTTTTCATTCGGATAATTTTCGATTTGAAGCCAGTCTTACGTGGGCGAAGGTCTTCAAGCGAAAGCACAAAATAAGGCAACAGAAAATTACTAAATACGTGAGCAAAAGACGCATCGTTACTCTCGAGGAGACAGTGAAGGCTGCGGAAAAATTTCAAAAGCAAACGAGGTTCCTGATTCCTAGCTTTGATTTGGACCTGGTGATCAATACGGACCAAACAGGTCAATATCAGACGACTTATAACAGATCATTGAACTTCCAGGGAGCCAAAACCGTATTTGTAAAAAAACAGAGTTTGAATAAGATCACACATTCATACACCGCACAATACAGCATAACTGCGTCAGGCAAGTTGCTTCCCCGAGTCTTTTTGTGTCTACAAGAGCCCACGAATAAATTTGGCCCTATAGTTACAGAAACTGTTAAGAAATTAGAAGCAGAATTTAAAAATGTTGTGGTTACTTGTTCTAAATCAGGAAAATTAACGAAAGATCTATATAAACAGTTTCTTGAAACTATCGTAGTGCCATACGTCACAATGAATAAATTTATGCTGATTATTGATTCCTGGGAGGGGCAAACAGATTGTAGTTTGCATGATGATATTTTTGAAAATGACTCTGGGGAAGCAACTTGTACTTTGAAATTTATTCCTCCAAAATGTACGCCTCTTTGTCAATCATGCTACGTATATTTTTATCGGCAAGTAAAAAATTTTATAAGACGAATGCAAAATGCACCTGCTTTACTGAAAGATCAGCGAGAAATAGCATCGCGCGAAGATGCTATAAAAATACATTCAATAGTTCACCACCAATTGAGCGCTCCCGTCTTTTTTCCTATGTTAAAATATGCTTGGTTTGCTGCGAAATTGATAGAGGAAAGATCAATTTTTTCTAATGTAAATAATGTCTGCTTTCCTTCAACACTTTTGAAAAAGCATTGTGCGTGTCGGGATGTATCTTTTGTAAAGTGCGCATGGTGTGAGAAAAGCCTTTGTTTTACGTGCTTTTATGACAAGTATCATCCGAACAATTGTAAACGATCTGCAGAAAGTGTTGATAAGAGTGATAACGAGGATGAATAATAAAATAAATAAAAGTTTTGGCACAATATTCTTCGCATTTTTCTTTGCAATTGTGTATTAATAATAAATTATAACTATATTCAAAGTGTACCGTTAGCAGTTACGGTCAAATCAGGTACAAAAATATTATGGTCGGAGTGGTATAACGAAGTTGACAAAAAATTAGACACCAAACAAAGTTATGATAAATTAACTAGTTTTTGTATTAAATTATAACTATGTTGAAATAGTTTTATTTGCTTCATTTTATATAGAAAATACGGGTAGAATGTATAAAATAATGTTTGTAAGTTGAATGAAAATTATGCCCACTTTCGGAGTAAATTTAAAAAAAATTACGTTTGGAAAATGCAAATTAAAAAAAAAATGGTTAGTTAAATTAACTTTATTTTATATAAATAAACATTCGTTGCTGGAATGTATTAAAAAAAAATAAAAATAAGAAATGCGACGGACAGGAATCGAACCCGGGTCTGCTGCGTGTTAGTCATGCGCTTAGCGCCTGACCTACGCCGACCTCTCGATAATCGGTCTAACGGAGCCGGGTATGAGGAACTCTGTATTTTTTAAATAAATTTTTCTTGAAAATGGCTGAGCGTTGTGCCCTATTGCTTTGCTCAAGTACTCTTCTGGTAGAGTACTACACTATATAAAGACCTTTTTAAATTCGGTGACCCCAAGGTCGCGCCCTCCCCTTGTTAGTTTCGGAATACGGCCTCGAGGTACTCGTTATCTCTCCTTTTATTATCCGAAAGTAGGTGATTTTTTGGTACTAGGTCGCAATGTCTTCATTGCATATTGCAACGAATTGCATACATTGCATTTAATCGCGGTTTTGGGAGCGCGCGCAACAACTTACGAAGTGCTGAATTTGCGCTGTGCTCCTTTTTACTTTTGTAGGTCGTAATTAGGTTATTCGATTTCGAGTTACGACATCCCTCCCCCTTTGGAGGAGAAAACGGAAGGGCAGTGACGTTTTTTATTTGAGACTGTATGTGAGACTCTGTTTACAATTCTTTCTTATTCTACGCGTGGTGTACGTTTACAATTTTTGTGGGCTCGCCATAATATTATTACTATGATACTTATTATAAGTATTGCAAAACTGCCTGATATTGGGTATATAACTTGCTTTTTGTAAGAATGGATAATTATTAGTTTTATCTAAATCTTCTGTTATCTCCTGCAGTCTAGTGCTTAAATCCATTAATTCGTTTGGATTTTGTATTATTTTCTTTAATTTTACTACATTAGGTTTTATCGACGTGTTACTTAGGTCGAATTTTAAATTTGATATATTTTATTCCGGCAAATATGTTAGGAGATAGGTAGTATCTATTACTCCCGAAGTTTTTATTATCATATCGGCTGTTACTAATTTGCAGTTATTCATTAATGTAATTCGCCCTGTTCTACATTTTTTTTCTATTTTCTTCTTGGTTTTTGCAGCTTATAGTTATAGATTGTTTGGTGAGCGTAGAGTACAACCACGAGTGCTGGTTAGTTAGCGCAATCCATATAGTATTGTAAAAAACGGATGGCGGATCTACAGGTTATTTTACCATAAATCGCCGGGAATCCACTATCAGGATAGGCGTGGAAAGATTTTGCAGTGTGAGGGTTATCAACTGGATACAGATTTTAGCCATAATATATATAATACTTTTATTAGCTGCGTACTACACAACCGCGATATTAGCCTTAACTCTCGGATTCAAGAGATACTCTCTGCTCAGGCAGTCGAACAACGAGAGAGTCGTCTCTCGCCGTTGTCCGCCAAGTCCCGGTCAAGAGAGGGGAAACCTCCAATGAGGCGCGTGTACGTCACGATCGCGTGAGCTCACGCTACTCGCGTTGTAGCAACCAATCAACGGCCGCGAGACCGACGCGCGCGCCATCTACTACCGCCATAAACTGGCGGTTATACATGATGTAACCTTACAGTATGGTTAGAATGAATGTATCTCGTATAACAAAATCTTTTGTCCGCTGCGACTTGTAAATACGCTTGGATTTCGCATAGTGAGTCGTCGTTAATATGATATATGGGTCTATTCTGTTTGCATATATAATGTTTACTTTGTTATAGCCCAAAATGGCTATAACCAAATTAATATAATTATTAATTATTAAATATTATTTAACGTCTTCCGACTATAACTCGAAGTCGAGGAAGACGTATAAAGTTACGAGCGCAATCGCTGACAAAGCGAGCCACGCGCGGAGGCCACGTGATCGCGAGACTTGAAGAACGACGCGCCGGAAATGCAAGCAAAGAATATATCAGGTATATAAATATGAAACCGGAATTTTTGTATAGAAAATACACGTTTATTGTATGAAAATGATAAAAAATATTTTATTCGAAGTATTGCCCATTGCTAGCTATACATTTTTCCCATCTCTCTGACAATTTGTGGATGCCACGCCAAAAAAACTGTTGCTCCTTTGAGGCAAACCAGTCATCGAGCCATTTTCATACATTTTCGTAAGAAGTGAAGTGCTGCTCAGCAAGTGCGTATCCCATCGATGCAAATAAGTAGTAATCGGATGGAGCCAAGTCTGGTGAGTAAGCCGCATGCGAAAGTATTTCCCAACTAAACGCCTCAATCGTTTCCTTGACCGGTTTTGCTGTGTGTGATGGTGCATTATCATGAAGCAAAATCACTTTGTGTTGCCTTTTTTGATATTCTGGTCGTTTTTCACGCAAAGCTTGATTCAAATCGATCATTTGTTGTCGGTAGCGTTCAGTATTAACGGTTTCGCCAGGTTTTAGCAGCTCATAATAAATCACACGCTTCTGATCCCACCAAACACAGAGCATTGTCTTCCGTCCATAGCGATTTGGCCTTGCAGTCGAAGTCGATGGTTCGCCTGGAGTTACCCATGATCTTTTACGCTTAGGATTCTCGAAATATATCCACTTTTCATTGCCAGTCACAATTCGATGGAGAAATGACTTTCTTTTGTACCTGGCGAGCAGCATTTCGCAAGTGGTTTTTCGGTTTTCCTGCTGTCTTTCGTTCAGTTCATGTGGAACCCAGTTTCACATCTTCTGGATCTTTCCCATGGCTTTCAAACGTATGGAGACGGCTTCTTGTGTCACGTTTAATTGATTCGCGAGTTGTTGTTGCGTTTGAGCGTCATCCTCATCCAATAATGTTTGCAATTCGCTGTCTTCAAACTTTTTCGGTGGTCTTCCACGTTCTTCGTTTCTCACGTCAAAATCGCCACTTTTGAATTTTTTAAACCACTCAAAGCACTGTGATTTACCAAGAGCATGCTCACCGTAAGCTTCGACAAGCATTCGATGCGATTCTGCAGCAAATTTTCTTCAAATGGTAACAGAAAATCAATGCTGTCCGCAAATCGTAGTTTCCAGGCACAAAATTCGACATGTTCAACGCTATTAAAAACTATGCTGTTGTATGAAACTTGTATTGTTGTGAGTTGAAAATCTTTATCAGATGTCAAAACAAGAAAATGGCGCCAATGACGCGGTTTGACGGTAACTACATTGACAGCTAGGTCCATCTATGGACAAATCCCGGTTTCATATTTATATACCTGATACGTAGCTTGCATCCGAAATCGAGCGACACGCCCACCTATGGTCCTGTCGCTAAGCTATCCCCTCCGAAAACTAATCGAACAGGATGATAAAACTACCCACCTCGAACGAGCGCCAGGCAGTCCTAATCATAAAATCACACGAAGCAGATAAAATTATAAAATTAAATATAATATAAATAGGCAATTAGAGCCACGCGCGGTAAATAGTGCGCACAATGTTAATAATTAAATTTAATATAAATTAATATAAATTCAAAAGACGTACGTTTCGACCCTTTATTTGGGTCATCTTCAGCGCAACGAAATTAATTAACTAACGCAACTTAACGCAACATGATTTTAAAATAATAAACGGACTTAAAAAGTACAGAGCTCAAAATCTCCCGACATCTTCGCATTCCACCTTGATGAATCCATCGTTTCGTAGTGAAGGTGGTTTAACGGTTGTTATATAGTAAATTAGACTTCGGATTAATTCTCAAGTCTGTACATACTATGCCTGCTAATTGAGTAGGAAGATGTGAGAAACACGCACAAATTTAAATAAAACAAAAGAACAAAGTTGACACTCACGACAAAAATTCACGTTCCACATATTGATTGATGATATGCTAATGACGTTAAGACTAATGTATAAATCGCAAGACCGACTCACTAGATATCCGACTGAGAAATGATAACGATCAAACATAATACAGTGACAAGACACTAATAAAAAAACAATAACTGTCGTGACAATAATAAAAAGAAAATTAGAAAACAATGCATGTCATAACAATAAATAATAAAAGTCAGAATAATAAAGTCAAAGTAAAAAATGATCAGTAAAACAACAAGATAATAAAAGTCCAAAAAAACTAAGTAAAACTAAAAAACAAAAGTAAAAAAGTAAATAATAACGAAAATAAAATTAATAAAGTGAATACGTTAAAACTGTAAAATTAATATAATAACAATGAGGTTGTCACTAAATTATGTCATCAAACTGAATAAAAACCAAAATCAAATCCTGGGAAGCTTATCAAGCACCCCAAGATACACATCAGGAAGAGTTTCCGTGTCCATCTACAAATTCAAACCGTTCTTCTGCCTTTTTATGTAGAGAATTTCAGAAATTAATCGCCTGCGTAATTGAGGTTCGGTGTCTAAGATTCTGACCCCCTCCCAATCAAAATTATGGTTGAAATTTATTCTATGTTCCGTAATCACTGAGTGGTTGCTCGCATTTCTCCTGATATGATTTTTATGCTCTGTAATACGTGTATTTAATTGTCGTTTTGTCTGACCAACATAAGAGGCATCACAATCATTACAGTCAATTTTGTATATGACATTTTGACGGGCCATCAAAGAACAGGGGTCTTTATGTACTTTTATCAAAGAATTCAATTTATTGAGACTCTGATAAGCTAGCCTAACGTTTAAATCACCCGTGATTTTTTTAAATTGTTCGGATATCACAGGAACATACGGAATTGTAAAAAATGAAACATTTTCTTTTTCTCGTGTAGAACTTTCCGAATTATAACTAGTCCTGTGAAGCAGATGTTTTAGGCGTTCATGTAAAACGCGGAAAATAAAATGTATTGGATAGCCGTTATCCAACAATATTTCAATGATCAATTTAAAATTATTCTGATGAAAGCGAGGGTGTGATAACAAAAAGACCCTGTCAATAAGACCAATTATGGTGCCCCTTTTTGACAGAGGGGATGGTTAGAACGGAAATGCAAATATCTATCGGAAAACGTAGGCTTACGGTACCAGTCGAAAAACAAGCATTCACCCTCAACGATCATGGTGATGTCCAAAAAATTCAGTCTATTCTTCTCTCCGATCTCAACAGTAAACTGTAATCTCGGGTGGAAAGCATTAAAAATTATAAAACTATACCGTACCGTCGAACTTAATAAAAGTAACCACGAGACGGACAATTGTAATCGTTTTAATAATAACGAACGTCCCAGCTGATCTCGCGACGGCAGCCCCGATATCAGGCACGTAAAGCAATTCTATATCACGATAAGGCGAGTTGAAGTGCGAGAAAGACAAAAAGAAATAAAGCCGATGTATAAGAATAAATGACTTTATTTCTACTAAGACTACATAATTGTTGACACGGCGAGACGACCCTGCTCGATCCTGAGCTCCCTAGCTCCTAGTGGCCAACGATCCCAGAACAAATCCCGTGCCTCCACCGAGGGGCACAACAACTTATTTCGATACATTTATCTAAATTATTCTGTGTTGTTGTTAAATAATTTTGATTTTCGCTGTCGATAGCTATTATGGGTTAATTTATTTCTACGAAAGTGAATAAATTTCCTTGGCTGTGTATAGGTAGAGGTATTGCCTTTACTATATTGTATTTAGGATGAGAGATTAGTAGAAAGCGTAAGATAGAATGTATATAGGGAGTGTCATAATAAACGCTAATCGTTATGAATTTTTCAATCGTTAGCCAATTATTTTCGAAAATACCAAAGGGAAAATGTAGTCCTTGTGGTACTTGTGAGGTAGCTTCCTTGAGGCTATCTATAACTTGTTCTAATGGAATTAATCTAGGATATACTTTTCCGTCTTTTGTTGCCATTAGATGTTGTATTATATCCCCAGTGTCTCTCATTAAATCCGTTATGATCGTGTTAATTATGTAAAATTGTTCATGTATTTCTTCGCGTTGAATCTGACTTGTCAATTGTTTTTATATTTTGGAAGTGAAATTGAGTAGTAATTGTTCATTATATTGTGTTACTTTTTCTAAATTATCAATGTGAGCAATTGTGGCGTTTAATATTTTAACTTGATTCTTTATTGTATGATGTATCGTTTGTTCTTGGTTTTCTAAAAGAGTTAGTTGTTCTTTGATAATTTTTTCGTCGTTGGCATCCATTGTTCCAAAGAGAGTTTTTGCTAAAGATCCAATTCCATGGATGAGGCCTCTGCGCTTATCTGTTGGCGTTCTATATATAGTGTTTACGCGTCTCAAGAGTTGCGCCAATTTTTCATTATCTGCTTCGATTATTCCTTTTAAGGTTTGGCAGTTTTCTTGCGCTTTATTTTGTAAGTTGCCTAGGAAGAGTATATGATCGATGTAATTTTGTAAATCATGGAATCTTTTATTTAAGAATTTAAAGAAATTAAGGCTCTCAAGTGACATCACAAATTTCAAATAATCGCGGGCTAAATAAGAGCCAGAACGCGGATGGTAGTGCGTCAGTTTCATAGAAAAATAAGTTTTCTATGAAACTGATTATTAGCACAGGGCACGAAATTTACTTGGTGCTATACCAAGATTTTTAAATATAATCTCAATTCGAGATTTATAATAACCCCTCTTTAACCCCCTGGAGAAACGAAGGCGAGAAAATGATTGGGGCGAAGTCGCTGAATCGGGAATCGAACCCGAGTCTTTCGCTTGCCGGGCGACTGTTCTTACCTCTAAGCTATTCAGACCCCACACCACCAATACTTCTCATTCGCCTTATATGTAACTATCTATTACTAATAACGCCATCTTTCAGCCGGCGTGAACTAACAATTTAAAGCAGTGCTCGGAGATAGTTGCCCTTTTCGGGCCGATATGTGAAGCGACGCCTACGGTCCCCCCACTACCGCTCGAGGCTCGACGGCCGAGCCGCCGATCGCGCGCGTAACGCTATGCCTCAGGAGCGTCCCGATCTAAAAAATATGCTGAGATTGTACCTGCCGTCAAATCGTCGTTTAAATTTGCTTTGCCAGATAATTTGTCTATTAGTAATATATTATATATGTTATAGTAATATATATATATTACTATAACGTATATAATATATTACTAATAGATAATATATAGATAAAACAATATAATAGATAATATATTACTAATAGACAAATTAATATATTATATAATATATATATTACTATAACATATATAATATATTACTAATAGATAAATTATCTGGCAAAGCAAATTTAAACGACGATTTGACGGCAGGTACAATCTCAGCATATTTTTTAGATCGGGACGCTCCTGAGGCATAGCGTTATGCGCGCGATCGGCGGCTTGGCCGTCGAGCCTCGAGCGGTAGTGGGGGGACCGTAGGCGTCGCTTCACATATCGGCCCGAAAAGGGCAACTATCTCCGAGCACTGATTTAAAGAAATTAAGGCTCTCAAGTGACATCATAAATTTCAAATAATCGCGGGCTAAATATTTCGCCGGCAAGCGAAAGACTCGGGTTCGATTCCCGATTCAGCGACTTCGCCCCAATATTTTTCTCGCCTTCGTTTCTCCAGGGGTAAAGAGGGGTTATTATAAATCTCGAATTGAGATTATATTTAAAAATCTTTTATTTAAGGCTCCCATATCAATGTTTATTACTAGCTTCCAGCTAGATTCTACTTGATGTAGATCACCGATTTTTTCAAAATATATTCCTGGCTCTTGCTTAAATTGTTCTATTTTATTTTCGGCTTCTAGGCTTGATTTTGCTGATCTATCTTGGGCCTTCCATGTCATTAGCGCTCTGGAAAAATAGATGCTTGTTTGTTACGCTTTTTCTTCTTTTAATGTTCTATGAAAGCTTTTAAGCGATTTACATGTGTGCATATTATCTTTTTCCCTACTTTGATTTTATAATTAACATCGGAAATTTTATCAGTAATTATGTATGGTCCAGTCCATAGAGAGTCGAGTTTCTTTGAACGTCCTCTCCGAACTGTTTCATCATATAGCAATACTTTGTCTCCTACCTTGAAGGTGGTTTGTTTTGCCTTTTTGTCGTATTGCTCTTTTATTTTAATTTTTTCCTCTTTTATATGCTCTTTAGCGATTTGATTTGTCGCTCGTATTCTTTCTTTTAATCCCTGGGCGTAGTTATCGTAAGTATACGTAGGTTTCGGCGGCGTTATTAGCGCTGTTGGTAAGATTGCTTGATGTCCGTATACTAGTTCGAAAGGAGTAAATCCTGTTGCCGTATGAGGGGTAGTGTTGTACGTGAACATGGCATAAGATATCCACTCGTTCCAGTCTGTCTGGTCGGCATTTATATAATGTCGTAAGTACTCAGCTAGTGTACGATGTGAGCGTTCTAGCGCACCATTACTTTCTGGATGATATGCGGTTGTCTGTATTTTTTCTATTTTTAATAGTTTGCATATGTTCTTGAACATATCGCTTAAAAAGTTCGTACCTTGATCCGTTAGCACTTTGTCAGGGATTCCGTGTTCAAATATTATTTTAACTACGAATTCTTTTGCTATGGTGGCGGCTTCTTGATTAGGTAAAGAAACTACCTTACTGAATTTCGTAAGATTATCTTGGAAGATTAGAACATATTTATTTCCGTTGTTTGTTACGGTTAATGGTCCTACAATATCTAACGCACATTTTTCGAAAGGTCGGCTAGCTGTGTCAGTTATTACTAAAGATGCTTTAGATTTTCGCTTTAATTTATTTTTTTGACAAAATTCGCATTTAGCGATATAATTTTCAACGTATTTAGTTAATCCGACCAGTTATGTTTCATTCTAATCCTATTAATTGTTCGTTCAATTCCTTGGTGTCCGCCTAAGGGTGCCTCGTGATATTCGTACAATATGCGCGTTTTATCTTCTTCGCTATAGTCTCTCCTTTCATTATGATTTTCTTCCTTTTCTTCCATTAGGTTGAGAACTACGTTGCGGCTTAACGCGTCGGCATTGGTATTTGTTTTTCCGGATCAGTGTATGATTTTGTAATTATATTCTTCCAGCTTTAACCTCCATCTTATTCTATATACGTGATCCTGGATCGGCTACATTGAATAACCATACCAATGGCTTATGATCCGTTATTATTTTAAATTTAGTATCGCATAAATAAGGTCTATAATATTTTACTGCCCATACTATTGCTAATAAATCCTTTTCGGTAATATTATAATTATGTTCTGCTTGCGATAATATTCTTCTGGCGTAAGCAATCGGTCGGTCTTGGCCTACTTCTCCTTGAGACAATATAGCTCCGATGGCGTAATCTGATGCGTCCGTCGTTAAAAGAAATTCTTGACTAAAATCAAGGATATTTTAGCACCGGGGCTGTAATTAATTTATTTTTTAAAGTCTCAAATGCATTTTGTTGTTCTCCGACCCATTCGAATTTTTCTTCTTTTTTCGTTAATTTCGTAAGAGGTTTGGCAATTTTAGAGAAATTTTCTATAAATTTTCGATAATATCCCGCTAAACCTATAAAAGATTGTATTTTTTTTTACCTTGGTCGGTGTTGGGAATTCTCGTACTGCTTTTAGTTTAGAAGGATCAGGCATGATTCCGTTTTTGGTTACTATGTGCCCTAAATATATTACTTCCTTCCTGAGGAACTCGCACTTATCAGGTTGAAGCTTTAAATTATGTTTTCGTAATTTGTTTAATACTTCGATAAGACGTGTATTATGTTCCTTTAAACTTGCTCCGTATATGACTATGTCGTCCAAATACTAGACATTTGATTCCTTGTAGTCCAGTCAGCACAGAGTTCATTAACCGCTGGAATGTGGCTGGCGTGTTCTTTAATCCGAACGGCATTCTATTGAATTCGTAATGTCCGTATGGTGTAGAAAACGCTGTCTTGCATTTATCGTTTTCGGCCACGGGTATCTGGTGATAACCTGACGCTAAATCCAAGGTGGTAAAGTATTTTGCATTTCTCAGTTGGTCTAGTATGTCCGTTATATTAGGTAATGGGAAGGAATCGCCTATTGTTAAATCGTTTAACTTTCGAAAATCTACGATTATTCGTAACTTTTGTTTTCCTGGCGCATTGGTTTTCTTAGGGAGCACTAGCAATGGAGCGTTCCATTGGCTGGTACTTGGTCTAATAATTTTGTCTCTCAACATGCCTTTTACTTGCTGATTTACTTCTTGTTTATGTTTTTCTGGTAAGCGATACGGGCGTATATTTACGGGTGCACTGTTGGCTTGAACCGTAATTTCATGTGTGATAGTAGGAGTATAAGTGAGTGCATCTCCTTCGATATAAAATATGTCGCTAAAATCTTCACAAATTTCTAGCAGTGTTTTTACCTCTTCTTGATTTAGGTGTTGTACACGCAGTAAATTTTTTATTTGTTTGCGACAGGAAAGCGTTGTAGCCTCCTGTTGTGTTTGAGTATTGCATATTTGAGCCGCTGTATTTTTTATCTCTTCGACTGTTACGCATGGAGTTGGTAGTTTAATATATTCTTCGGTAGTGTTTATAACACTGATTGGGCAGGAAAATTCTTCTGGCTTTACTAAGCAATAGCCAATAAAAACTCCAGGCTGTGTTTTCTCAGCACGTATTATACCTACTTTATTTGAATCGGTAGTAGCTTGAATAATTCTCTCGCTGCGCGGTTTTAAGGTTAATGCTCAGTACGGATATAATTTTAATATCGTATCTGATAGCTGTATCTGCTTCTTATTATAATCGCACGTTACCTTGTGTTTTTGTAGAAAGTCTACTCCTAGGATTCCTTCATAATCAATTGGGAAGTCGTCCTTCACGATATAAATTGAGTGCCGTATTTTTCGGTTCTTCAGGATTATCGTTGCCTTGATTTTTCCTATTGTATTCATTTTGTGTCCTGTAAGTCTAGTGAGTGCCATTTGCTCCTTGTAAATCATGGTTTCTCCTTTTAGATTTCTTAACTTTATTAAGGTAACCGTTGCTCCTGTGTCAAACAGTAGGTTTAATTCCCCTTTTTTAACTTCTTGGATGTGAAGAGTTACCAGATCTAATCCAGTTTTCGTTTGCGGTTTTCCCGTTACTTGCGATATTTGATACTCGAGGGCTGGTCTCGGCTGTCTTATATTCTCTTCGTCTTCTTCTTCATCCTCGTCTTGCGTTGTATTTTTTCTTCTTTGCCCATTCATTTTATTACGATTTTGCGGCTTTTTATCTTTGTTTGATTTCGTCCGATTAGATTGTACTATCCCAGGGCGTCCGTGTAGACTCCAGCATTCATCTCGACCATGACCTGATTTTTTGCAGTAGGTGCAATGTTTTTCGTGTATTTATTCTTGATTGTCCCTGTGGCTTCGGCAAGGAGAATCGGTTTGAATATCTGTTTGTTCGGCATTCTCGTCCGTGATGCCCTAGTTTTCCATATTTATTGCATTGTAATATTTTAACGTCGGTTTAAACTGGCAGTACCGAGCCAAGCGCGGTATAAAGAGCGCAAACACTGCTTTATTAATTACTAAATATACACTAATAATATACACTAAAAATATACACTATTCGCGGACGTTTCGGCCCTTTTTTGGGACCATCTTCAGCGCGGAAACAAAATAAAACGGTCTTACATAACTAAACGCAACTGCGACATTCGGTGATGCATCTCGTGGATCTCTTACGCAACCGGCGACATCCCATCATTAAGAGAATCCATGTCCTTTGTAACGCGGTCACCTCGCTCGACGCTCGGATCGGCTCGTCGGTGTCCGGGTTCGAGAGGAGGGGAGACTCAAGCTTACGAGACACAGTATAGGTAGAAAGAGATAGTTTATTCAGTTAAAGAAATATAGATACAGCGTGCAGGGTCTGGCGATAGCGTGCGGTGAAGGCGGTCGCTGGTAGCAGGATCTGCGTGGCGCGCAGGCGCGAAGCGATGGGCGCAAAGCGGTGAGAAGCGCAAGACCAGTGCGGCGTGCAATCGTTCCCGGTTTTATTTACAGGCGTGGACGGCGCGATTAGAACTAGAGAACTTATTACTAACAGGCCTTACAACTAACGGACTTAGTACTAGACAGGGCTTACTACTAGCAGGTCTTATAACTAGCGGACTTATTACTAGACAGGTCTTATTACTAGCATGCGGTTACAACTAGCGGACTTAGTACGAACAGGCCTTAAGACTAGGATACGGTTATAACTAGCGGACTTAGTACTAACAGGCCTTATAACTAGCAGGTCGAGACTTAGAACTAGCGGACTTATCTCTATTATGCGATTAATATTTACAGCGCGGTCTGTACATGCACTTATTATCTAAGGTTAGGTCAGGCGGCCAAGTATTGCCGGCAGGCTCGAGTGTCACGTCGAGCGCTGCCTAAGCAACGGAAGTCGGTTCAACCCGACGGGGCCAAGTACAACCTTGGCCCGAGGTATAGAGTGCCGGTTCAACCTGGCGGGGCTGAGTACAACCTTTGCCCTAAGAGGTGCTAGGTAGTAGTGAGATCGGTATCAGGAGCTGGTCGGGATAGGATCTGGGTCTCGATGTCTCGGCCGGCCGGGCTTATATACCCGGCCGGCGTCCCCCACTGTGTGCCGGCGGTCCGGCGGTGGGAGTCGGTACCGCGTGGGGACCCCGCGAGAGCGAGACAGAGCATGTTGGCGAGCGAGAGCGCATGCTGAGCGAGATAGCGCGTGTCGAGAGGGAGAACGTATGCGTGCGGCAAGCAAGATGGCCGTAGTAACGGTCCTACCGTTACACCTTCAAAGGATAATTCCTCAAATTTCTTGGGTGGTAGGTAGACATGGCAGTACTTATTTTATTTAATAAATGCACAGGTTGACACCGACAAATCGTAGATGTAATCGGAGAACTACACTCTCCAACTCTCGGAGGAACAATGACACACGGTAAATATGACATAATGTCATTATACTGCCAGTAAATATGACATAATGTCATTGTATTGCCAGTAAATATGTCATTTGATTTTAGTCATACGAGCCGTACATTCAATTATATATGTAATATTTTATTTCGCGCTGCTTGCGAAATTGTATGATCGGGCTTATGTCGCGATGCATGTTCTAATGGACCTTTGACTTTCTCTTCCGCATTGGCTCCTGCGATTGCTTCTTGAAGCGTTGAGTAATGCTGTGCTCGCACCACCAATTTCATATCATCGTGGAGACCTATTTGGAAATTTTGCAGAGCTTGCTGTTGTATAGTTTCAAGTATAATGCGTTTCCGTTCACTGCCGTAATCTTGGCCTTCGATCATGGATTCATATAATTCCATGGCCAAATTGTCGGCGCGAAGCCCGTATGCTCTGGCGCTCTCGCCATCTTTTTGTTTTAAGGAGATAAACTCAATTTGCAAGTGAGTAATGATCTTCTTGCTTAAATAGCAGATTTCGAGTTCTCTTTTAAACTGTCCGAAACTGTTTATATTTCGCGTTTCAAAGTCTACCATAACTTTTCCCTTTAGCTTCATGCAAAGTATTGCTTCTAATAATGTTTTTTCATCTGCAGGATTAATATTTTTTATCGCATATGAACATGCGCTTAAAAATTCTTTAAGTTTAGCTTGTGAATTTCCGTCAAATTCCGGAATCTTATCTCTTGCTTCTTTTAATCGTAAATGACCGTTTAAAGGTGCTGATTGATTTCGAACATCGTTAAGTGTTCGTCCGTATGTGACATCAAGGTTAGTGTCATTCGGTATCGTTCGCGTTCTATTTAAATCTTCCCGATTTGCGCGTAGATCGTGCATTTGCTCGTGTAGCTCGTGCATTTGCTCGTGTAATCCTCTTATTTCTTCTCGCATTTCTCGAACGGTTTGCACGATTTCGATTATCAGTGCATTGCTCGGATCTTCGAGTGGACGTCCGACGTCTTCATAGTCCGCGGCGGCGTTATTTCTAGCCTGCGCTTGCAAGCGTTCTATTTTCCTATCAACGTCTTCGGGGGGGGGGGGGAGGACAGTTGACGGTAATGGATTACATTGCATATTTTCTTCGTTATTTGCTTCGAAGATGCTACTGTCGTATGATACGGAAGAGTAATTTCTCCTAACGGCAACGTGTTCGACGGATGTACGATTTATATCAGGTCTGTCTACTTCTATTATGTTATGATTATTGTTAGGCGGAAGTGTATTTTCCGCTATTTGATTTATTTCTAGTTCGCGAGATCCTAATTCGGGTGAATTCTCGCATGAATAATGGTTATCTAAATTTCTTCGTACGTTATCGCGAATGTCGCGGGCCGCTCCTTCGATTACTTGTACGGGGTTACAAAGCCGAATCTATTTGCTAGTCGCGCTGGTACGCTTAAAAATCGCGGTCGGTGGAACGTAACTCTTTTCGGTTGTGCCGACATTCACGCTATTTTATTGGAGTGGCCTTCACCTGGACACAGTACAATTGGACACGGTGCAAATGGACACGTTGCAAATTGACACGAAACTTTGCACACGGTTCAATTGGACACAGTGCATTTGGACACAATAATTTTGGACACAGAAGAAAATTTATTTGG
Organism: Formica aquilonia x Formica polyctena; assembly: GCA_907163055.1. Taxonomy (NCBI): domain Eukaryota; kingdom Metazoa; phylum Arthropoda; class Insecta; order Hymenoptera; family Formicidae; genus Formica; species Formica aquilonia x Formica polyctena. Next base: position 289,679 of record CAJQTV010000118.1, on the reverse strand, counting down.
ACACCGTTCAGTAGCACACCGGTCAGTTGTACACCGTTTAGTTGCACACATAAAAATGTACACTGTTCAGTTGGACACATAAAAATGCACACCGTTCAGTTGCACACCATTTAGTTGCACACCGATCAATTGCACACTGCTCAGTTGCACACCGGTCAGTTGCACACCGCTCAATTGCACACCGCTCAGTTGCACACCGTTCAGTTGCACACCGCTCAATTGCACACCGCTCAGTTGCACACCGGTCAGTTGCACACCGCTCAATTGCACACGGCTCAGTTGCACACACACACACACACGGGATGTGCAAGGGGGGCCTTCGGCCGCACTCGCCCCACCGATAGACAGAGTGGACCTCGCTTTACAACTATGGTGGGCAAATTAACGGTGTGCAACTGAACGGTGTGCAACTGAGCGGTGTGCAACTGAGCGGTGTGCAACTGAGCGGTGTGCAACTGAGCGGTGTGCAACTGAACGGTGAGTAGATTAGTAAGGCCGGTTCTATCCAACCTTGCTTTGGAAACTCCCGTAAGAGTGAGAGAGTGAACATGTGGATAAAGTGAGAAACTGAGATATCTGAGGGAGGCATGTCGGGCAGGGAGGAAGAAAAGGGGGAGTACGTATGGTGAGAGGGGATGCGGGGTTGAGGGGGGTCGGGGAAGCCACGGAGCTCGAGCGGGGCGAGAGGGGCGAGTGGTAGGGGGTGATGAAATCGGGTCGAAAGATCGCGTTATCGCGTCAGGTGCGTTAAAGACGCGAGACGCGGTCGACGCTTTATCTCCGACCTTGGGAGTCGCGATGACCCGTGACACATAAATACGATAAATCGAAGACGACGAGATGAGAGAATATCGCGGGCGGCGAACCTCGGCGCGATACGAGAAGCGCTTGTCATCGTTGCGCCTACCGATCGATTTTTCCGATCGACGCGTCGCGGTCGTCGCTTTATCTCCGACCCGAGGACTCGGGAGTCGCGACGAACCGTAACATGTAAATACGGAAAATTGAAAATGATTAGATAATAAAATATCGCGGGCGAACCTCGGCGCGATACGAGACTCGTCGCGCGTACCGCGTAGATCTAGAAATAGATCGATGGATAGGTCAGGATCTAGCGTGGTTATAGCGTGGAAAAAAACTAGCTGTCGTAGCTAAAAACTGCGCATAATAATTAGATTTCAGTCGTAATATATAAACAACAAACATCGTATCGTTAACCGAGATACCTATTTATTACATAGGTGAAACAGCGAACATCTCGCGATTAGCGGTGATACTCGTTTATTACGCGCAACGGCAACCATAAAATCTAATGGAAGGAGGTCGAATAAAGAGAGGTTCCGTATCGAAGGAGAGCGTTTTTGTTTGTAACAGTACAGAGATACAACAGCGCGTTAGGATTCTCCAAAGAGCAGAGCCTACAGTTCGCAATCGATTATATCGTTGCGGTCGAAGTTCTCGCTGTCGCGTATCGCCGTCGGAATAAGCGTTCGATCGTGGACGTCGGCCGCGATATCAAGGAAGCGCGTTAGCTTGTTATCGATGTATCCGGTTAAACCGCTCAAAGTTGTAATGATGCGGTTGATGCAATGCTCCAAGTTTAATATATTTAGCACGGTGCTCCTCGATGCGACTAGACGATCCTTAGGTGTTTCGAGACGGAGTATTCGAAGATTGTTAAGTTTGCCGAATCGCAACGTTAATTGTCCGATATATATCGGGGCTGGAGGGCGCATCTCCTCTCGCTCGTCGCGCTGAAAGTACGGGCTAAACACGGATCGCAGATCGAGCAGTTCCTTCCACACGTCGCTCTCGGTTACGTCGCCGAGATGATAAGCGCGAATCAGAAGATCGCGCAATTGTCGCAACAATCCGTCCGTAGGACACTCGATACCGAGTACATGAAGGTCGAAAGGACCCGCCAAGGTCACGATATTCGTGAATTCGTTGAACGCGTAGAATTGACGCTTTGCGAAAAAATATAGGTTACCGTCAATGTGTCGGTAGGCCGATGTTATCGCGGGCGGTATTCCTAAAAATATATCTTTCAAAGGAGCGTGTCTAACGGCTATCATGCGACATTCGTCGATCTCCGCTACTTTGTCATCGTCGTAGATCGCGCAGGTTCGTCCCGTATGCGTGTTTATCGCGGCGTTAATCTTAGCGTCGCGGGGAAGTCCGATATCGTAGAGAGATCTCGGCCAACCAGGTTTTAGCTTAAAACTGGGATATTCCGCGACGTAGATCGAATCGTTAACGAATAGCGCGAAATCGCCCGAGGGTCTTCGATACGCGGCGGACAGGCGCGTGAGATTCGCCGGAAGAAACGTCGCGTAATCCGTCAACTTCATGGGTCTACCGTAGTGTCTCTCGGTTATGTCGACCGACCATACGTTGCGGCGATTAGCTATGTACAAGCGACGATTTATTATTAACGCCGCATCTATGCGCCGCAACGCGCAGAGATCCGCGAGCCCGGGGTCGGTCGGCGCGACGCTCGTCGTCGTCGCGGGTGCTATGGTGGTTGTGGGAATCGTTGGATAGTTTCCATCGTCGTGAGACCCGTACAGATTCTGTATAGCGAGGACGTCCTCTATGCTCAGCTTAACCGGAAATTGATTTTCGATGTCGGGTATATACGGGAACATTACCGAGTCGTTGCGCATACTGTGCTGTAGACCTAGCGTGTGGCCGATCTCGTGCGTCAACGTTTGTAGCAAATGACACGTATCGGGAGGATTTTTGTTCAGATACACGTGCCACGGTTCCGCATCGTCGATGTGCACCTCTGACGCGAAGTCGACCGCTCCCGAGGGAAAGAACGCGTGAGCGAGGGCTCCACCCGGACCGTCGAAGGCCGCCGGGCAAATGTCGCCGCTCAGACGATTCGCGTAGGTGTGCGCGGCCGTTCGATACGATATCAGTATATCGGGATGTAGCGGGTCGTGCGCGAACGTTAACGATGAATTCACCGTCCATAACGCGAACGCCGCTTCGGCCGTTCTTAAGAGTTCGTCGCTAGCCACTTGAAAGTTCCACGTAAGACGCGTTTTCGGCCATTTTCGCGCGACCGGGCTATACGCGCGACCGGGAATGTCCGCGAGACCGCATCGCGGTTTGCGCATAAGACGAAGCGTAACAGGGTTTAACGCACCATTTCCTGATAATTGATAGTATTCCTGAAACAGCGACAGCGCGTGACGCAGAGACGTCGCGTTGTCGGACGACAACGATCCTCCATCGTCCTTCAGAAAACCGTACGCGCGCAAGAAGCGGAGCGCCTCTCTCTTCTCCGAGTCGATGGGCGTCGCAGTCGTCGCGGCAACGAGCGTTATCGCTAGGACGAGAACAGTCATCGTCTTCTTCGCGGTCGACATCGCGCGGGTCGAGAGGGACGCGGGAAAGGATCGATCGAGAAATATCGGACGTAATAAGAAATGTTCGACGAAACGCTTATTTTTGTCTCTATCGCGCAAATTTGGGATAGAGGGGGAAATAAGATCAAGTTAGGTTAGGTTGTGACCGGACTAAACACACGAGATGGAGAAATCTACAGTAAATGCAGGTTTTCCTACCTTAATTAAACGGTCGCCAGTTCGTTTTACCTCCAACGAACAAGGGATGCCCTTGGACGACGTCCCGTCAGGTCTGCCGTCGGACAGGTTCCACAGCGTCAGGATCACGCTGGTTTGAACGCCACTGCTTATCCGCTTGGCTGCTGAGGAATTATCCTTAATTCCTTCCTCCTTTTATGTTTCAGGTCGCCGCTGGATTCACCGGATCAACGCCCTTGGATGTTTGGACTTCCCGTTGTTTAGAATCGCCTCGACGCCTCAAGAATACGTCGGAACGACGTTATTTGTGAAACAAAACGTTGTTGGACAAATTATCTGTTTCTCTATTAATCCTCCTTATTTCTGTTTCAGGTCGCCGCTGGATTCGTCGGATCAACGCCCCAGGATGTCAGGACTACCCGTTGTACACTGCTGGATCGACACTCGTTCACAGGTAAGGATATTTTAGGTTTGTGGTAAATAAATCACTGACACACTACTTTTAAGATATATAAAAGTATAAATATATTTAAAACAAGATATTTAAATCTTCGTATAAAATGTTCGCTTACTCGCGAATCTCCACACTTCGGAGATGTTTCACGTTTAAAAATAAACTGCCTTTTATTATGATTGCTGTCACGAATCTCTATCACGTAAGAGATTTTATTTTGCGACTATCACCCGCGAGACGTATTCTATTTCGCACGCTCGGTTTTTTCGGGCAAGGCTTTTCTTTCTTCGGATTTTCTCGCATCACGACGAAAGGCCTCTCGTCCTGCTCTGCACGGCCTTTTATACTTCTCCCTTCTTCGAGTTCTCCCGCTCTCGGGCTTCCCTCTCTTTTCCGACACGCCTACAGAATCAGTAATGCCAGAATGGCCACGCTAGCAACACGCAACCGTAGTGGAGGGGATGACGCACACAAGCGCAAACCGCGTACGTGTGAGCTCGGCGCTTCGGCTGGCTTCGGATAGCAGAAGAGGACAGATATACTGTTTTCTGTCTCTCTCCTTCTTATCGAGCCGGCACGAAGACCGGGCGGTACACGTCACACGTCGCTTGGTCGCTTCTCGATTGTCGCTTCTTGCTATGCCTTAAATGTTTTTTTCAGCCTTTTTGTATGAGATATATTATCTATTATATATCTATTATATAATATATTTATGATTAAGATACGTATATAAATTACTTAAAGTTTTTAATCCACGTAAAAATGCATTTTAAATCGATGATTTGAAAGAAGGAATATCCGTGTGGAGACAACAAAAGGAAAAATCATACATTTTATTGTACGAGAAATGTATCGATTTTCCGACAAATGATTAAAAATAATGAGAAGTACTATAAGAAATTTTAAATATTTAAAAAATATGTCATATAATAATATTTAACTTTAGTTTCTATACATACATATTTACAATATCATTACAATACACAAACGGATATATGGACCACATTTATACGTTTGTGTCGTTGTCAAACGATACTGAATGATGATTTTCCACACTACCTATATGAGGTACCACCAATGGCGCGTAAGATTTTTTTAACGTGGATCTTCGCCTGTAGCCATATCATACCACATTATAATATATAATATGCTCTATTGTATCTGTCATTTATAGAATATTTTTTGCACACTTGCTTTTGTGCAAATGTGATGTCAATTAGTGACAATAATTTTTTTACACACTTGTTTTTTGCAAGTGTGATGTCAATTAATGACAATAATTTTTTTACACACTTGTTTTTACAAGTGTGATATCAATTAGTGACAACAATTTTTTGGAACATTTGCTTTTACAAGTATGATGTCTATTACAGACAAAATTTGTTTTACAAACATATCATAACGCGAGGAAAGCTCTTCATTGTATTATATAAATAATAATACCCAATTATATTATTTATTTAATTTGCATATAAATAATAATGCCCAATTAAATAATATTATCTATTTTATTTTGAACGTTATTATTGCATATTAATAACCGAAGTATTAGCAATATCATTATTAGCAGCATATAGTGTTAAACTGCTCTTTTTTTTAGGACAAATAGAATATAATTTGTCTGACGATAGGAGAGACAAATGGTTTTCATTTATCATCATATCTAAAACTGTTTCTTTTCTTGCTTTTAATGCTGATTTTAACACACAACTAGCGTTTATACATGCAAATGAAAGCTTATTTCCTTTTTTGTTTTTAAATCTGATAACAAAGAAAACATTCTTTCTGGGTCGGCATTTGAATTTGGAAGTGATCTAACAGCATTTAAAAGAAACTTCATATTGGGATATGTACGTTTTAAAATTTTTTTTCACATCTCATCAAAGTTTAATTTTGAAGATGTTCTTTTTCTGCTGTTGTAAAATCTAGATGTAAAGTATGCCACTCTTTTTTTAAAGCATTTTCGTCAAAGCCACCGAGGGTTTGAGCAATAAAAGAAACATCATTAAATGATGTTTCTCTGTCAATATTACATAATGCTGTGTTGAATTAGAAAACTGTTAATTTACATAAAAATTTATCTTTAATGGGCAATCTTTTACTAATTTCCTCGGCAGCAGTCACGTAAAATTGTAGACAATTATCTCGAACATTTCCAATTATGTCTGCGCGTCCTTTTTTCATTAAACTTTCGAGATATTCTTCACATTTAGATCCTAAATTTATATCATTTAAAGATTTTTGGTTTTCTTTTTCAGAAAATTTAAAATTATTACATACATTTTTTACAAGCTCTGGTTTCAAAAAATGTTTGGAAATTCTTATTAAAAGTTCCAATGACTTTGGCTGCAACAAGTGAATTCTTGTTTCTACAGCTTGAAAAAATGCATTAAAAGAATTTAAAAAATTTAAAATATGCTTTAAAAATAACAAATATGCTTTTACATCCGGATTTTCCATCACAGATAATAAATTGTCTCCTGATTTAGATTGCGAGGAGTTTTAAAAAAAAATAGCAAATTATATTAATAGTAGTCCTAAACGTGCTGCTATTTATGAAGAATTTACCGAATGTTTTCAGGAAACAAACCGTAAAATTTTAAGATTATCCACTACACGATGGCTATCTCACCATTCATGTGTTGTGAGACTTCTTGATTTCTGGGATACTACGAAGCTTTTTTTGACTGAAATGGTTATAAGTGAAAAATCTAAATCAGGAGACAATTTATTATCTGTGATGGAAAATCCGGATGTAAAAGCATATTAGTTATTTTTAAAGCATATTTGAAATTTTTTAAATTCTTTTAATGCATTTTTTCAAGCTGTAGAAACAAGAATTCACTTGTTGCAGCCAAAGTCATTGGAACTTTTAATAAGAATTTCCAAACATTTTTTGAAACCAGAGCTTGTAAAAAATGTATGTAATAATTTTAAATTTTCTGAAAAAGAAAACCAAAAATCTTTAAATGATATAAATTTAGGATCTAAATGTGAAGAATATCTCGAAAGTTTAATGAAAAAAGGACGCGCAGACATAATTGGAAATGTTCGAGATAATTGTCTACAATTTTACGTGACTGCTGCCGAGGAAATTAGTAAAAGATTGCCCATTAAAGATAAATTTTTATGTAAATTAACAGTTTTCTAATTCAACACAGCATTATGTAATATTGACAGAGAAACATCATTTAATGATGTTTCTTTTATTGCTCAAACCCTCGGTGGCTTTGACGAAAATGCTTTAAAAAAAGAGTGGCATACTTTACATCTAGATTTTACAACAGCAGAAAAAGAACATCTTCAAAATTAAACTTTGATGAGATGTGGAAAAAAAATTTTAAAACGTACATATCCCAATATGAAGTTTCTTTTAAATGCTGTTAGATCACTTCCAAATTCAAATGCCGACCCAGAAAGAATGTTTTCTTTGTTATCAGATTTAAAAACAAAAAAGGAAATAAGCTTTCATTTGCATGTATAAACGCTAGTTGTGTGTTAAAATCAGCATTAAAAGCAAGAAAAGAAACAGTTTTAGATATGATGATAAATGAAAACCATTTGTCTCTCCTATCGTCAGACAAATTATATTCTATTTGTCCTAAAAAAAAGAGCAGTTTAACACTATATGCTGCTGATAATGATATTGCTAATACTTCGGTTATTAATATGCAATAATAACGTTCAAAATAAAATAGATAATATTATTTAATTGGGCATTATTATTTATATGCAAATTAAATAAATAATATAATTGGGTATTATTATTTATATAATACAATGAAGAGCTTTCCTCGCGTTATGATATGTTTGTAAAACAAATTTTGTCTGTAATAGACATCATACTTGTAAAAGCAAATGTTCCAAAAAATTGTTGTCACTAATTGATATCACACTTGTAAAAACAAGTGTGTAAAAAAATTATTGTCATTAATTGACATCACACTTGCAAAAACAAGTGTGTAAAAAAATTATTGTCACTAATTGACATCACATTTGCAAAAGCAAGTGTGCAAAAAATATTCTATAAATGACAGATACAATAGAGCATATTATATATTATAATGTGGTATGATATGGCTACAGGCGAAGATCCACGTTAAAAAAATCTTACGCGCCATTGGTGGTACCTCATATAGGTAGTGTGGAAAATCATCATTCAGTATCGTTTGACAACGACACAAACGTATAAATGTGGGTCCATATATACGTTTGTGTATTGTAATGATATTGTAAATATGTATGTATAGAAACTAAAGTTAAATATTATTATATGACATATTTTTTAAATATTTAAAATTTCTTATAGTACTTCTCATTATTTTTAATCATTTGTCGGAAAATCGATACATTTCTCGTACAATAAAATGTATGATTTTTCCTTTTGTTGTCTCCACACGGATATTCCTTCTTTCAAATCATCGATTTAAAATGCATTTTTACGTGGATTAAAAACTTTAAGTAATTTATATACGTATCTTAATCATAAATATATTATATAATAGATATATAATAGATAATATATCTCATACAAAAAGGCTGAAAAAAACATTTAAGGCATAGCAAGAAGCGACAATCGAGAAGCGACCAAGCGACGTGTGACGTGTACCGCCCGGTCTTCGTGCCGGCTCGATAAGAAGGAGAGAGATAGAAAACAGTATATCTGTCCTCTTCTGCTATCCGAAGCCAGCCGAAGCGCCGAGCTCACACGTACGCGGTTTGCGCTTGTGTGCGTCATCCCCTCCACTACGGTTGCGTGTTGCTAGCGTGGCCATTCTGGCATCACTGTACAGAATGCGCGCGCAGGTTGTGCTACAGTGCATGCTTCTATACTATATGCTGCACTACGGGTGTAGCAATAGTAAAAACCGCTCGGATCTCTTTTTCTTTACAAAATATACACTAAACTTATACTAGGTGTCTAAAAAATATAATATTTACATTTGTCTATACTATCTTCTAAAAAGTGTAAATGAATTGCACTTTTGGTGTAGCATATCGGGTGCTGCACTTTTGTACTCTTTTATCACATACCGCGCTTCTACATAAAATTACGCATGTCTAAAACTAAATACAAAAATAAATACGCATTTATAAAAACTGAAATAAAACTTATCACTAATCAGTCTTAACTGTTTCTTTAATGTTTATCCGGTATGTGCTTTACTATTTCTTCACCGCACTTCTCGACATCTTCTTTCTGCGTACCGGCTCCCAGTCGCTATCAGAGTCCGATCTCTGAAATTCCGGCCGAATTTTTGTCGTCTTTCCCCTCGATGCTCTTAGGATCGGCGATTTCACTTCCTGGCCCGCCTTCGAGGATGAAGGTTCATCTTCCAGCCTCATTTCCCCCTCCAAGGGGTTTTGCCGAGAGCTCAGAGCTCGGCGAAGCACCTTCTTGATCGGTTTGCTGTCCGTGGTTTCTATTGTTTTCAGTACTTGGTTTCAGGATTTTCCTTATCCGGAGGTTTGATTTGAATGTTGTCAATTATTTTTGGTTTCTCCTTGTTCATTGTAATGTTGACATCCCGGTTTTCTTTGTCGTCGTCTTGTATAGGATTGGCTGATTGTTCCCCTGATTCGTCGTCTGGCGTAACGACGTTGTCCTCCTCACTATACTTCACTGTACTCGTTATCTCGTTTCGACTGATCGTGATGTTGAGGTTAATCGGCTTTATTGTTGTTATGTCTTCTTTTAATTTTTTAACCGATATTATGGATGTCACCTCGAATTCCGGACTGCCATTTTCGTCCGGTAGTATTATTTCATCATAAAATGTCCGATTCATCTTTTCATTTTGCATCTTGACAAAAATGGCCTCATTTATCTCCGATGTCCTTTGCTTTTCCTTTCTGAGAAGCTCTTCAGCTTCTTTCCTGGTAGGTCTCGTCTCTTTCGTTCGCTTCTGGCATAACCTTGTCAGCATGGCCAACCTGTCACTTCGCTCTCTATTTACTGCTTCGAGAGTAATATCCGTCAAGTAATCGTATACCAGCTCGTCCTCTGCTTCGATTCTTTGCTTTTTCTCATTTTCCGACTCCATCTCTTCTCGTACTACTCTATTCACTTTATTACGGTCTGTCTCTGCAAGTTCGATCACTCGACTGTGTCGGCCACCTTGGATCGTGGTCTTAGGGTCGCTCTCTATGTCCGCGCGCTCCCTAGTAACTTGTCCAGCCAGCTGATTGGCTGTTCCCAAATCTTCCTGAGTCGTTAGTAATTTTCTTATATCTAACTTATTTTCTTTAATTTCGACATATTTGTTACTTAAATTGTTAATTTTCTTGTCGCTAGGCTTACTACTATTATAATTCTTTCCTTTCTTACATGAATTCTTCACTCTATTATTCTTATTATAAAGCTCGTTTTTGTTACATAAATAGCTTAATTTAGTAAATATTACATTATTATTTTTGTTTTCGCTTAATTCGGATCGCGTATTAATTATTAAGCTATTTTCGTTACTATTTCGAGGTTTTTTGGGATTTTCTTTATTCGTAACCTCGTTTCCGCTATTATAATCTAGGTTATTATCTAAAGTTTCTTTTTCCTTTTTTTCTCCTTTAGAATTTTTTTTCTCACTAGTTTTTGGTTCTTTAGACTTTAATTTTTCTACAATTTCGCTTTCTAACGTCTGTTTTCCGCTATTATCTTTCCATTTGTCAGATAATTCTTCAGTGGCTAATTGTTTGAAATTTTCATATGATTTGTTTAAATTGTATAATGAATTTCCAAAACTTTCATCTAAATTTACTCTAGTCGAATCATTGATTTTATTTATTCAACCTTTTAAATTTTTAAACAAATTTTCTAAAATATTTGAGTTTAACTCTAAATTATCAAAATTTTCGTTTATTCTTTCATTATTAATCGAATTTACTATTATTGTATCCCTTGAAGAATCATTTGGTTCTCTAATATTTGTTTCTTTAGATTCTAAATGTTCTCTTGTATTTTTACCTTTATCATTCGCTAATTCGTTATTTCCAGTTTTTTCTCCAGATTTTACTGCGCTTGTTTCGCTCGAGGAATTAGCATTTTTCTCCGCATGAGTGTTCTTATCTTCTAATCGTTTTTCTTTATTTACAGTTTTTAAATTTAAATATCGCATATAATCTTTCTTATTTTCTATATTTGCTCGCCCGCTTTTTCTTGTTTCGCACTTATTGTCTTTATCAATGTCTGTTTGTCGAATGTCGTTTCCATTCGATTTTAATGGCGTGCTGCTGTCTTTTGGATTAAAGTATTTCGTTTTGTCGCATATTGCACTCGCATTCGCGGCATCTTTCGCACTCCTTCGCGCACTTTGTCTCGTTTTTCTTTTCTAATCTATCGTTTGTTACAATTTCTCTTTTATTTATCGCTATGCTTCTCGCAACGTTTTCCGTAATTTCGCTCGCGCTATCATTGTCTTTTACAATTATTGTTTCGCGTACTTCTGAATTTTTTCACATTTATTTTTAAAATGCTCAATTATTTGAACATCAGGCTCGAAATTTGCTACCGCACTAACACATTCTTCGTGTCGTCTCTTTTTTAGGGTTGTGGGTTGTGCTTTAGCCTCTTCTTCTCGCAGCTTCCGCTTCCTGGACTCCATCGATAGATGCTCGCTCCACCTGGTTGATGGAGATTCCATTTGCTTCTCCTTTTCTCTAATTTTGCTGCCTATCTCTCGGCACGTGAATTTACCCAATAGTATGCAGGGTTTATCCACGTCCAAAATCATTGCTTCCACGTTGGCTGTTATTTGGAAAATGACTATATCCACTTTAACAGCTTTAAAACTCACCTTTTTCTCTCTTTTTAGGTAAGCTGGAATATTTTCCGATTCCGTAAGGCGGTTTAATTTACGTACGTTGGTATCAATGCTTTCAACCAATGTACTTGAAATTACATTGAACTCGCCTCTGTAGTCGAAGTGAATTCTTACTTTTTGACCTTCAGCTATTCCTGCGAAGGATGGTATGGATTTCTCTCCAGAAATCAGACTAATCAGTCTCGAGATATGTCTCCTCCCTTTTTCGCTGATTAATGACGTCTTTCTTTTTTTTAGGTTTCTTCCGTTCCCGGTTTCGCTTGGCTCTGGATTATCACGGTTCTCCAGCGTTGGACTAACACCGGTAAGTATCTCTTCGCTCTCTTGCTTCTTCCCTTTTTCCGACTCTTTTTGCATGTCGGTTATAAATTCTTGGATCTCTCCGATCTCAATTTTTTTAATATTTTTCGAGGTTTTTAACATATTCACCTCGACTCTTTTGTTTAGAGTTATCTCTCTGTGTGGCTTCAGCTGCCGGGAATTGAACGTTCCCAAAACGTTTCCTTCTAAATCTTCTACCACATAAGCGTTTCTGCGTACCTCGCTGTGTATTCTGTATGGTCCGTCGTACACAAGGTGAATCTTTCGCGTCAATCTGCGAATCGCGTCACTTCGACGATGGAGTTTAATCCACACTTTGTCGCCCGCTTGGTACCTTTTCGCTTCTCCGTGCTTATCGGCTTGAACTTTTCGTTGCATGGCTCTCTTCTGCAACATCATTGTTGCTGTTTGTATTTTCTCGGCTAATATTTCATCTTCGTTTCGTCTTTCCTCGACGAATGGTTCCAATCTCGGATCGACGAACAGCCGTTCGTTCTGTTCCGGATGGAGCTCGTTCGGGCTGTATCCGGTACTGCGATGAGATGTCGAGTTGATGGTTTTCTCGGCTCGCTCCACGATTCGGTCCCATCCAGTTTGCCGGTCGTGTGCGTAGACGCGTATGATGCGTCTCAGTTCTCTCATTACCCTCTTCACCGGATTGGATTGAGGATTGTACGGCGATGTTTTTCTAATAGAAAAACCTATATCCGCTGCAAATCTCTGCCATCTCGCCGTAATAAACTGTACCCCGTTATCGGACAGTATTTCTCTCGGAATACCGACTCTACCAAAATGTTCCGTTTTCAATGTATCGATTATCGACTCTAACTTTTGATTTTTTAGCGGATACAATTTCGTTAATTTCGAAAATTGATCCATCGTTACCAAAATATATTTATTTCCGCGCGGTGTCTGTGGCAAAGGTCCGACCAGATCAATCGAAACCATTTCTCCGGGTTTTTCCGGCAACACGTAATATTCTTTCCCCCGCGTCGGTCTTGTGAAATATTTCGTCGCTTGGCAAACGCTACAGGACGCTACAACGTCCCTAACTACGCGTTCCAAATTTTGTACCGCGAAAAATCTTTCCATAAATTCGGTGACTTTATCCGTTCCAAAATGCAGTAGATAATCGTGTACCCTATCTGTGAGTTGCCATTTAACAGCCTCTGGCACAACGATTCTCTCTCTTTTCGGTGTTTCTACGAATAAGTCCCTCTCTAGTTAAAAATTCGCTCGATGCTTCCGCGATTATTTCTCGTAGAATTTCGTCGTCGCGCTGCGCTTTTTCGAGCATATCCACCCACGATGCAGTTTCTATTTCATCTTTCGGCTGTTTAATTGCCGCGATATGTTTAATTTTACCTTCCTTCTTCGCGTATCCGTTTTTAACGTTGTTACGCGACAACGTGTCCGCAATTTTATTCTCTGCCCCTGGCAAATGACAAATTTCTAATTCAAGCTCATTCCGGAATGCCATCCATCTGGCGATCCTCGCGCTATCATCCGCGCACGCAGTTATGAATTTTAACGCTTTATGATCGGTATAAATTTTAATTTGACGTCCCAAGAGTGTGGTATGCCACTTGCGTAATGCCCAGACTATCGCTAGACATTCGATTTCCGTCACGGTGTAATTTAACTCCGCACCTTTAAGGCTACGGCTCGCGTAAGCTACCGTGTATTTTATTTCCGGTTCGTTTTCGTCGTATTGATATAACCGCGCCCCCAAACCGTATTTCGACGCATCCACGTATAAACCGAACTTTAGTCCCGGTCTAATTATGAATAAGCATTTCGCTTCGTTAAATGCTTGCTTTATCTCTTCGAATGAATCTTGCAATTCATCGTTCCATGCAAATTTTACATTCTTCTTTAATAAACCTTCCAAAGGTTTTGTCATTCTCGCTAAACCCTTTATAAATCGGCGATCCCAATTCACGAGCCCGAGAAAAGCTTGTATCGCTTTCTTGTTCCTCGGTTTTTCGAAATTTTGAATCGCGAGTTGTCAGTTAGTGTCGTCGTTCATATCCGCTTTAATTTGGTCGAATGTATGACCCAGGAAACGAATTTCGGTTTTTAGAAATTCGCACTTTTCTTTATTCAATCGGAAACCGACTTTTCTTAATTTACCAAGAACATAGCTTATGTGGAATAATTCTTCTAAGCTATTCGACGCAATCAGAATATCGTCTAAATACACGATCGTAAACGGATCACACTCGTCTCCGATCGCTTCCTGCATCGCTCGTGTGAACGATGCTCCCGCAGTTTTTAAACCGAAAGATAGTCTACGGAACACGTATGTCTGGTTATCGAATTTAAAACCCGTAAACTCCCTGCTCTCCTTCTCTAACGGAATTTGCCAAAATGCCATGGCCACGTCCAACGTCGAGTAGTATTTCTTGTCTCCTATCCGACGGAAAACTTCGTCGATCGTTGGAGGTTGATCGTGGTCATTGGTCATTCGTTTATTTATCTCACGCGCGTCTAAACACAATCTTATTTGTCCCGTTTTCTTAATCACGACAACTATCGGATTGACGTATTGTGTATTTGCGCGTTCAATAATTCCGTCCCTTTCGAGTGTTTGCAAGTGTTCTGTCACTTTAACTCGGTGTATTTCCGGCACGGGATATGTCTTAGCTTTAAACGGTTTTTCCGTATTGACCGTTATTTTGTGTGCGTAATGCTTCACGCATCCTATTTCGTTTTTGAAAAGCTCGCCATGCTTTGTTAGTATTTTTCCCAACTGTCTCTCCGCGTCTTGAATTGAAATCGCGTTAAGAACTATCTTTTTACTGCCCGAACTACATTCCGGAAAATCTATTATAAATTTCCTACCGCAGTTTATCGTAGCATTACGTTCCGACAAAAAGTCCATGCCGAGTATCATCTCGTACGATAGATTTTTCACGATATAAAACTCGTGCGAAAATTCCCTCCCATTTACCAGGAAACTTGTTTGAATTCGGTTCGCGATTAACTGCGCGCGGTCCGAAAAAGCTCCTACGAGTGAGAATTGTTTTATCGGGATTATTCGCATCGCAGTCTTTCCGTTCGTCAGTGCGTCGTAAACGTCTTTCGTAATCAACGAAATCTGCGATCCCGTATCTACGAGAGCTCTAATTTGTAATTTATTTATTAAAATCGTAACGTACGAGGATCCCTGTTTACTCGCAGTTTTTTGGTCCTCCTCCGTTACCTCGTCGACATCGCGTAATATTTCCTTCGTTCTAATTATCGCGATTTTATTGTCGTCTCTCGCTACTGATTTATCTTCTTTAACTACGTTATTGTTAATAGTCGTAGTCTCTATACACGGTGTCGGTGTGTCTTCCTCAACTACCGGTTCGCTATTCTTTTCCTCCTCGTTCCTAATCAACGCTATATTTCTCGTATATGCGTAATTATCCGTCTCCTTTGCCGCTTTGCTAAATTCGTGTTTTTGCGTATTTATGTTGCGCACATTAATCTCTTTTTTATTTATTTGCGCGTCATTATTCGGCAATTGTTGAGATATCGCGGTATTATTATCTCTTTCCGCGTTATAATATCTCTTATAATCCCGGTATTGCTTCACCGGTTCGAACCTGTCGGCTCTTGCGTCTTCTCTTGCGTCGTACGACTTTGACGCTCGTCTCGCGTTATCGCGATTGTAATCCGATCCGTCTACGTCGCGCGCCTTTTTCGGGTATCTCGCGCTCGAACTCGCGCCACCGCAATTGAAATCCGATCCGTATCGGTATCTCGACTGCGTATTCGACGTTCTTCCAACGGTTTCTCGCTGCGTATTACTTTTAACGCTTAAATTTTGTCTTTTCGCGTTATTGTTTAAAGTATACGTTTTATTTTCACGTTTTTGCTCGTACTCTATTTCGTCGAGCAACGTAATGTACTCTTCGACATTTTTTACGGTCGTCGGCCGAATTTCACGCTCTATATTTGAGCCAAAATGCCTTTTAACCTAATAATCTCATGCTCGGACATAGGTGGTTCTAAGTACTCTGCTTGTTTTGCCAAATTTAACGCGTACTCGCTCATCGACATGCTACTGTCGCGTCTATAAAATCCCGCGTATATCTCCTCGCGGAATCGCGCTTGCTGTTCCTCGCCCCAAAAATACTTTTTAAAAGCGTATATCGCCTCGTTAATATTTTCCGGTTCTCTAATCTCGAACCAATTCGATGCTGTGCCCCTCAGGCAACTACCGAAATAATATAACTGCTCTACGTATCCTACTTCCTCGTACGCGGCAATTCTCTCAAATTTTTTAATAAATTTGATCGGGTTTTGCGGATCGTTCCTCCCCGAATATTTTATCTCCTCGAATGGATTTTTAAGCCAACCACCCTTTGGCAATCTCGCATTTGAGACTAAATTCTCTCCTACTTTAACTTGAGCACGTACGGAATTTTCCCTAGCGTCGGACAATTTTTCATGACATTTCTCGCTATCATGAAGTCTGTCGTGGCTAAGAGTTGCCGTATCGCGCGCTTCCGACTCCCTAAGCTTCTCATATCTCTCTTTAAGAGATTCAGAATTTTGTTTCCCGGCGTTTTCCCTAGTATCAGACAACGTTACATGAAATTTCTCGCTATCATGCAGTCTGTCGTCGCTCGGAATTACCGGACTACGCGCCTCTAACGCTTTCACTCTCTCGCATATTTCGCGCAGAGATTCTATATCTTTATCGTCTACTTTATTTTCGGCTTGAAAATCGCTTTCGCGCTCCCTTTCCAAGTCTTCTAGACGTTTACGTAATTTCTCATTTTGCAATCTGAGAATTTCTAATTCCGCTTCGCGCCTCCCTAATTCCTCTTCCACGCTCAATTTAACATGTGAACGCGTATTAGTTTTCTTTCTGGGTTTCACCGGAGATCTAATTATTCTCGGCTTTTTACTTTCGGGCTCGCTCGCGCTACCCGTCGCCGAATCGTTCTCGCGTTTGTCCGTCATTCTTACGCGAATTTTTATTTTTATAAAACGGCACTACCGGTTTTCTACGTTACCGCGTTACTTCGTCGTTCGGAAACGTCGTTTTCGGATCACTACGCGCTATTACACGTAACTATCCGCGTTTCACGAATACTCAACTCGCAACGTTTAAATCAGCAACGTCCTGTCACGGTCGCCAATTTAAAATATTTAACTTTTATTCTTTTACTTAGAGTTTGTTCTCTAAAACGGATTACCTGTTATCGCTCATTCGGACAAGTAGTTTCGATCGGACTTCGTTATCTTACTTGCAAGTTCGTGAGACACCGGTATATTTTCCGTGTTTCGCGATAATATCACTGTGACCGGACTAAACACACGAGATGGAGAAATCTACAGTAAATGCAGGTTTTCCTACCTTAATTAAACGGTCGCCAGTTCGTTTTACCTCCAACGAACAAGGGATGCCCTTGGACGACGTCCCGTCAGGTCTGCCGTTGGACAGGTTGCACAGCGTCAGGATCACGCTGGTTTGAACGCCACTGCTTATCCGCTTGGCTGCTGAGGAATTATCCTTAATTCCTTCCTCCTTTTATGTTTCAGGTCGCCGCTGGATTCACCGGATCAACGCCCATGGATGTTTGGACTTCCCGTTGTTTGGAATCGCCTCGACGCCTCAAGAATACATTGGAACGACGTTATTTGTCAAACAATACGTTGTTGGACAAATTATCTGTTTCTCTATTAATCCTCCTTATTTCTGTTTCAGGTCGCCGCTGGATTCGTCGGATCAACGCCCCAGGATGTCAGGACTACCCGTTGTACATTGCTGGATCGACACTCGTTCACAGGTAAGGATATTTTAGGTTTGTGGTAAATAAATCACTGACACACTACTTTTAAGATATATAAAAGTATAAATATATTTAAAACAAGATATTTAAATCTTCGTATAAAATGTTCCCTTACTCGCGAATCTCCACACTTCGGAGATGTTTCACGTTTAAAAATAAACTTCCTTTTATTACGATTGCTGTCACGAATCTCTATCACGTAAGAGATTTTATTTCGCGACTATCACCCGCGAGACTTATTCTATTTCGCACGCTCGGTTTTTTCGGGCAAGGCTTTCTTTTCTTCGGATTATATCGCATCACGACGAAAGGCCTCTCGTCCTGCTCTGCACGGCCTTTTATACTTCTCCCTTCTCCGAGTTCTCCCGCTCTCGGGCTTCCCTCTCTTTTCCGAAACGCCTACAGGATGCGCGCGCAGGTTGTGCTACAGTGCATGCTTCTATACTATATGCTGCACTACGGGTGTAGCAATAGTAAAAACCGCTCGGATCTCTTTTTCTTTACAAAATATACACTAAAATTATACTAGGTGTCTAAAAAATATAATATTTACATTTGTCTATACTATCTGCTAAAAAGTGTAAATGAATTGCACTTTTGGTGTAGCATATCGGGTGCTGCACTTTTGTACTCTTTTATCACATACCGCGCTTCTACATAAAATTACGCATGTCTAAAACTAAATACAAAAATGAAAAACGCGTTTATAAAAACTGAAATAAAACTTATCACTAATCAGTCTTAACTGTTTCTTTAATGTTTATCCGGTATGTGCTTTACTATTTCTTCACCGCACTTCTCGACACCTTCTTTCTGCGTACCGGGTCCCAGTCGCTATCAGAGTCCGATCTCTAAAATTCCGGCCGAATTTTTGTCGTCTTTCCCCTCGATGCTCTTAGGATCGGCGATTTCACCTCCTGGCCTGTCTTCGAGGATGAGGGTTCATCTTCCGGCCTCAAGGTCAGGTTAGGTTGTGACCGGACTAAACACACGAGATGGAGAAAATTACTACAAATGCAGGTTTCCCTACCTTTTTAAAACGGTCGCCAGTTCGTTTTACCTCCAACGAACAAGGGATGCCCTTGGACGACGTCCCGTCAGGTCTGCCGTCGGACAGGTTGCACAACCTCAGGATCACGCTGGTTCGAACGCCACTGCTTTTCCGCTTGGCTGGTTGGGAATTTTCCTAAATTCCTCTCCTTTATGTTTCAGGTCGCCGCTGGATTCACTGGATCAACGCCCATGGATGTGTGGACTACCCTCTGAATGGAATTCGCCGTCGGATCAACGCCCATGGATGTGTGGACTACCCGTCGTATGGAATTCTCTCGACGCCTCAAGAATACGTCGGAACGACGTTATTTGTGCAACGATACTATGTTGGACAAATTATCTGCTTCTCAATTAATCCCTTCTGTTTTTCTGTTTCAGGTCGCCGCAGGACTCGTCGGATCAACGTCCCAGGATGTCAGGACTACCCGTCGCCCGTCACTGGATCGACACTCGTTCACAGGTAAGGATATTTTAGGTTTGAGGTGATTAAATCACTAACTCACTGCTTTTAATATATATAAAAGTATAAATATATTTAAAATCAGCGCGTATAAACTGTCCGCCGTATCGCGAATCTCCACATTCCAGAGATATGTCGCGTTTAAAATAAAACTGCCTTTATTATATTAAAAAAACCCGTAAAGCCGTGTTATCACAGACGCTTCTAACTCGGGATAAAGGCTCGTCCTTTTCCTTGCACGCTCGCGTATCTTTCCTAAGAAAGTTTTATCAACGCGATATACAATGTTCCGTAATACTAGACTCTTTCTAAGATCTTTTCGTACTCGGGAAAAAAGGCCTCGAATCTCGCTCCGCACAGCCTTTTATACCTTTCCCTCTCTTCGGGTTCTCCCGCTCTCGGGCTTCCCTTTCTTCCAAGAACACGCCCCTCGTGCGTGCGCGTGTCTTACGCTATACTCTGTGTACATCTATAATATCTGTGCAGCTATACGAAGTGCTGCACTACGGGTGTCGATGTACAAAAATCGCTCGGATCGTGTTTTCCTTAAAATTTAGTAATGCGCTATATACAAGGTGTCTTAAAACTATATTTACAAGTTCTCTTAAAACTATAGTTTAGTCTCTAAAAGTACAGGCGTGCTGTACCCCTGGTGCAGTACTTCACGTACAACACCTCTGCACTTTGCAATTTTGGCAAGTTTTCTTAATATTAGGTTGCGCTCTTAAAACTAAGTGTAAAACGACTGTACGCGCAATATAACACAACAAAACGATAAAATAATTATTTACAAAACTGCCTAGACTGTTTTCTTTTCCACATTTCATGCAGGTGGAGTAGCGAATGTGTTATTTGTATAGTCTCGAGTGCATGCATGATCAGCCAGTATAACAATCTAAATCTATAAATTTTATACATAATACTCATGCGTTTACGTCGCATGATCAACGCGATATTTAGTTTTTGCTGAATCAATGATTTACTGGCGCTCTTAAAACTACGTGTCTCGCCCTTATGTGGCCTGCTTCCGCGCGCTCTGTCTTCCCGCCGTTTCTTGGCTTTCCCATGCTTCATAGGCCCCTTGGAAGACGTTTTCGGGTTTCTTTAATCTTTTGGCACTCAACGTTGGTCCCCGGCTTCAAGGTTAGGTTAGAGGACCCCTCCGATGGTGCACCACCTTGACGTGGTGGAGGGGCTCCCCTTCCATTCCTGGAAGGGGTCTAAGAGTGCACCAAGTTACTCGATCGTCGTGGGAATGGGTATTATTTTTCTTTATTTTGGGTGAATGTTGTGGAATGGTTTGGGATATTGTGGGGGGTTATTGGGGGGTTTTTGGGGTTTTTTCTGGGGGATTGTGTGGGTTTGAGGGGGGCGTTTGGGTATGTGTGTGGGTATTGGGGATGGGTGGGATGGGTATTGGGGTTTTGTGAGTAGGGGGGGTGGGGTGTGTGTCTCGTGTGGAGACGGGGGATCGAGTGGGGTGGCGAGGCAGGTAACCTCAGTAAAAAATCCCGGGCAGGTCGGGCTCGTTAGGCGTGGTGAAGCCAACCGACCTAGGTGAAGGAAAACACCGAAATCAAACTATCTTTCTGATACTGCATGATGAGCACGACGAAAGATAAGACGTTTACTGCCGCAGCGGGCTTCGGATCTCGCAGCGACCGGCGTGGGGGGGATATAGTCCCGGTTCCCCCCCGTTGTCATCACACGACGGGCCACCAGCGGTGTTGCACCTGATTGACGAGCACCCCTGGCGAGCGAGCTATCACCGTAGATAGAGAGGTGAGGGTGGTCGTGCGGAGGATCGACCGGGCCGGGCTTCAGCGAAGTCGAAGCTCCGGTCGCGTTCGGTCTCGGCCGCGAGGGCGCACCCGTATAATCGGGAAGAAGCGGGTCGAGGCAGGAGCTTCACCCGCTCGGATGGGAAGGCGGAGGACTCGTCGCGGGGTGCAGCAAACGCACCACCCCGCTAGTTAGCGAGGACACCGAGGAGTGCGCGTCTCCCGATGGGGGTGACCCCATGGGAGACGACGACCTCCCCAAGAAGCGGGGTAGAGGGAGACCGCCCACCACGGGCGAGCTCGTTGGCCTGCGCGAAAGGCGCGAGGAAGAGGCCGCTCTCAAGAAGGAGAAGGAGAGGGAGCGGAGGGCCAAGAAGGCCTTATCGGAGGATACTCCCCTCCCTCCGCCTAGTAGGGGCCTTCGGGCCTTCGAGGCGTTGTGTGCCGACGAGGTGGAGCATGCCCCTACCCCGGATATAGCGGCGCGCAGCCTGGAGCAGGCGGCGACTATAGACCGAATAGCCGTCTGCTCCGGGAATCTGCAGGGCTCCCTTCAGCGGAAGCTGAGGGAGGCCGCTGCCCTGGTGAGGGTGGCGGCTAGCGCTTTGGCTGAGAGGGCACAGCGAAGCGAAGGGGAAGGCGAGCTTGCGGCTCTCCGTAGGGACATGAAGTCCCGAAGCCACTTGTACTTCGCATATTTTTTCAGACCCGCAAATGTTGTTTTCTAACAATTGTTTGTCGGGCTGAGGAAGTGTGTAAACGCCCTACACAGATACGACAGTGCCGCTGCCACGGAAGAGATGGATGCTTGGTTCGTGCCTCCTCCCGCCTTAAATCCCCCCCTCGCTTCACTCTGCGGTGTACATCTGTGCCAGCGTAAGGGCTGGTAATCTGTCCACTAGATCCACCATGTGGTGACGGTGGAAGATCGTATTATTAATTGGGAGCAGAAGAGGGGGCTGCTTAGGCGTAGTGGTTTAGGATGGACTACTCGAGGAGGCTTCCATTCATACTGGTGACGAGTCAAGACTCATCGCTGAGCGGCTACGGGCGCCAATTTTCAATCGTTATGATTTGGACCGCTCTGGAGACGTGCTGGGGATTTCGTCTCTCCGTGGCAATCGACACTGCATCCATGGAGCGAGATTCCAACATCGCTCTGGAGTCGTATGTACTGTGTTAAAGTGGCGTAAGGTGTGAGGTCTGAATAGCTCAGTGGTAAGAGCAGTTGCCCGGAAAGCGAAAGACTCGAGTTCGATTCCCGATTCAGCCACTTGTATCTCGCATATTTTTTCAGACCCGCAAATGTTGTTTTCTAACAATTGTTTGTCGGGCTGAGGAAGTGTGTTAACGCCCTACACAGATACGACAGTGCCGCTGCCACGGAAGAGATGGATGCTTGGTTCGTGCCTCCTCCCGCCTTAAATCCCTCCCTCGCTTCACTTGGCGGTACGACGCGCCAAGCCCTCCCTTCGGCTGGATCTCCCCGGCTCGCTTGAGAAATCCCCCCGCAAAAGGCGGGGGGTGCCTCGGGTGAAGTCGGTGGAGATGCTGGACGTTCCAGTGAGAGTGGAACGCTCGGCCGGAGGGAAGGGACAGAGGTCCCCAACGTTGGGAAAGGGGGGTCCGGGACTCGGGCCCCCAACGTACTCTGGGGGGGTTAAGGGACAGGGGTCCCCAACGTCCTCAGGGGGGGGTGAAGGGACATCGGTCCCCAACGTTGGCGGGTGGCCGGGGTAGCGCGGCGATGAGGCCCCCTTTGAGGGGTACCTCTGCGCCGCTCCCCGAGAGCTACCCGCCGGGGGTCATCGGCGAGGGCGAGCGGGCTTGGTATAACTGGTATACCGAGCAAATCGCTGCCGTCGTCGACCTACAGGCGGCAATAGGCCGGGGCGGACCCCATGGGCCCGCTTCGACGGCCGGCCGCCCGCTTGGGGGGCCTTCCCACCTCTCCCCCCTGCCGGCGCCTCGGCACCGGGGCAGGGGAAGAAGAGGAAGAAGAAGAAAGGGGGTCGTGGTGCGGGAGGAGAGGGGGGCATAAGGCCCCCACCCCCTGCTCCGTGTGGTGTGCCGGCTGGGGCGGGAGGACGGAGAAAGATGCCACCTCCCAGCAACCCTCGACCGGCTGCACGGAATCAGGGACTCCCTCCCCCGCGTGCCCCTGACCAGGATGAATCCTGGTCGAGGGTCGTGGGGCGGAGGGAGAGGACGGCTAGGGCAAAGGCCGCACAAGCGGCCCAACCTTCGGCCGGGAAGGGTGCCGCGAGGGCGATGCCGTCCACACAGCGTGCTGGGGGAGGGCAGCAGCGGCAACAGCCTAAGAGGCGTCCCGGAGGAGACGCCTCAAGGCGCAGAGTGCCCCGATCGGCGGCGGTTACGATAACCTGCGCAGACGGGGCTTATCAGGATACCCTGATAAAGGCCCGGAGGGAGATCGACCTCCCAAAGTTGGGAATAGACTCCCTCCGGGTTTGCGAGGCTGCTACGGGAGCCATGGTTGTAGAGTTCTCGGGGTCGGGCGAGAAAAACGGACCAACGGCGACACAGAAAGCCGATGCCCTCTACGCTGACCTCCGTCGAGTGTTTGCCGGTGAGGAGGGGGTGCGTCTCGCCCGGCTCATCAGAAAGGCGGAGCTGCGGCTCCGCGGCCTCGACCGATCCTTGTCGGCTGCCGATATCGCGGCGGCCGTATCCAGGGAGGGGGGCTGCGGGGTGGCGGACGTGCGGGTTGGGGACATTAAGTTGCCAACACGCGGCCTGGGCACTGTATGGGTACAGTGCCCATTAAGGGCCGCTAACAGAATAGCGGCAGCCCGGGCCATCCAAGTAGGATATTTCCGGGTACAAGCGGAGCTGCTGGACAAGCGCCCGCTCCAATGCTATAGATGCTTGGAGAAGAGGCATGTCCAGCAGCACTGCAGCAGCCTCATCGATCGCAGGGGCTGCTGCTACAGACGCGGCGGACCGGGGCACCTGGCGCGTAACTGCACCGAAAAGGTAAGGTGCCCGGTCTGCGCGGGGTTAGGTCGTCCGGCCGACCAAAGGGTGGGTAGTGCCAAGTGCACCCTCCCTAAAAGGCGGCCGGACAAACGACGGGAGGTTCTCCCGGCGGTGAGTACCGCGAAAACACCTCGGCCAGTTAAGCTGGCCGAGATTACCGCGGCATCCTCCGACACCCGCAAGCGCGGGGCGGAGGATAGTGGGACCTCGACGGAGGCCCCTAAAGAAAAAAGGCCTCCGAGTGCCGGTCTGCAGCCGCCACACCCCCCGCTTCTTTAGCGGAGGTGATGATGGCGGAGCCCGGGGGTAAATAAATAAATGCCCCTGGGCATACTGCAGGCCGATCTGAACCACGCTCGCCGGGCGCAGGACCTCTTCCTGCACGGCCTGGCTGAGCGTGGTTTCGGATTGGGGATCGCGGCGGAGCCATACCAAGTTCCGGAAGCCAGTCCATGTTGGATTGGCGACCGGACAGGCTCCGTCGCGATCACGTGGAGAGATAACCCCACACTCCCGCCTTGTACACCGGTCGAAGCTGGGGCGGGAGTGGCGGTGGTCAGATGGGGGCCCATCTCAGTGCTGGGGTGTTATATCTCCCCGAACGTGGGCCTCGCCCAGTACGAGGCGTTTTTGGACGGGGTGTCGGCCTGTTTTCGCCGACAGATGCCCCGTTCAATCATCGTGGCCGGGGACTTCAACGCAAAATCGACGCGTTGGGGTTCCCGGTTCACGGACGCCAGGGGCGAGGTCCTGCAGGATTGGGCGGCGGCACTCGGCCTGTGTCTTATAAACACGGGCTCGAGGAGCACCCTAGTGCGGTGGCAGGGGAACTCGGTCCCGGATTTGACTTGGGCCACCCCCTCCGCCGCACGAATGATTATTAGTTGGCGGGTAGCGGAGTGTGAGACGCTCTCTGACCACCTCTATATAGAGGTGGTCCTTAACGCTGCCCGCCACGGGGTGCTCGGCCGCTCCCAAGACCGGGGAGATGCCCGGCCAAGGAGATGGGCCCTTAAAAAGCTGAGCCCGGACAGGCTCATCGCAGCCGTCCTCGCGGCGGACTGGCCGTGTCCCGGGGGGGAAGGGCGGGGGATCATCGAAGAGGTGAACTGGTTTCGGGGCGCGTTGCGCGACGCATGCGACTTCGCAATGCCCCAAACCAGTTCCCGCCCGCGAAGGGCGGCGTACTGGTGGTGCGAGGAGATCGTCGAACTCAGGCGACTCTCCGTCGCAGCCAGGCGCCGCTTCAGCCGGGCTCGGCATCGCTCCGACGCCGAGAGGACGGCGGAGGAGTATGAGGGGTTCCGTGCCGCTAGGAACGCCCTCAGCGCTGCGATCAGGCGGGCCAAGGCCCGAGCGTGGGATGAACTCCTGCGCTCCCTGGACGCAGACCCATGGGGGCGCCCATATAAGCTTGTCATGAACAAGCTCAGATCTTGGGCGCTTCCCGTGACGGAGTCCCTGGAAACCCAGGTCCTCGAAGGTGTGTTGGAGGCCCTCTTTCCATCCGAGGGCCCCCTCTTCGACGCGGGTGGCCGCCAGGAGGCGGTCATCCCGTGGTCAGAAGACTTGGAGGTTTCAGAGGACGAGATGGCCGGTGTGATCCGTCGGTTGAGACTCCGGGGCAATAAGGCCCTGGGCCCCGGTGGCATGGGCCTGCAGATAGCGCCTCAAAAGACCGAGGCGCTATTTATGCATAAAAAAAGGAGGGGGAAGCATGGAGCTCCCCCCGACGAGGCCTATGTCACGGTGGGTGACAACTCCGTCCGGGTGGGGGACCGATTAAAATACCTCGGTCTCTACCTGGACGCGGCTTGGAGTTTTGGCGGGCACTTTGAGCTTCTGGCCCCCAGGGCAGAGTCGGTGGCACTTAGCCTCAGCCGACTCTTGCCCAATCTTGGGGGCCCGGATGGCCGAGTGCGCCGCCTATATGCGAACGCCGTCCGGGCGGTGGCCCTTTATGGGTCACCGGTGTGGGCGGACGCCGTGATGGCCGAAAGGCGCGGCAGGATGCTGTTGTGCCGAGTATTTCGGAGAGTGGCCATCAGGGTTGTCCGCGGTTACAGGACGGTGTCGCACACGGCGGCCACATTGTTGGCGGGGACGCCGCCCGTCGAGCTCTACGCTGACATGTACGCACATGTGTACAGGCGTACGCGGGAGCTTGGCGGGCTAGGTGTCGCGTTGACCCCAAGGGTCAAGGCCGCCGTGAGACTCCAGGCCAGGCGACGCGCCCCGGAGAGGTGGGACGAACACCTCTCCAATCCCCGAGATACCTCGGGGAGGCGCGTCGTCGAGGCCATCCGGCCCCATTTGGTCAAATGGGCTGATCGGGCCGGTGGCGAGATGTCTTACCGTGCGACGCAGGTATTTACGGGCCACGGGTGCTTCGGCTCTTACCTGTGTCGCTTCTGTAAAGAGGACAGCGCGCGCTGCCACCATTGCGGCGGGGACGAGGACACGGCGCAGCACACGCTGGAAATTTGTCCAGCGTGGGCGGAAGAGCGTCGTGTCCTCGTCCACATAATTGGCGAGACTGACTTCTCGCTCTCGAGCATTGCAGCGGTCATGCTCGAGAGCGAGGAGTCCTGGAGGGCGGTCTCCTCCTTCTGTGAAGCGGTAATGCTCCAGAAGGAGGAGGCCGAAAGAGAACGGGAGCGACTCCCCGGAGGACGCCGGGGAGCTCGCGACCGTGAAGGGACGGCCGGGGGAACCGGGGGGGAGACGCGGGAAGAGCCCTTTATGGGCAGGAGCCGCGGGCCCCTTACGACCCCTGGTCGTAGTGGCGCGACACGCCGTCGCGCCCCAAGGACCCCACGGGGTGGGTTGACGGGGTTCGGGGCCACATTGGCCCGCGGCGACTCCGGCGACCCGCCCCAGACAACGGGAGGGGCGTGCGGGAGGAGAGGGCTGAGTCGCGATCGGATCCGGCCCCATCGAACTCCTCCTGCGATTGCGCAGGGCCCCGGCAAACCCGGGGGACGTCCGCTATTTCGTCGCGGACGTCTTACCCGAGGCCGGGCCCGGTGGTCGGAGCCCAGGTGGGGTACCTGGGCCCGGCCACGCCCTCCCCGGGGCACAACACCGAGAGGGAGGCAAGAGGGGCGGTGGTCCCCCTCTCGCTGATATGAGCTGATGTCCCTACAACATACAGGGACAATGGGGGAGGGATAAACTCCTTCCTCGGAGGGCATGGCTCGTGGGCGGAGGGCCTCTCTGATGTAGTGCATATGCCAGTTTCCAGAGAGGCCCTCTGAAACGCCCGAGATAGGCCACCCGGAGGGGTTTTAGTGGGTAGTCCCCGGCCGTTTGTTTAGGTCGGGGGTCGTCCCACATAACCCCGCCTCGAACCCCATCGAGGCGGGTTATGCGTAAAGGCATTTCCCCTCCGTTACAAAAAAAAAGGTTAGGTTAGAGGAAAAGCCCCTCTCGTCGGTGTGCCACCTTGTCGTGGTGAGAGGGCTCGCCCTGAAACTCCGAAAGGAGTGGAAGGGTGCTAAAAGCACACCATGGGGTTTAAGGAAAGGGTTTTTGTGGTCCTGGGGATGGGTAAACTCCCTGGCATACGGAGTAGGTTTCCTGTGATCTCTCGGGGCATCCCGGCATGTTTACATGCTGGCATGGCCCGAGAAGTAGGAGCCGATTGAAGTATGCCTAGAGGGTAGTGCCCCTCGAAATAAATGCACTCGGGTAGGCGAACCTGTTAGTCTGGTAAGACAATCGTCTAAGGGACGGAAACCCCGATAGAAAACCAATTTTTTCGACTTATGGGATGGAATTCGAAAACGGGATGAACTTACCACCCCAGGGTGATCGGACACCCAGGGGTCGGCGTGAGGGGGTTGTTGTCCCTGCCCCACTTGCGTCGTTATCATGTGATGGACCACCCGGCGGGTTGAAGGCGAGCCCGCCGGGAGAACTGGCTATCGCCGGTTCTGGGGTAGGCCCCGGGAAGGAGAGGAGGAGTTTTTCTCTCTCCAAATGGAGGGAGAATCACTCTTCCCATTGGGATGAGTTTAAGGAGATCTTCGATAAAGACCTCCTTGGGACCGTGGAGGATCCGGTGCTGGACCACCTTTACGGCGCGGTGGCTGGGCTTTTTTACCTTGGTGATGAGCTCCGCCGCCGCAAAGTCCCCAAGGTAGGCTCTCCGGAGCCCCAACCGGCTGCGGTTTTAACTGCACCACCGGGGGGGGGGGCAAAGGAGAAACTAGAGACGGAAGGGTCTAAAGGCCCTCTGGCGAAAGCCGAGGGGAGCTGGAAGGAGGTAATAGGGCGTAAGACGAGGGGGGCAAATCGGGCGAAGGCCACCCCGCTATGTCAACCCACCCCACGACCCCCCGCAGAAGGAGGGAAGAGGGAGAAGGGGAAGGGAGTAAGTAGGGAGGCTGGTGTGGGGAACACGACTCCCCCCAAGGAAGGATTCATCTGGGTCCGACTTCCCCTCTCTGTGATTGGGAGGGGAACAAGACTCCGGGAAGGATCCACAGCGACAACCCGGTTGGTGTCGGCCCGTGGGCCACCGGAGCCCGCTGTGGGGAGGT
Source organism: Formica aquilonia x Formica polyctena (assembly GCA_907163055.1). NCBI lineage: Eukaryota > Metazoa > Arthropoda > Insecta > Hymenoptera > Formicidae > Formica > Formica aquilonia x Formica polyctena. Next base: position 260,903 of record CAJQTV010000118.1, on the reverse strand, counting down.
GCTTTCGGTGCCTGGAGGTGGGTCACCTCCGGGATGCATGCACCTCCAAAAGGAACTGGTCCGGGCGCTGCTTCCGTTGTGGCGTCCGTGGCCACCGGATGGACAAGTGCTCCGCCGCCCCCAGATGTCTGCTTTGTGCGGAGTTGGGCGGGCCGGCGGGGCATGTCCGTTGGAGGGGAGGGGTGCAAATCTCCTCCGCCGCCTCGGCGGCGTGTGAGGAGGGCACCACTTACCGTGCCGGGGGGTCCGGCGCAGGAGCCGGGCCCACCTGACAAGGTGGGAGATGGGGAGAAGCACCCGCCCGGGCAGGTGTAAGCGGGGTTGTCGGGGCGGGAGGGGGATTCTCTCTCTCTTCTCGCTCTCGTCACACTCTGCCGGGAAGGTGGCGGTGTTAACCACCGGGAGGTTAACCGCCAGGGGGTCCGCAGGCTGAAGTGGACAGGGGTGCATGGAGGTCATTGCACGCGGACTTGCTGAGCTGGAAGGGGAAAGGCGGTCGTGACCCCATCTTCCTCCTAAACATATATTTTGGGAGGACCCTTCTGGTCCTCCCCGGGATGAATTGAGGGGTCCTAAGACCTCTCTTGGGATGGATTTTGGGAGGGGCCCTTCAGACCCCTCCCCGGGATAGAGCCCGGTATGCCGGGTGTTGCAGGGGCGGGCGACTGGTAGTCATGCTCCACGCGTTCCCAGACGTCCGCCTAAACTGCCGAGGAAGGTCACCATGGGGTTTTAGCCGGTAAGAATCCGGCATAACCCCCGGCTCTCCCCGAGGCCGGTGGTATCTATGAAGATTTCCCCATGTAAAAAAAAAGGTTAGAGGAAAAGCGCGGTTGTTTCCAAAAAAGCGTCTTTATCGCTTTCTATTTTTATATGTTTATTCCAGATGAACCGATGATTTATTCGACGCGCAATACTCGATGGTTCGTCGAGAAAGCGTCTCTTCGGTCGCTTTTTATTTTTGTTTGTTTATGCGTGATATATCGATGACTCATTCAATGAAAGCGTGATTCTCGATGATTCGTTCGAGGAAACACGAAGAAAATGCTGCGGTCGACAAAATCATATCGCCATTTGTTTATAGAAGGAGCCACAGATCGCTCCGAGAAACGGAGAAAATACTGCGATCGACAAAATCATATCGCCATCTGTTTATAAAAGGAACGCGGGATCGCCCCGAACAAGTTTCCATGCGAGCGAAATGCGTATAAACCGCTCATAAAAGGAGCGCGAGATCGTTTCGCAGAACAAAGTATCATTGAAACACGAGCGAGGGATGTAATTAATCAAATTATTGACGTGGCCGATTATGTCACGGTAGCAGCCGACGAGATAGAGAGAAAGGCTGCGGCAGTGTCAATAATGGCAACCGACTTGCGAACCGAAGCTCGTGGGGTGATACACCAAAGCCCAAATTCGTTTCGCATCGATTTTGAAATAGATGGAGACGTCGAAAAATTGTTGTAAGTATTTGCACGTTATTAACGATGATGATGCGGTTGATTCATTTTTATATTCTAATATTTTTTAGAAAACGGATATCAACAGGCGTGAGAGTCACGCGTCATGCTTTGGCCGAACTTTCCGCTCGAACCAAAGTTTTGCACACGCAAGCGCGAGATGTTCATAGAGCGTTGCGCGAAATGTGACTAATAAAAGAAGGTGAAAATAATGAACGGGAACTTCAGCATGAACTCCTGTCAACGTCCGAGCTCCCGCCACCGCCAACTAATATACATAATTGTGAGTATTTTCTTTATACGTTTATTTATAATTTCTCTCTGTATATTTAGTTCGCTAATAATAGTCGTTTTTGTTTCAGAAGAAGGGACATGCAGATTTACATATTTATATACCTACGCATATCAACATATCTATACTTATATATCTATATTTATATACGCATACTTACATATCTATACTTATATATGTAGATACATATAAATACATATAGTTATACACATATCTATATACATATTGCATACACATATGTACAAACTTATATTTACTTAATAAATACAAATATATTAAATATTAGTAATTTTTATTTATCACCTTCGCGAACGTTACACTTTTTCACTATACCATCGCGCTGTATCTCGCACTATTCTTTCTTATCGTACGCGTCTCGCGTTATCGCGAGATCGAACAATATTCTCAAGCAGAAAATGTCTCGACGCGTCCTTCCGTTGGCAGCGTCGTATTCGCGAACACACGCGCTGTCTCTCCATAAGTCGGCGAGATTCTCTCGCGCGTTCCGTCGCACCCATCGTATCCAGCGCCGGTGCTCGATGTTTACGAATCCGTCTATACGAATATCGCCCTCGAACATTGCATATTTGGTCTATAAATATTATGTAAAAAACTATTATGAAAAAAGTATTATGCGAAGTATATGTAAATAATATCACACGATTTTTTATAAAATGTATACTATGAAACGCTACATACCGGTTTTGGAAAGAACACGCGAAATGTGTGTTTAATTAAATTAATCGTCCACATCGTCGATTTCTTTCACGCGCATTTTGTTCGCGGACTGCTAAATACTTTATGGAGAGCAAAAGGGGATAAACGTTGTCTCGATTAACGTATTAGAGTAGGAGAAATGTCGCGTTCGGTATGACTATCGCGATAAAAACGAAGACGCGATAGGAGGGATACGTTATAAAAGAAAGACAGAACTCATTCGTATAGTATGTATATTTAACGTATATGGGGTATAAGTGTGATAAATACATCCGTAATAGATAAAAATATATAATTAAATGACATATATTATATACATATATAAATATATAATTAAATGACATATACATATAAAAAATATTAATAATATGAATATAAGTAGGTATAGATATAATATAAGTAGATATGATATAATGTAAGTATAATAGAAGTATGTAATATAAGCATATAATATCATTATATAATAATTTACAGAATTAATCTTGTATATTGCGCAAACGATCGCGTCGCTCCGACCACCAGTTATGTAATTTCTGCACGTTCTCCAACGCGCAGTTCTTCGCGTGATATCCACACCGAAACGTTCGCGCGAAGTTCAGAGTCTCCAAGCGCCCGATGTCCTCGTAATCGGCGTCGATGGTCTCGATAGCGACGTCGCGATCCTCGGCGACGTTTCCCAGAATTTCTGCTAGCCACTTTTTCTTCTCATAACCTTTGACGTAGACTCGCACCGTCGAACCTCGATTTGATTCGCTGCACATGGCGTCCCGAACGAGTTTTTTCATAAATTCATAATTTACGTGTCCATCGGTCCAATTTAGCTGATGATGATTCAAAGTTAGCCAACTCGCTTGCGACTTCTCCGCCTTCGTCAGCAGATTCCACGATATCGGGGCGCGGAAGATGTGATGTGTCAATTCCACGCCATTTCTTAGCACGGCTACTTCTTTCGCGACGAATCTCTCGTTAACAATAAAGCCTTGTAGATCGACGAAAATCGGCACATCCATCGTCGTCGTTAGTCGAAGTTGGAATGTTCGCTTATCTATCTTTTCTTTTTAAAAGCTTTATCCCCTCCTATGTCTTTCAAATATCGCTGTATTGCTCTATACGATTCTGCGTACAACGTTGGTAAGCGGATTGTATTCCACCACTCGATCATGAATAATGAGACAGTAGGCTGTGGTATTAGAGGGAACGTTCTCTTTACAGTCGAATTCTACGCGAACGTCCACAGTGGCGCTCTTGATCGATTCGTTCTGTCGAGAACAGTCGATGACCACGAGCGGACCGTGGGTTAGAAATTTGTTTAGATTTAAGAGCGTCTCATCGTTATCGCATCCGTAGTACGTTCTCCGAAATTTCGAGTACATATCGTACAGCACGGCAACTTTATGCTTTTCGAAATCCAGATTCATATCGTCATAGGGATAAAAATCGGAATTAAGATATAGCTTGACGTTGGATCTCCTGAGATAGAACATTCTTCCTTCCGGACTGTAGCGCGAAGATAACGTATCGCGGTTTCTCGAGCTGCGTCGCCGCTTTGACCGCCCACGAGTGTTTGGTCGTGCTTTGCAGAAGCGGAAACTCGTAGAGGTCCCACGAACGAAAAGCGATGCTTAGATACCGTCCGCTGTCTAACGTGCGTAATAGCGTCAATTTATTAACGTCATTTAGCACTATATGTGGCATTCGCCACTGTATCTTCAATAAGATGATCTTAGGTTCGTACGTTTCGCGCGATATAATGCAATTGTTATCGTTGCGCGCTCGTATCAGAATGAGTTCGTGTCGCGCGTTGATCACGACGCGTTTGTAATCCTCGCAAAAACCTAGCAACACGTTGAGTGGTACGCAAAAGTTGAAATCACCGATCGGCCAATGAAGCGTCGTCGCGAAGTCCCATCCAGCGTTTTGTAATATACTGCTTCTCTCTCGGTTGTCAGCGACACATAATTCTTGATCGTACTCGTTATTCCGACGTTTCTATTTCGATCGATCTCTACGCCATCGAGTTCGTAGCGAATCTCCTCGAACATAAACGCCGCGCAATTGTTCACCAATCTCGTCGTCAACGCGCTTTCTTCCTCCGCGCTCGACGATTTCTTCGACTCGAGTCTGCCCTCGATGTACAGAAAACTCTCGCACGGTAACGTGTACAGATCTTGTTGTTGTATAGGAATTCGTATTTCGTCGCTATTTCCAAACGTGGTATTAGCATAAGGATTATACGTGTGAGTCTCGATCTTGACGATGCGATCGTCGAATACTGGTTCCCCACCAATGCTTAAGATGTCGCTCATTTTGCTTTCACAAATACGCGGTCTTCGGAACAACGAAACCTAAGGAGCGTAGGAAACTCGCGTTGGCGACGGTCAATTTTCCGCTCCCCTTCTTTCTCCTCTTCGCGTCGAGGGGCGACGCGACGGCGATGACGGCGCGTTTTTCACGTTCGACTCGTTCACGACGAGCATAGTACGCGCGCCTCTCTTTCGCTCTATCGTCTTCGTCGCACGTGTAAACGAACCGTGATCTCCTCGCCGCGAAAATCGATCGATTGTCCGTTTTGATCCACAATACGCACGTTTATATCGGTAATGGTCCGCGCGATTACCGGAAGATAAATGATTTGCGCCGGGATCTCCGACACTTTATATCCGGGTGGAACGTTAGGTGCGAATTCATGTATCGTATGCGCTGATTTGTCGTTGTGGTACGCTCCCGTCGTGACGTTACACTGTATGCGAATAACATTAACGGCCATAATATTTACCGGTTTGTCGGACGAGTACCATTTATTCGGTTGTAGTATACGAGACGATGAAAAACCTAATAGCGAACCGATGTTATCGGGTTTGGTAAAATTAACTCGATACGCGCACTTGATCTCGCTTCTCATGGTGTTATCGTTACCGCGAAGGATTATGGAACGTTCGCCTTTACCCTCGTATTCATTGTCCTCGTAATAGTCATCGACATCGTATATATAATCGTCGTCATCATCGTCGCTCGTCCTTCGTTCTTCGTTCCCCTTCTTTCGCTCCGCTTCTCGCGCGACATTCGCTCGTCGTTTGCGATGAATCGCGGCTCTCAAGTACGCGCTTATGGCGCTTAACTCGTAAGATCCAACGGGAATCGCGATAATATCGTCGTTATCATCGAAGTAAAATTTATTATTTGTAGAATTTACATTCGGTATCGTGTTGTAAGTTTCAAGATTAGTAAGACCTAGTTCGTAATCACCATCGCTGAGATCCAAGGGCGGAAAGTAGCTCGCCGCGAGAACGCTGCTTCGTCCGGATAGCGTGAGAGTCAGCGACATGATCGATGAGAGCGAACGAATCGCGGACGACTGCGCTCGACCGACGAACAACGATCGATGTTATAGTTGAAAATTTTTCCAATCAATACTTCGAAGAAATCGCAGACACAATTGCCCGCATATGCTCTGATCGCGCGTCTGCTGAGAACGACGATTGTACTGGATATTCGTATCGCGTCCGAGATAACGCTCAAGTTCGCGCGGCGGACGAAGATCGCCGAAACCATCGTAGTAGATTGCGTCGTCGTCTTTTTTCGCGTACGCCACCCAATGAGTACCAGGCCCCGATGTGTCGTCCAAATTTACGATACCGCTCTCTCTACGACGCACTCGCGATGGAAGCGCGTCGCGCATAAACACGCCTCTGAAGTGAGGCACGCGCGAGAGTATCGCCGCGCGATTCAACTGTTCGTTCGTCGTTACGCCGGCGGACGGGAGAATCCCTAGCGTTTGTTTCCACGAAGTTTTTTTTAGTTCTCCCTCTCCTTCTCCCTCTCCTCCTTGCCGTATATGCGCCGCTTCCACGTTTGTACGGCGCGAGATACAAACCGCGACCTTCCATCGCGCGATCGTGGCGCTGCAGCTCCTCCAGCTGTCGTCGCGCGGCTTTGCGATCGTTCACAGCCTTTACGATTCCCGCTGCTCCTCCAGCCAAAGAACCAAGAGCTCCCAATAACGGTAGTAGGGGCAAAAAACCACCGCGTTTTGCTACGGGAAGCGTTCGTTTCCTTGTAGAGGTCTTTACTTTCCTCTTGCTCTTCTTCCTCTTGGTTTTCGCAGCCATACCCATTCCAAGTTTCGTTTTCGCTTTCATGGCCACCCATACGGCCGTCGCGGCGGCTCTTTCGCCGAAAGTCGAGTCTTTCGCCGCGACGCGCTCGCGCGCTTTATCGGCGAGCGCCCGATCGGCGACGCGTCGATTAGCGAGATCGTCGTTTCGCGAGTACGCGACGTCGTGCTCGCGACAGGCCGCGTCTAGCGGATTAATACCTCGATCACCTCGCGCGAGTCGTTTCGCGAGATGGGTGCCCGGTCCGCAAAATTGATAGCCGGGTATGTGCAATTCGAAAGGAAGAGCGTTTATCGCTCTATTTAATAAACCAGTGCCGCAGATATCACCGGTCACACCGTTCCGCCGCTTCGCGAATTGCATTCGCCGCAATCTTTAACGAGCGGTGCCGGGCCGTCGATGTGCGTTCGTTGCCAGGGACGATTGTAATGTTCCAGGCATCGGCGGTAGCGCTGCACTTCCGAGTCCGCTCTTATATGTTCGGGCAATTTTTCCCACAATTCTTCCACGTAGCAACCGAAGTGCTTTAGCAAAATTATCTTCGGGATAAACCGCAACTGCTCGATGGAAAAGTCGAGAATATCGTTGCTGTCTAGCAGTGCGATAAACATCTCGATCTACCGCGCGCGATTCGCTACTGCGCGATCGACGACGATCAATTCGTATATAAATAAAAAGTAGCACCTGTTTCGCGCAAGTGTGTCGCGCACGCGCGCGATGATAGAGAGATGCGTTTCGTACGGCAACCGATCGCGATAAGAGTGTCAAATCTCGACGGTAGAACGCGAACGCCGAATAACGCGGGGACGCGCAGACACGGTCGCCTGCTGCCGAGCGCCATTCGCTGCGTCGTTTGCGGTCCCTCTAATTGTGGTAAAACGAACGCGTTGATAAGTATGCTGGAGAGCCCGCATGGCATACGCTTCGAGAACGTTTACGTCTACTCGAAGTCGTTGCAACAGCCTAAGTATCAATATTTGGAAAATCTTTTGACACCAATGGAAGATATTGGTTATTTTACATTTTCCAACAACTCTGACGTTATTCCACCTAGCGAGGCGCTCCCGAATTCGATAATCGTGTTCGACGATGTAGCATGCGACAAACAGGACACCGTCAGAGAATACTTCGCTATGGGTCGACACTCGAACGTCGATTGTTTCTATCTGTGCCAAACGTATGCTAAAATACCGAAACATTTAATACGAGATAACGCGAATCTGCTAATTCTCTTTAAACAGGACGGTACTAATTTGCGACACGTGTACAACGATCACGTGAATACCGACATGTCGTACGAGAATTTTCACGCTCTGTGTCGCGCGTGTTGGCAGCGCAAGTACGGTTTCCTAGTGATAGATAAAGATAGCGCGCTCCGTAACGGTAGATACAGACGAGGATTTAACGACTTCGCCGTACCGTAGAGTGATCAGTCGTCGCGGATACGTTGAACACATCGATCGCTCTTCCGTGCCCGAGCGAGAAGGATCGTTAATCGTGATGACTACGACGACGGATATCGGCGAACGAGAGAAGACGGCGAGAGAGATCGCTCGGACGCGAGCGTCTATTCGTAGAAAACACAGAGCATTGAAGACCGGCAAAATGGAGAACGAGATCGCTATGGAGAGCCGTTTTAAGCCGATCGTCGAACCGTTGCGGCGCATCGCCGAACGCGCCGAGCTAGACGAGATCGAGCGAGACGCGATCAAACGCGAGACGATTAAACGAGACGCCATCGACGTCGCGCCTACGATGACGAGTATCAAGAGAAAATGGGAGGAGGAAGAGCTGACCCCTGCGCGGGAAAAGCCTAAAGTGAAACGACTACGAGCGCGACGACGATTGGACGTTGTCTCTACTCCGTTAGACGCGTCTCTCGCCGAACACCGCGAAGTGGTTGAGAGAGATCCATTTACGCGAGGTAGGGAGGAGGTGTTCGAAACCGAGAATCTCGAATCGCCCTCGACGCTCGAAACATCTATTAGACGAACTCTGCGAACTCCTCAAGGTCGCGATATGCTGCACGGTCAGCTAGGACCGTTGGGACGTGAGTACGTTGGTGCTCTTCTCGGTGGGGAAAAATCAGACAAGATCGATCACGTCTACGGGGTGTACATCGGCGAGGACGGCGCGATGCTCGGCGACAAGCGATTCGACGTAGACGCTGATGACTCTATACTCATAGACGGAATCAGATATATCGGTACTCCCGGTTTGTACGAATTAATCTTCAAGAGACTTCCCGACGATCTTATATATACCGAAACCGATAAACTAACATATAAGAGTATATTGTTAACGACAAACGCTCACAGACGCAACCATGACGCTAGTAAAGCTGTTTTAGGAAATAAGGGATATAAATATAAAAACGTCATCGCTCCGCTTATCCACAATGACAGCGCGAAAAAGGCGGGCGCGGGCCGCATACCATCAACCATGCGAGTCACGGGCGAAAGAGTCGATTACGTTCACTGGGACGATCCAAATGAATTAGTGGATCGTCTGCAATTACTCGATGCTTCGCGTCAAGCTGGCAACAATGCTCACGACAACGAGATTCTATCGATAATCGATGAGCTTCGCGAAACAGGCGCTATCGTATAAATCTAATCGTCGCGTCGACGGTCGCCGCAGTTGTACACGAGATGCGCGCGATATCGACGCGATGTCCGTGAGCAAATTCGGTATACCTCTGAAGAAACACGGCTACGACGCGAAGAGAGAAAGATTACGCCCAGCTATCGAATCTTTGCGAAATTACGTGCGCGTTAACGCGCTGTGTCTGGGTTCCTCCGTCGACTACGACGCGAGAGAAACAGATAAGACGCCTGGCCTCGCCGGAGGAAGACACCGACGCGACGAGCAAGAGTTACGTCGAACTCGCGTTACGCGCCGCGAGAGAGGACGAGATCGGATATCGCGAAAGCGTCGAGAGAATCACGTCGCAATTGAGAAAAGATACAAACGAGGTGAGACAGACAACTGTCCTACTGTTCACGAGACTCACTCAGCTCGATAACGCTATGAGCAAACAGATAAGCGTTGTGGAGAGTAATGTTTCAAAAATCGAAACAAACGAGAACGTTCTGCGTAAACGAATAGACGCTGTGGAAAATTCCATTTCAAAAATCGTAGCGAGCGCCAACGCTCTAAATAAACGGATCGACGCTGCGAAAAATACGCTATAGCACTACGCGGAGCGCGGATAATCGTACAGCGATACGGGAATTGATCGAGAAATCGCGGTAAATTCCGAACGGGACGCAAAGCGATTTGGAGAAAATCGTGGTATCACGCTTTAGAATGAGTGTTGAAAACGAATACTGATAGAGGAGTTGCACGCGCCCGCGAGAAGAAACTTCCCGCGACGTCGCGTCACGATGCGCGGGTACGACGACTTGTGGCAAGCGGATTTGGTCGAGATGCGTCCTTACGCGAGACGCAACAAAGGTCACAACTACATACTCACTGTTATCGACGCGTTAAGCAAATACGCGTGGGCCGTACCGCTCAAGAGCAAGAGCGCTAGCGAGGTTGCCCGAGCCTTATCTAAGATAATGCGAGACTCTAAGCGGTGTCCGAAAAATTTGCAAACGGACAAAGGGAAGGAATTCTACAACGTCGAAGTGCGGAAGGTAACGGAGAAGCGTGGAATGAATCATTATTCGACGTATTCGGTGATGAAGGCGTCGATCGTCGAACGATTCAATCGCACACTCAAGAACTCCATGTGGAAGTACTTCACGCTGAACGGAACGTACAAATGGATCGACGCGTTGCCTCGACTCGTCGAAGAGTACAATGCGCGAAAACATCGTACTATCGGTATGAGACCTATCGACGTAACTCCCGCGATCGCCGATAAACTTTTAAGTACGGTATACAGCAACGTAAAGATCGCGGCTCCGGCGAGATTCAAAATAGACGATCCGGTACGCGTTAGCAAATTCAAAACGATCTTCGAGAAAGGTTTTACACCCAACTGGACCACCGAGATCTTCCGAATAGCAAAGATACAACGAACCAATCCCGCGATGTATCTATTGAAGGATTCGCGCGACGAACCAATCGCCGGAGGATTCTACGAGCACGAGTTGTCACGCGTTTCCGATTCCGACGTGTATCTCGTGGAGAAAGTGTTGCGTCGAAAGGGCGATAAGATTTACGTAAAATGGCTGGGAATGGACGAGTCGCATAACTCTTGGATAGATAAAGTAGTTGTATTATGATAACAATGTATTTTATTTAAAATGTAAAATTTTATTATAAATAAACTGTTATTATTTATAAACTAAACTGTTATTATTTATAAAATAGACACTATTATACTTATAGTAACAATAAGCTATAAACGTTTCATCGATTAAAAAATAAAGTTTATTAGAATTTTCGATACAATATGTGATATTTTTCGCTTTACAACGGTATTCTATAATGCCCCCATGGTAAAGTATCAGTAGTTCCGGGTACGATGTATCGCTTGTCGTCGTACGGATTGAGCGCGATCTTCGATTCCGACACCGTGTACACCTCGTGTAACTTGGATCTTACGCAGGACTGCTCGCGCGTTATCTCGATCTCTCGTCGCAGACAGCGCGCGTAATCGTCGAATGTTATCGTTCTCGCGACGACGCCGCTTTTAACGCCCTTGATCTTCTTCGTGTCGAGTTTACCTTCGACTCGCAGCGCGTACATCTTCGCTCTGAGCCCGACGAATTCCGTCATGATCGCGCCATTATTCTCGTCCTTCATTAAACCCGGCACTTTTTTGTTAGCAAGAGATATGCCGTACGCATTATCCACCGCGTAATCGCTCCGCTTCATATCCTCGTACATATCCTCGCACTCGACGCGATAGATGAGACTATCCGTGTCGGTGTACATTATCCTGCACTTGTCTCGATACAACGGTAACATATATTCGTAGTGAAATTCGTATAAACAATTCTTGGACACATCGAGAATGCACATTCCTACGTAAATCGGTTTGTTGAATTTAACCTCGAGTTTGCGCAATTCCACGGCTACGAGATCTTCCGCGAAAACGCTTCTACTGTGAAAGTTCGGCTTCGCGATCATCGCCTCCGCGCCGTATCGCCCGTCCCATCGAGTCACGAGCCGGACATCGGAATGATTGCGCACATTCTCCATAGTCTTACCAAACACGGCGTTATTCATCAATTTGTATAGATTTTTCTCGAATTCGTTTCTCGCGCTAGTTCGCAGTCGCGTGTTCAGTTCGATGTATCCGCGCAACCATGGAGATTGCGCGAATCGAAATATTTGATGTATCTTTTTAACGTAATCCGTGTTGAACGCATTGTTGTAAATTACGATAATACATCACGTAATGGTGCTTATCGTACAACGTGGCGAGAAGTTTATCCTGTCGTTTTCCGGGCGGCTTATCGTGCGTCGGGCAAAACGGTAAGTCACCGTGCGAGTCATGAAGGTCGATCGGATACGCAAGGTCGACTTCTAGAATATAACCGATAGGCGAGTTCGATGTTATGGACATTAGGTTGATGCTCGTAACATCGTCGACCCATTGAAAATCTTCGTAAGGCAACGATTGACACATCGCCCATCCGTACAGATTATTTACATCGAAATACATAAGATACGACGGTGGTTCCGAGGGATTGTACGATTGTACGTACTTATTATTAGCGCGCGCGTATCTATTGGAACACTGACTTAACCCGCCGCGTATTCCGCGTTCCACGAACATTATCATATCGATGTCGGTTAACAGCTCGAATCGAACACCCGTATGTTTTAACATAGCACCCACGTGTATCCGGGTAACGTGTAATAGTGCGCGGGATCTAAACCATAACTCTTTGCACACGCGTCGCGAAAATTTTCGAAGACATCGGCTAATAGAAGAACATCGGTTTTCAGATACAGATCGCTATAGTCACCCAACGTCTCGACGCGAAACCGCTCCCAAACTCTTATCGCGCGCGCGTAATCGCTAGCGGATACGATATCACCGGTCAACGAACTGTAGAACGCCTCGCGCGGCGGTAGACAAGTCTCCAGCAACTTATCAACGCTGTCGACGTATTCGTACGGAAATACACCTTTTCGCGTAAGGAGCTCGAAATCGGCGTCGTCGAGATAGGAAAATTCAGAACGCGTGATCGTCAGCTCGCTCTTGTCGAGATACGACGCTAATTTTTCGAGACTCGCGCTTAGAAACTTGAAGGAATCCACGAAACGCAATTTCACGCGTCTTCCGAACCGTCCCTCGTTCGATGCGTGTTCGATGTTCTTCGTGAAGGAGATGTACGTTTCTTTCGTCAACGGTAACAATTCGACGCTACCGGGAAAAGCGTTAGCCACATCTCTGATAATGAAATGCGCGTCGTAGCCCGATAAATTGTGAAAGAATATAGGAATGACGTACGCTTCCTTATAATTTAGATTACAATTCGAATGCGCGGGACCTCTGTATCGTCCGGTCAGATGACTGTGATCGCGTACGCGAGTATCTTCCGGTTCGAACGGTCTCTCGCACACGTGACAATGCGTCGCGTTCTTGAATCTCTCCCATTCATCCGGCGTAAGATCCGTCATAGGCACATAGGCGTCGAGAATATTCCTCGCGCTAATTGCCAGATCGTACAGTTCCCGAACGAACCACGATACGCAATTCTCACCGCGATAAGCTCTGTACACCGATTTAGCGTCGTCGAACGCGCATCGCGCGTAATATCCCGCGCTATAGACCTTATGATGTTGAACGATGGACGTGTTCGATGTTCTCTTCTCCCCTTCTTCTCTAGCGCGCATTCCAGATCGGCGTACACCACGAACGGAAGTCGCTCCTTTCTATTATGGTTGCGAAAATTTAACCACTTGTCGTCTTCGGTAGGAAGAACGATAGCGCACTCGTTCATTCTTCCGCAGTCCGCGCTGTGAGCCGATAAATTTTCGCTCGTTCGAAAATAATGCATGCATCTACAACATAACACTTATTTTTTACATCGCGTACAATATTTAAAATGTGTAATAAATTTCTTCTTTCTTATTAGTTTCATGCTTACCGATCGCATATGTGCGCTTTATGTTGCCGAGCGCTCAATTGCGAGCCGACGAGACGGGACAGATCCCCGATACACGCGAAGTGCGCCGCGTTGTCTCGTCGCGTCGTATCGCTCAGATACAACAGATTGACGTGTCTTTCCTTCTTGTCGTTGGTGAGACGCAGAGGAGCGATACCGCGGCCGCCTTTCTTGTTCTTCTTATCCAGAAACGGTATACACATTGATAGATATATCGTTAAAACGCTCGAATCTGGTGATTCCGTTCAAACTCATGGGAAACTCGACGCCCTCCAGATTCAACACCGTTGAGTAGTGAGGATACCGCGAGCTTCTTTCCGCGTGTCTTTCGACCGGATATAGAGCGGCGACTACCGCCCACGCGAAACACGCGTTATCCGTAGATCGTACATTAATCACCGCTCTTTTCAACTTGATCTCTCGCGGTATCTCGACGTGACATCCGGCGCGCATAGGATTATACCTGTTTACGTTCACCATTAGATTTAGTATCCGTGATAACGCCCATCCGCTATCGCGCTCCTGAAACTCCTCCAGCGAAGCTAGAATAGCTTCGACCACGCGCCTCCCGTACCACTCTCGCAGATCGGACGTAGGTAGAAGCGGATGATTCTTCGTGGCGACGGTCTTAACGGCGATCTTGTCGCCCGAGACGAACTCGCCGTTGAAAGCGGTATTAACCTTAACGCTGTTGTACCTCCCCATAACATCGCGTACTCGATCGAGCACGGTGTCCTCGGCATCCTCGAGAAATCGCAGAGGTTCGATGTAATCGAAATTAATAATCGCTCCGGTTAACACGCGTCTAGCGAAAGCCGTCTCGATCTCGAACCACGAAAATCCCTCGCGTCTCTCGACGCCGCCGCCCACGCGCTCGAAACGTCGACGCAGATCGTCTCTCGCGCCTGTCAATCGAACGATTCGAGCCACCAGAGAATTGATGGTTCCGGTGGATCTTCTTCGGCGCTCGCCTCGACATCTCTCCCGTAGAGATTCGAGACGCTCGTCGCATCGTCGCGCCCACGCGATATGCGCTTCCGCCGTCGCGACGTTTCGCGCGCTCTCGAGAAGATCGCGCTCTTCCATCGTTTCTCGATCTTTTACTAATTCTTCAATGGACGCCAAGATTTTTTACTATTAAGCCATGTATCTTCCTCGTCGTACTCCTCGATGTAAAATAAGGCTCTCGTATCGCACCCACTGCACCAATGATTCGATGCCTTAAAAATTTCGTCGATGAGATCGCACGCGCGCACTATCTGGCTGAGCACCGTTTTTTTTACGTGCGTCGATATACTTCTCGCAAAACTCGGTTCACGCGCGCAACCCCTGCAATATCTCTCTTCTTCCTCGTGATAGTATCCGTTATCGAATTCGCAACCAAACTTGTAGAAGCAATGCACAACGTGATTAACCTCCCACGAAAATTTGGGAATACCGTATCGCCACTTCCAATTGCGGTAAAGTAAATAGCGGTCTGCTCCAACGTCCGCGAAGGGTTCGTCGAATGACGCGACGCTCGCTTCTCGAACGAGTTCTTCGGAAAAATCGATTTTTTCTATACAGTATAAACAATCCTTTATGTAATATTCGCGCAATTCGTTCTTTAAACAATTTGGTATTTCTAATACCCGTATATCTCCGATATTGTTAATACAACTATTCACTACTCTTCTGGTTAGTGTCGTTAAAGTATTCGGTGTATGCTTCATTGCGTACGTCGCTTCGAAAATATTTTAGAATAAACTAATATTTTATAATCGTCGCGATCCTTTTATAGTAGCAAAGATGACAAATCGCAAACCCCCGGTCCCCGCGCTCCGGGTATCGAATAGAGATAAAACGACGCCCGCATCTCCTAATATATTAAAACAACGCATCCCTCCATACAGCACATCTATTAATATTATATTATAAAGCGCGCCTTTGTATCTCTGTACTGTTACAAATAAAAACGCTCTCCTTCGAAAACCTCTCTTTCTTCGACCTCCGTCTATTCGAGCGATAACCTCGACGTCGACCTATCCACCGATCTATTTCTAGATCCACGCGGTACGCGCGACGAGTCTCGTATCGCGCCGAGGTTCGCCCGCGATATTTTATCATCTAATCGTTTTCAATTTTGCGTATTTACGTGTCACGGTTCATCGCGACTCCCCGGGTTCTCGGGTCAGAGATAAAGCGACGACCGCGACGCGTCGATCGGAAAAATCGATCGGTAGGCACAACGATGACAAGCGTGTCTCGTATCGCGCGAGAGAAAATAAAAACGCTCTCCTTCGAAAACCTCTCTTTATTCGACCTCCGTCCATTAGATTTTATGGAAAAATTTTCGCTACCGTCGCTAATCACGATTCGCACGATACATTCCTAAACTATAAAGAGTTCGCTGTTGCGCGTAATAAACGAGTATCACCGCTAATCGCGAGATGTTCGCTGTTTCGCCTATGTAATAAATAGGTATCTCGGTTAACAAGATGTTTGTTGTTCATATATTACGACTGAAGTCTAATTACCATGCGCAGTTTTTAGCTACGACAGCTAGTTTTTTCAACGCTATAACCACGCAATACCTTGACCTATCCATCGATCTATTTCTAGATCCACGCGGAACGCGCGACGAGTCTCGTATCGCGCCGAGGTTCGCCCGCGATATTTTATCATCTAATCATTTTCAATTTTCCGTATTTACGTGTCACGGTTCAACGCGACTCCCCCGGGTCCTCGGGTCAGAGATAAAGCGACGACCGCTACGAGTCGATCCGCTCAACGATGACAAGCGCTTCTCGTATCGCGCCGAGGTTCGCCGCCCGCGATATTCTCTCATATCGTCGTCTTCGATTTATCGTATTTACGTGTCACGGGTCATCGCGACTCCCAAGGTCGGAGATAAAGCGTAGACCGCGTCTCGCGTCCTTAGCGCATCTGACGCGATAACGCGATCTCTCGACCCGATTTCATCATCCCTCCTACCCCTCATTCCTCTCGCCCAGCTCGAGCTCCGTGACTTCTCCGACCCCCCCCCCTCTACCCGCTTCCCCTCTCACCATACGTACTCCCCCTTTTCTTCCCCCCTGCCCGACATGCCTTCCTCAGATATCTAAGTTTCTCACTTTATCCGCATGTTCACTCTCTCACTCTTACGAGGAGTTTCCAAAGCAAGGTGGGTTAGAACCGGCCATACTCCCCTACTATTGCCTACGCCAGCCGAACGCTGAACCACGCCGAGCGGAACTATAGTGCGACCGAACTCGAGTGCCTCGCCGTGCTATGGGGGATACGCCGGATGCGGGACTACCTAGAGGGGTATCGGTTCACTGTATTCACCGACCACCAGTCCCTCCGGTGGCTCCAACGCTTGGAGGCCCCAACCGGCCGACTGGCCCGCTGGATGATCGAACTCCAGCAATACGATTTGGAAATCAAATACCGGCGAGGCACTCAAAATCAAGTAGCCGACGCGCTCTTCCGCGAACCCGACGTCGCTGCAGCACGACAAACACCATCGTGCGCATGGTATCGCCGAATCAGCCAGGACGTCCAGACTCGACCAGCCGACCGGCCGGACTACCGGATACGCGACGGGTACTTGTACAGGCACATACTACACGACCTGGATTTCCGGGAGATACTCGCGGACGAACAATGGAAACAGTGCGTGCCCACAACCGAACGACCCGCGCTGCTGAAGCGCTGGCACGATGACCCCGCCGCCGGCCACCTGGGAACCGCCAAGACCATGACGCGCATCGCCCAGCAGTACTACTGGCCGGGGATGCTCCGGGAAATCGCCCGATACGTACGCTCCTGTGCGACCTGCTTGGCCCATAAAGTATCGCAACAACGACCCGCCGGCACGCTGCACACCGCTCCGGTCGCCGCACCATGGCAGCAGGTCTCGATCGACTTGGTGGGACCACTGCCCCGCTCCAACCAAGGGCATACGTGGTTATTCACGATGCAAGATCGGTTCACGAAGTGGCTAGAGGTCACGCCTCTGCGGAAGGCCACCGCAGCTAACGTCACAAGAGCCTTCGTTGACCAGGTCGTGTACCGCCACGGGTGCCCACAGTGGGTCATATCAGACAACGGGACCCAGCTAAAATCCAAGCAGCTGGAAAAACTGCTGAACACGTTCGGGATCCAACACCGCACCTCGCCGCCCTACACGCCGCAGTGCAACCCGGTGGAGCGGGCCAACCGGACCATCAAAACGATGGTGGCACAATACGTGGGGCGGAACCACAAGACGTGGGACGAGCACATCACCGCTCTTCAATACGCGTTCAACACCGCATGAAGCGAGGCCACGGAGCACACCCCTGCCTACCTCAACCACGGGAGAGAACTCGCCAGACCGCATCCGGAAGACCAACGCCAACCGGGAACCGCAGCACCACCGGACACGACCCACCGGCGGCTACAAGAAGCATACGAGCTCGTACGAGTATGCTTAGCGCAGGCATTCCAACGCCAAGAACGACATTATAATCTGCGGCGGCGGGATTGGAGGCCAAAAATAGGGGAGCTCGTCTGGAAGAGGAACCACACCCTCTCCGACAAAGCGAAGGCGTTTAACGCCAAATTGGCCCCGAAATTCGTGGGGCCAATGGAGGTGCGAAAAATAATCTCTCCGGTCATCGTCGACCTCCGGGACCAACGCGGACGCTGGCACCGACATGTCCACCTGCAGGACATCAAGGAACACCCGGACCAACCTGAGACCGAAAACTAACGGCGTGGCAACCAGAATCCGCCGTACATTCACCACCAGCGGGAAAACCACCGTCACCCGGCAATTACCGATCGCGACGGCGGATAACGCACGATAACATCCCGGTGATCAATCACGGGCATCGATACCCGCGAAACCTCTCATACCGACCCTGGGGGATTCGCGCTTACCGATCGCAAGCGTCGGTACGAACAGACACGGTCGCAACACACGATAACGGTGCGAGTATCGACCCCGGACACCGATCACTCGCGGTTACCGGTCCGGAGCCCCCAAACTTGCGATACGCGACCGAGGGCGGGACCAGTCCGATAACGCTCCAGGACCAGCCGAAAAACCGCGCATACCGCATGCCAGGCATTCCAACCACCCGTATAAAAGGCCACGCGCCGGACAACCGGAAAATCAGTCGACTAACGGTCAGCACCATGCCGACAGAAACCGAGCGCCAGCAGCTGATAGACCTGTTTGGACGTTGGTCCGAGGACGAGGAAGGCGAATTTCCCGACGGCCCCGGGCCAACACCCGTCACGCCGCCACGGACGCCGGATCCACCCGACCACCGGCGACGACCGCCGCCCCGCGTCGGAACTGCGATCCAGCGGGGCGTCGCAGACAACAGGAGGAAGATCCTCCTCCTGTCCACGCCGCCACCGCCACCACCGGACCGACGTCGGGCGCCAAGGCCGGCCACTAGAACCTGGGTCGCGCCCGCCAGCGCACCACGATCCACACCGCCACCTCCACCACCGGACCAGCGCGGGCGGGCACGTGCCCGACAACAGGCCCCGCGGGCCAACTGGCCAGTACAAACCACGTGCCCAGCGGCCGCCGACACCGCGGCACCACAACCACCGCCAGCACAACCAAGGTGCGCCGCCACCGCCCGGGACCAGCCAGCACCGCTACCACTAAGGGCCGTGGGCCCATCCAGCGGCACCTATCACCGTCCAGGTGGCTCCGGGGACCACCATCCGAGTCCCACAACATGCGGTGCACCATGTACGCCGCCACCGCGCCTGGACCCCGGAGGGCCTTTGGGTCCTCCGGTTCAACAGGGATGGCACCCTGCGCAGCAGCCGCCTATGACCCCGTGCCGCCACTATCTAAAAGGGGGGGGGGTGATGTAACGGTAGGGCTGTTACTACGGGCATATATTGTACGTGCGCGCAAATATATATACACATACCCGCACGGCTTGCTTATTTCACCTAGCTCTACCTGTCCTACCGCCGCCATCTTGCTTGCCGCATGCGCTCCTGCTCTCGACATACGCTATCTCGCTTCACATGCACTTTTGCTCACCGGCACGCTCGATCTCTCTCGCGGAATCCCCACGCGGTACCGACTCCCACCGCCGGACCGACGGCGCACAGTGGGGGACGCCGGCCGGGTATATAAGCCCGGCCGGCGTAGACATCGGGACCAGATCCTATCCCGACCAGCTCCTGATACCGATCTCACCACAACCTATCACCTCTTAGGGCAGAGGTTGTACTCAGCCCCGCCGGGTTGAACCGGCACTCTACACCTCGGGCCAAGGTTGCACTTGGCCCCGTCGGGTTGAACCGACTCCTGTCTCGACCGCTTCACGGGCTGAGGTTGCACTCAGCCCCGCCGGGTTGCACCGGCTCCTACCTACCTCGGGCCGAGAGTGTACTCAGCCCCGTCGGGTTGAACCGACTTCCGTTGCTTAGGCAGCGCTCGACGTGACACTCGAGCCTGCCGGCAATACCTGGCCGCCTGACCTAACCTTAGATGATAAGTGCATGTACAGACCACGCTGTAAATATAATCGCATGATAGAGATAAGTCCGTTAGTTTTAAGTCTCGTAGTCCTAGACCTGCTTAAGGCCTGTTAGTGCTAAGTCCGCTAGTTGTAACCGCATCCTAGTCTTAAGGCCTGTTCGTACTAAGTCCGCTAGTTGTAACTGCATGCTAGTAATACGACCTGTCTAATACTAAGTCCGCTAGCTATAAGACCTGCTAGTAATAAGACCTGTCTAGTACTAAGTCCGTTAGTTATAAGGCCTGTTCGTAATAAGTCCTCTAGTTCTAATCGCGTCGTCAGCGCATGTAAATAAAATCGGGAACGATTGCACGCCGAGCCTGTTTTGCGCTTCTCGCCACTTCGCAACCATCGCGTTGCGTCTCCGCTTTGCGCCCCGCATCCTGCTACCAGCGACACCGCTCCACGCACGACATCGCCAGACCCTGCACGCTGTATCTATCTTTCTCTAACTAAATAAAGTATCGTTTCTATCTATACTGTGTCTCGTAAGCTTGTGTCTCGTAAGCTTGAGTCTCCCCTCCTCTCGAACCCGGACACCGACGAGCCGATCCGAGCGTCGAGCGAGGTGACCGCGTTACAAACTAATAAAAATTTATGTTACAAAATTTATTTATTATTATTTCTAATATTAAAAATTGTATCAAATTGCAATGTGATTAAAATAGTGGAACATATTTAAGTGAAATAAATTTTTTATTAAGAAAACAAATTTCAGCATAAAATAACTTTTTAATTAGAAAAAAATTTGGCGCTGCTAAACTGAACATATGCTAATTAACGTTATTTACATTTTGAATTTTTGCAGCGCCAAGTTTTTCTCTAATTGAAAAGTTATTTTATACTGAAATTTGTTTTCTTAATAAAAAATTTCTTTCATTTAAATATGTTCCACTGTTTTAATCACATTGCAATTTGATACAATTTTTAATATTAGAAATAATAATAAATAAATTTTGTAACATAAATTTTTATTAGTTGGCGCAATATTTTTATCATATATCACATTATTTTTGTAGAAAATTAAAACAACTATTTTGTGAAACAGTTTTTTAGTTTGGATGTGACAGTGTTTTTGTATTAAAATAATTAAAATAACACTATTTTGTATAAGAGTTTTTTTATAGCAAAAGACGCTTATGCGCGTGCACTTGGCTCTTTTTTTCACTTTTTTTTAAAAAAGGTAATTTTTTAGCAGTTATATCATTTCTTTTTTTTTTTTTAATGTGTCATATACATATTTTGCTACTATACACATGTTTACGATCAGTCAGATAAAATTAATATATCTATTATATTTCTGAATTATAAAAAGCAATCTTTTTATTTCTTTGATTTCTATTGAACAATATCTATTTGTACATTCTTTTTTTAAAAAAAAATTATTATTATTAAAATTAAAATATATTATTATATGCTTGTGCTATAAATTGTTTGATTAATCCGTCTTGTATCTTGATTATATATCAAAAACGAAAGATGTAAAAAGAAATTCAGTGTATTCAAATGCATTTGTCAAAGGATTGTCATCATATAGTTATTTGTCATGCATCATATGCAATTATAGGTGTAAGTAATATTGATGAAACACAGTCTGTGTGTGCGATTAAGTCTTATAAATTTCTATTTCTATTTTATTTCTATTTCTATCTATTTTTTTTTAATAATTTATAAATTTTTATAATAAATTTATAAATACATTTATTTTTCAATGGAACTAGAAAAATTTTTCAAACTGTTCAGATTTTGACAAAGTCTGCGACAACATGTCTATTGTAAACCAATCCTTGTATTGATACTAAAAAAAAACAAAATAATGAATAATATCAGTTTTAATATAAATTTCTTCTGTCAAATATATATACCAAATAGCATTCTGACAGATGGAAAAATACAATATAACAGATCTATTATATTTATTAACAATACTGAAACATGCTTCATCTATTTCAAGCAATGCATTCGCATCGAAACAAGAATTAACTACAATATGTTGATTTGCAATAAACATGATGCCACAGGCTTTGTCAAAATCTTATCAACAGCTTGAAAAATTCTTCTACTTCCACTGAAAAATAAATGTATATTTATAAATTATTCATAAGACATGCATTAATTTTACACACAGACTGCATTTCATCAATGTTATTTATACTTATCTGTAGTCATATGATGCATGACGAATAACTATATGATGACACTACTTTAACAAATGCATTCAAATATACTAGATTCTTGTGTGCGTATGCCTATATTACTGTTCACAGTTATCCATACTGGTTTTTGACAGGTATTTGACGTTAAATTTTCCAGAGTGCAACATTATATAGCGTAGCACTCTTTCATTTATAAAAAAGTAAAGCTGCAAAATTCTTCCTGATACTTCTGGATAGTTGAATCTATAGAATACACACACACACACATATCTTATAATAAACATATTATAGAATACACACATCTCTTTCTTATAAATATATTTATTGCGATACTTTGTTCTGTTTTTACACGTAGCATAAATTACTTTTGTAATGTTTTAGTTTTCTCTAATATAAATGAGATATACCTGATCCAACTATCCACAAGTATTACGAAGAATTTTGCATCTTCACTTTTTTATAAATGAAAGCATACGAACACTGCACTCGGCATTTTGCAAACTTAATCTATACCTGTCAAAAGCAAGTATGGATGCAAGCAGTAACATCACGAAGCGCCGTTAGCGCAATCTTTCGTCAAAGACGCCAACCGTACAAGAATACATTGCCATTATTGCATGTGTGTTGTGTACGTGTATATATACGTGTAGCATAATACCACTATATTCTATGCATGTGTTGTATACATATATAGCGGTAAAGGGGACGACGACGGCGACGATAATGATGATGATGATGGTGACGTTTCTTACATGAAAATTTCCACATTTCGACTTTGCTTCGTAATATCTTTGCTTTATAGAACATGCAGAGCGAAAATAAAGACACTTTCCTTATATAAATCGAACGCAAGCTATCGATTAAGCTTATCAAGAATTCGATCGGTTCAGCCGTTATTCAGATCTGGTAATCTAAGGTACTCTCAACTATCCGACTCGCGTATAGATACCCGGGGTGCCTCGCTGTTACTACGCGCGGTCTTTGCTTCGCGTGACTTGGCGCGAGACACTACCGTGTCTCTTGATGAGGTATAATCGTTTCTTATTATTTCTATACTTATCTAAAATCGTGTACTTAAACTACGTTTTAGTATGGGTTTCGGGAATCCGTAGGATATACGTGGTTCGTCTTCTTCGTGTATCCTGACTGATGGTCGTTTCGTCTGTTTCTTTTTATTTCTTATAATTATATAAATTATTAATATTATTATAATTATTGTGGTTATTCCGCTTGTCGCCATAGGATATATGAATTGTTTTTGCGTAAAGAATTTGTCGTTAGTGTGTTGCAAATCGTTGTTTATATCCTTTAATTTATTTTTTAATTCTGTTAATTCTGAATGCTGTACGATGTTTTGTTGTTTCGTGTCTAGTACGTCTGTATTGTCCCGTATAAATGTAATATTAATTTTCGGTAAATACGTTTCTATTTCGTTGCCTTGTATGACTTCTTTTGGTTGAATCGTCATTTCCGTTGTTATTAATTTACATTTATTTTGAAGTGTGATTTGCCCTGTTCCTTTAATTATTTTTCTAATTTCATTATAATTTTCGCATTGAATTATTATTGATTGTTCGAGAGCGAGGCGAAATTAGAAAAGAGTGTGCGAGGATCTTTTGGTTTGCGGAAAATAAATCTCGCGAGTACAATTCACGTTTTTAATTATAACAAAATAATTAACACGATTGCAAATTATACAAAAAGTTCCTGATAAAAGCTCGGTCAGTTATAGGCGGTTTCACAAAAAAGAATAGCGGTTGTCGTAAGCGGTTTCACAATAGAATAGCGGTTGTCATAAGCGGTTATCAAAGCGTGTCGAAATGCGGTGTAACTAAATATGCGGTAACTAAACGCGTAAGCGAGTGTCTCAGGCGCTCCTCACGAGCGGGCCCTTTTATAGCGGTTCTTTAATCTCTCGCTGCCAATGAATTTGAACCTCCGAGTTCGGTTCGAAGATTCAACGCGGCGCCAAACTTTATTGGCCGCCCCTTGAAATATCGGCGCGAGATGAGATTCGGAGCGAGTGATAGGCCGATGGCCCGTACGTCACGGGCTACGTCACAGCCTCGCGCGTGCCGGCAGCCGTTTATCGCGCGGCTAACCGACAAAGTTGTTTGCGTGTTTTCGTGTAAAACTTATTTGTCACATGGGCTTCAAAAGTCAAAAAACACCAAAAAACCTTAAATAATAATAGTGATAAGAACATTGTTTTTCGACTTTGATCGCGATGGAATAATAATGCGAAGCCCATGTGACAAAGAAGAAATTAATTTAAATGTAATTTAATGCAATCTCAAACATTGATTGTTCGCGTATAGTTGAATATAACCAAGTAAGTGACTGTCGCAACGGTATCCATACCGTTTCTGTCGCAATTATATGTTTACTTTTGCAGGTCTCTGTTTGGCTTTGTTGTTGCAAGTACATATGTATTTCGCACGGCGCATTTGGATTAATACGGTGTATTGGTTGCGTTTTCTCGGATATGTATCTAGAGTTTATTTGGATACAATTTTTTAAGTCGTCCTCAGTTATTACGATATACGTTAATCCTTCTCTATTAACTACTATTATTTCGTTACTTACTTCCGCTTGAGTAAATATATTTTTGTTGTCGTAAGTAGGTAATGGGGTTACTTTTATTATATTATACACTGGTTGTGAAATTAACGGGAATCGCAATACAGTAAATATGATTGATCCTTCACGGTATGCAGTTATTTTAATGTATTCTTCTAGTGCTAACCATTCGTCGTTTCGGATTTCGAAAGGGAAATATAAGCCGTGAGGTAATTGGATAGCTGCTTCTTTTAAATGTGTTATAATGTCGCTAATAGGTGTTAGTACGGGGTGCATCGCGCCCTTGCGTACATACGTAAGATATTCTATTACATCTTTCGCATCCCGAATTAAATCTGCTATCATTGCGATGATTACCGTAAAATGTTCGGTTATTTCCTCGTGAGTACTATATTCTCGCACGTAATGGTTTAGTAATTTACCGTTATGGTCTAATATATTTTCTAGTTTATCTAGGTGTACTATTGTACTATTTAAGATTTTTATTTGATTTTTCGCGACATGTTGAAGGGTTTATTGATTATTTTGTAAGAGATTTAACTGTTCGTTTATTAATTCTCTATCGTTCGCGTCCATTGTACCGAACAATGTTTTCGCTATTGCACCTATTCCGTCGACGAGGCCTCTACGTCCGTTCGTCCGTGTCTTATATAGCGTATTTATTAGAGTGATCAATTTTGTTAATTGACTCGTTTTTTACGATTTCTTTTAAATTATCGCAAGTACGTTTATGGTAGAATTCCGATTTTATTTGTTCGCACATCTCGTTGGTTTGTTGGATGTATTGATTTATTTGCCATGCTTTATCGTTTAGCGTCGTTATATCTAATTTAATAACTAATTTCCACGTTTTTATGACTTGTTGCATTTGTCCGATTTTCTCGAAATATATGCCGGGGTTGTGTAGAAATTCTTGGATTTTGTAAGGTGAATCCGGTTCACGTTGCCCCGTGCGACTCTCGGCCTGTCGGCTGTTCCAGCTGACGAGTATCCTGTAATTTCATATTAAAATGTTTCATATAACCGTCTTATCGGTTCTCATTTTATGAGTTTAGCCTTTCTGCTTGCTAACTTTTAGCGTCGTTTAGTTTTTTATTCAGTCGCGTTTTACTGAGTGTCTTATTAACATGGTTTGCGCGAACTTAGTCGATCGTTCTCGTTATCTTCCTTCTTCGGAGGACGAGATTGACGATACTGGTGATGGTGCAATGTTAGTGATTGTTCCTCAAACCGACATGAATATGGTGGACGATGGTTTCGACGATGCTTTTTGGGTGCCTCGCTATGAGCCTCCTGATGGCTTCATCCCGTTATTGCGAAAGCTATGGCTGAGTGTGCCTGTACGCACTCGAGGAAGTGCTTTTTTCGATCATATCCGCGCTACCTTCCGTAACGCCGGAGGGCGAGATCGGGCGACGCTCGAGCAGAGGCGTCGTACTTTGGAGCGATCTCTCACTTTGAACTGCGAATAGGGTAAGTTTTTATTTTAATCTTCTATAAACGGTTTTAGTTTATCGGTGTGCATGCGAACTGCTTTCCTTCCTTTTTTTTATCGTGTAGTTCACGTCTGAATTTTTTTCAATTATTACGTACGATCCGGTCCATAGAGATTCAAGTTTCTTAGATCGTCCGCGTCGGAAGATCTCGTCATGCATTAGTACTTTGTCGCCGACTTTAAATTTTATCTCCCTAGTACTTTTGTCGTACTGTTTTTTGGCTTTAATTTTTTCTTCCTTGATATGCTCTTTTGCGAGCTGACTCGTTGCTCTTAGTCTTTCTTTTAATTCTTGCGCGTAATCGTCGTAATTATATGTCGGTTTAGGCGGTCTCGTCAGTGACGTAGGTAGATCCGCTTGGTGCCCGTAGACTAATTCGAAGGGTGTATACCCCGTAGCTGTGTGTGGCGTCGTATTATATGTGAACATTGCGAACGGTATCCATTCATCCCAGTCTGTCTGGTCTTCGTTTATGTAGTGTTTTAAATATTCCGCTAATGTTCGATGCGATCGTTCTAACGTGCCATTACTTTCCAGATGATAGGCAGTTGTTTGTATTTTATTTATTTTTAATAATTTACATGTATGTTTTAAATATTTCGCTGAGGAAATTTGTGCCTTGATCCGTTAAAATTTTTTCCGGTATTCCGTGTTCAAGTACAGTTTTTGTAACGAATTCTTTACTGACCATGTTCGTTTCTTGGTTTGGAATCGGTATCGCTTTGCTGAATTTCATTAAATTGTCTTGGAATGTTAAAAGATATTTATTTCCGTTTGTTGTAACTGTTAGCGGTCCTACAATATGTAACGCGCATTTTTCGAAAGGTTTAGTAGGCGTATCCGTGAATATTAACGGTACTTTATTTTTTCACGATAGTTTATTTTTCTGGCACAATTCGCATTTTGCAATGTATTTTTCTACGTCTTTTGTTATTCCTGGCCAATTATAATTTAGGCGGATTCTTTTTATCGTGCGTTCAACTCCTTGATGTCCTTCTGTGGGTGCATCATGATATTCATATAATATCTGTTTCTTGTCTTCCTCCGTGTATATTTTTTCTTCGTCGGAGTTTGTTTCTTCTTCTATTGCAAGGATCTCTCGTTCTTCCTCTTCTGTTTCATGCGCTTCTCTTGTTACATTGCGGCTCAGTGCATCGGCGTTCGCGTTCGCTCGTCCGGCTTTATGGATGATTTCGTAATCATATTCTTCAAGCTTTAATCTCCATCGGATCAATCTCGATCCGGGATCGTTCACATTAAATAACCAGATTAATGGTTTATGGTCGGTTACGATTTTAAATTTCGTACCGTATATGTATGGCCTAAAATGTTTTATAGCCCATACAATCGCTAGTAATTCTTTCTCGGTTGTATTGTAATTCTGCTCCGCCCGCGATAAAACTCTACTGGCGTAAGCAATTGGCCGGTCGTTACCTACTTTTCCTTGTGACAATACTGCTCCGATTGCATAGTCGGAAGCATCAGTGGTCACTATGAATCCTTGATTGAAATTTGGATACGTTAGCACTGGCGCAGTCATTAATCTTTCTTTTAATATTTCGAAAGCATTTTGCTGTTCCATAGTCCACTCGAATTTTTCCGTTTTCTTCGTTAATTTCGTCAGTGGCTTGGCTATTTTTGAGAAGTCTTCTATGAATTTTCTATAGTATCCGGCTAGTTTTATAAAAGATTGTATATCCTTTATTTTTTTTGGCGTCGGAAATTTTTTTATTGCCGTTAACTTTGACGGATCCGGAGATATTCCATTCTCCGAAATTATGTGATCTAGATAAATTACTTCCTTGCGCAAAAATTCGCATTTATCCGGTTGCAATTTTAGATTATTTTCTCGGAGTTTCTGCAGTACTTCCTTGAGTCTTTTATTGTGGTCCTCTAGGCTCGCTCCGTATATGACGATGTCGTCTAAATAAACTAGACATTTAAGTCCTTGCATTCCGGTTAGAATTGAATTCATTAGTCTCTGGAATGTTGCTGGCGCATTTTTTAATCCAAACGGCATTCTATTAAATTCATAGTGTCCGTAGGGCGTTGAAAAAGCTGTTTTTTGTTTATCTTGCTCAGTCATCGGTATCTGATGATATCCTGACGCTAAGTCTAGTGTGGTAAAATATTTAGCGTTTCCTAACTGGTCCAGTATCTCGGTGATATTGGCCAATGGAAATGAATCGCCTATTGTTAAATCGTTTAGCTTCCGAAAGTCTACTACTACTCGGAGCTTAGGTTTTCCGGATGCGTTGGCCTTTTTCGGTACCACTAATAAGGGTGCGTTCCATTGACTCGCGCTTGTTCGGATTATGCCATTTTTCAGCATTTCTTGCACTTGTCTATTTACTTCCGTCTTGTGCTTATCTCTGTGAGATCTAAAACTTTTATCTAAAACATTTATCATGATTTTCCGTATTTACTGAGATAAGCTTAAAAAACTATAATTTTTATGGGTTTTTCATGATTTTCACCATGAAAATCAAATAGTTGCCAATTTTCACTATGATATTCGTAATCAGCGCATCAAAATACGTAAGAATACTGAATTTCAACAAAATCGGGGGTGAGTACTTTTCGGAACTTTATCCGTCCCTTTTTTGGACCCTCCTCAGCGCGAAAATATAAATAAATAAGAACAATCAAAACGGTCTAACTATGATAACGGTCTATAACGCACGGACAACGCTTTAAATAAGTGTAAAAATACAGTAAAACGCAGGGCATGTCAATTATGTTAAAAATTAAACGGAAATCAAGATGAAGAAAATTAAACTGAGTATACGTCATCCGCAGGCTGTGTCTTTCCATTACTCATAAACAGTAAAGATGTAAATCCAAACCATAATCAGTCAAAACAACTATCTCCATAACGTATGTCGTGAAAAAGAGCATGCATATCTGAACAATAAAAATTTTTAAATGGAGACACACATCTATCAGAGACATTTCAAAAGTAAAGACTTACATAGAAATAGATTAATCCGAAACATTGCTGAATGTCGCATTGATCACAATTGTCAAACATTTAAAATTAATAAATAATAAAACGCATGTGTACAAATTTAAAAATAAAGAACATAAAAGACCTAAACTATGTGTAACCCGTGCACAGTAGACGTAATGTGACCGGTACTAAGTTTAAACCAATTTAAAGAGCGAACAAATACAAATATATATAATGTCTGTGTTATGTCTAGGGCATTGTATACAAACATTAGGAACCGCAAGTCAAACTTTCAGGAGCCTGTTTATCGCGTTGACATATGCCTCATGTATCTAAGCACTTAGTATCCGTTTGCAAATTTAAACTATTATCTTGTCTTTTAATGAAAAACATTTCAGATATCAGGCGCTTATTATAATGTGGTTCTAAATCTAATATTCTAACATCGTTCTATTTGAAATCATGATTAAAATGTAATCTATGATCCGTAATAACGGAATGAGCCGATGTGTTTTGTCGTATGTGATTACGGTGTTCATTAATTCTTGTTTGTAATTGCCTGCTCGTTTGGCCAACATACGACGCATCGCAGTTATTACATTCTATTTTATAAACAACATTGCTGCAAATCGGTTTAGGCACAAGATCTTTTTGTACTTTAATTAAACGATGTAGTTTATTTAAACTAAAGTAAGAAAGTTTAACGTCCAAATCCTTTGTTATATTCTTTTATCGTTCAGAGATGGATGGGACATATAAAACCGTGAAAAAATTTTTTCTTATTGTATCTTTAGTCTCATCAAACGAGTTATGGTTGTTTTTATTATAATTAATAAATAAATATTTAAGTCTATCTTAAAGAGTCGTAAATATAAAATCTAATGGATAGTTATTGTCAAGTAAGATATTAATAATAAAATTTTTTTGATGAAACCGAGGATGAGAAAGCAAAAATGCTCTATCCACAAGGCCTACAATAGTACCTCTTTTTGGCACAAAGGATGTTGCGACAGAAAGTTAAGGTATCTTCCAGAAAAAGTAGGCTTGTGATACCAATCAAAAGTCATACGGTTATTGTTTAAAATTAAAGTGACGTCCAAAAAATCGAGCTTGTTATCATCTCCTATCTCCATTGTGAATTGCAATCTTGAATGAAAAGAATTAAAAACATTTAGAATGTGTTCAAATGCAGAAGGAGGTGCGGTCAAAACAATGTCGTCTACGTATCTCAAATAAAAAGTAGGAATGAAATTTAATGATGTTAGAGCTTTCTCCTCCAGATCTTGAAGGATGATATCTGCTATAATAGGAGATAACGGTGAACCCATAGGAGTACCAAAAGTTTGCTGATATATGGTGCAGTTAAATATAAAAAACGTAGAGTCCAGAACAAACCGAACTGCCGAAATAAATTCAGCATAAAGAACAGAGCAACTCGTGGATATAAAGCCCCATCTCTTAAACACACTGTCGATCGCGAGTTCAACAGGAATATTATTATAGTATAGAGTGAAACAGCATCCAGAGAGATTAAAGTATAGTTATCCTTAATCAATGTGTGGGAAAGTTTGTCAACCAATCGAAAGCTGTTAAGAATATGACTCTGTGCCTTAGGAAAACCTTTATGCATAATTCGGTGAAGATAGGATGCTAGATGGTATAATGGATTATCTAGAGACGATACAATTATTCTAAAAGAATGATTACGTTTATGAATTTTGGGGAGCCCATAAGCTCTAGGTAAGATGCCATCACTAACATATAGAGATCTATACGTATTGGTCGAAATATAATTTGACCCCTTCCATCTGGAAAGCATCGAACGTAGTTCAGTAGTGAGCTTTTTTGTAGGATCTGTGATGATGATCTTATATGTATCTGCGTTCCCTAGTATTTTTTCCATTTCAGTAATATACATATATATATCGGTCAAGAGCAACTGAAACATTCCCCTTATCCGCCCTGGTGACAATAAGGTTCGGATTCTTGTTAAGAAAATTTTTAGTAATTGAGTATAAATATTTTGAGGTCTGATTTGTTATATTGTTAGGAGGTGTATATGGAGAAAGCTTATTTAAAATGGAGAGCGGCGAACATTCCGCCCTCGTCGAGTCGGTCGGAAGTTGGCGAGGATTCGCAGGCGGCGAGGAAACCGAGAATGCTCGGCGGAGGCTGCGTACTCGTCAACCTTGTTACGTCCAGACTCAATGAAAGGAAGAGTCAGCGGGAGGGCGTAACCTACTTACCTCTAGACAAACGCTAGACGATGCGTGTCCTAGAGTCGAACGAACAATCAGGGCTTTAGACAGGTCAACGACCGGAAGGGTCGCTCTTACTCTGTCGAAGGGCCGTTCGGTCGGCGGTCCCTTTTTTGGTAAAGGAAGTGAATCCTTATTACCCGGGACGGGACCCTGTGCAGGAATTTCGGGTAACGGGAAGGAAGTCGGGTTAATGAGTTACTCGAATTTAAAATTTAACATTACATTTATTCAAAAAAAAAAAATAATAATAAAAGGAATGATTAAAAAAGGATAAATTTCATAGTGAAATCTTATTTATAAAATAAATTTTCTTAATTCTAATGTGTATGTGTGTGTGTGTGAGAGATATTCTTTTCGCGGGTGATACATTAATGCGGAGGACATCAACCGGAATTAAACGGGAAGCTAAAATCTAGATTCCGGTTGGAAATTGACAATAATTATTTTAAATACAAATATAAATCATTACAAAAAAAGGAAGGTTGAAAGGTAGGGAGAAAAAGGGTAGGAGGGCTATTGGAGATCTTGGTGTTGTACAGTGGAGGGGGGAGGGAACTTCATCCAGAAGACCTCGATGGGGACGGCTAAAGGAACAGGGCAACCTGGGACAAAAAATGGAATGATTGAGCCAGGTGGACTGGTTTGAAGGATATGATGGAATTGGTCAAGGTCTACTATGTCAGGACCGACCCGATAGTCCTCGTCCGTAAGAGGTTCTGGGTAAAGAGGAAACTGTATTAAAAGATATCTGCACCAGTTTCGTTTAGCCTGATCTTCGTAAAAAGACTCCGACTCTCCTTCGGGATCGGAAGATTCCTGTTTAAAGTCTTCCGGTTCCTCTTTGAGATCGGGACACTCTTCTACGAAGTCCTGAAGGTCTTCTTCGAAATCGTGCGACACTCCTGGGAGATCGGACGGTTCGAGGCGTGAGGAGGAGGGAGGAGTAGGAATTCTCGAGGGTTGAGGTTCGAGAGATGGCGGGTAGTCGAAGGGGGGAGGGGGAGTAGGATTTCTCGACAGTTGCTGGAAATCAGCGAAAGCAGGCGAATATCCGGAGGGGGAAGGGGGACCAGGGTTTTCCAGATGTTGCGGAGATTCAGGGAAGGTAGGTGGATGTTGAGGGGGAGAAGGAGGAGTAAGATTTCCTGACTGTTGAGGGGATACAGGGAAGGTAGGCGACGGGGAACGCTCGGGGGAAGAGACGGGTGAATAAGAGGAGAATAATGAGGAGAGGAAGTTGGAGGACAAGATGGTAGGTTGTGTATTTTATGTGTTCGTTTTTGCTTATTATATATTTTAATTAATCGATGAGTTCTTTGGTCAAAGGAGTCCTTATCTAAGTTAAATTTCTTATAATTTATTGTGTAGTTAGGGTCCGCGGCGCGGCCGCCCGAGCCAATTCTTTTCTTAGTTGTCTATTCTGTCGGTTTCGCGACCCTTTGATGGTCATGCGCGTAGGTTGATTTAATATTTCCACTAAGGAAAGGGGGCCGTGATGAGTAATGATAATAATGAAATCAATAGTGAATAGATTCTTAATTCACGAAATAATTCTTGGAAGTTTTTCTTTAATTAATTGAATAATTCTAGATTTCATGTCCGGATAATAAAGAAGGTGTAATTTTTATATTTCTATATGAAAATTTTTGTACGACCTGGGAGTAGAAAACACGGTGACAAATGTAATCGGGAGTCACTCTGCGAAATACAGGTAACTCTCGGTGACGGGCAAGAAGTCAAGAGTAGCTTTGTAAAATTCAGGTAATTCGAGACGACCGTCAGCAAGTCAGGAGTCACACTGTAAAATACAGGTAACTCGTGACGATTGGTGGCAAGTCGGGAGTCACACTGTAAAATACAGGTAACTTGTGGTATCTGGTAGGAAGTCGGCAGTCGCGCAGTAAAATTCAGGTAACTCGTGGCGACCGTCAGCAAGTCAGGAGTCACACTGTAGAATACAGGTAACTCGTGACGATTGGTGGCAAGTCGGGAGTCGCACAGTAAAATTCAAGTAACTCGTGACGACTGTCAGCAAGTCAGGAGTCACACTGTAAAATACAGGTAACTCGTGACGATTGGTGGCAAGTCGGGAGTCACGCTGTAAAATACAGGTAACTCGTGATGGCTAACGTGAAGTAGAAAAAGGAGATTCGAGATAATATTTCAAGGGAGGAAGAATGAGGATTAAGGAAGGGAAAATTACACAAAGAAACAATCGAGATCTAAGTACAAAGTATCGAAATGAGATACTGATTGATCCAAGAATTATTTCAGAATGCAAGACGTAAAATAATAATAATAATAATAATAAAAAAAGGAAAGGATAAAAATTGAAATTGTTCAACCCACTTACTACTTGAGAATGCGTTGATACTTGTAGTGACTAAGTGTGGTTCGGCTCCAGCTGTCGTGGCTGATCAGAATGGGCTCAGCAATGATGGCTCGGGAACCCGGCTTATTGTGTTGCTGGTTTAAACACGGCTTGTTGGCACTTAACACTTACGTATCACTAAGTCTTTCACTTTTATTTGAGCTCGCTCTCTACACAATTTAGAGTCGCAGGAAAACTTGATCTCAGAGCTGACTACTAGCTAAGTAGTGAGTCGGTTGAAGACCGAAAACGGAATGAATTTTTGAGCGAGGATTTCGCGTATCCTCGAATCTTAGCGTCTCCCCACGTACCCTCTCCATTAGGCAATCAGAATTCTTTTCTAACAAATCAAATCTTTACTATTTACCCCTCTTATGAGTAGGAGGTCCTACCCTTCCAGAAGAAGGTCCAGAAATTGCGCCTATTGGTGTAGGCTTTTGTTTTTAGCAGTTAAGTCCAGCCTATTGGAGAGTCCGTTATGATCGGCTAAGTTGACATTTTTATTATTCCCGTTGAAATTTATCTCAAACAGATAACATAAGAGGGTGGTCTGGCAGGCGAGCACGCGGTGTCAAGTATCGCGAGTTCTGCTTACGGATTTTGGTTTCATCTGTAAACCATCGTCCGTGTCCCTCTCCTTGTTCTTTGTTTTAAATCCTTAAGCCCGTTGCGCGGACCTTAGAGTTGAATATTTCATTCATCTGTTCGTTTTCCGTACGCACATGGTCTAGACTTCTAGCGTTCGAGGGTCTCTTATCTTTGTTTAAAATTTTCAAATCTTTGACGTGGGTTTTAGTCCCGGAATATTTATTGATCCGTCTCGAATTTTCAAATCTTTGACGTGGGTCTTAGTCCTGGAATATTTATTGATCTGTCTCATAGTTAAAAAATTTTATCGTTCTAAAAGATTAGTCTCGCCTGCTAGATATCTCCTTGTTTATTGTTTACGTCGTGTGCAGAAAGGTTCCAGAGCATAATTTTTTATATCAGTGAAAGAGTTCTATGAAAGAAAAGAATCGTGGAGTCGTGTTCTGAGAATGTCTAAGGATCATTACACCGGATGTAACAACCTCACGTTCCGTCGTGTTCTGAGAATGTCTAAGGATCGGATCTAGCGAAGTATCTCGAGCTCAAGAGGCTTCAGGTACCGGTCTGGTGCCGAGATGGATTTCGGCGGCCTTTTTATACCGAGAATCTAACAGTAACCGCGTCGTTTATTCTGGTGAGGGTAACGACGCGTTGTTTTCGGATTTCGTAATTAGCGGTTAACGCGCCGCTACCCTGCGGCGAGAAAACGCGGCGGTTTGAGTGCTCGGTGTTTTCCGGAGGCGCTCGGCGATTCTCGGTGTTCGGGCCGTAACGGCAGACGTATAACGGCTGTACGGTATCTCCGATATCTCGTGTTCAGTATTAACAAATATTAGAAAGGGCGCTAACCGCCTCGGCCGATGTTCGCCGGGCGGCAGACTTCCGGCGGTCAACTGCCGGGTAACGATGGGGGATGCATCTTTACAAATTTAAATTTTATTATTAATATCTTACTTAACAATAACTATCCATTAGATTTTATATTTACGACTCTTCAAGATAGACTTAAATATTTATTTATTAATTATAATAAAAACAACCATAACTCGTTTGATGAGACTAAGGATACAACAAGAAAAAAAATTTTCACGATTCCATATGTCCCATCCATCTCTGAACGATTTAAGAATATAACAAAGGATTTGGACGTTAGACTTACTTACTTTAGTTTAAATAAACTTCATCGTTTAATTAAAATACAAAAAGATCTTGTGCCTAAACCAATTTGCAGCAATATTGTTTATAAAATAGAATGTAATAACTGCGATGCGTCGTATGTTGGCCAAACGAGCAGGCAATTACAATCGAGAATTAATGAACACCGTAATCACATACGACGAAACATATCGGCTCCGTTATTACGGATCATAGATTACATTTTAATCATGATTTCAAATAGAACGATGTTAGAATATTAGATTTAGAACCATATTATAATAAGCGCCTGATATCTGAAATGTTTTTCATTAAAAGACAAGATAATAGTTTAAATTTGCAAACGGATACTAAGTGCTAACATGAGGCGTATGTCAACGCGATAAACAGGCTCCTGAAAGTTTGACTTGCGGTTCCTAATGTTTGTATACAATGCCCTAGACATAACACAGACATTATATATATTTGTATTTGTTCGCTCTTTAAATTGGTTTAAACTTAGTACCGGTCACATTACGTCTACTGTGCACGGGTTACACATAGTTTAGGTCTTTTATGTTCTTTATTTTTAAATTTGTACACATGCGTTTTATTATTTATTAATTTTAAATGTTTGACAATTGTGACAATGCGGCATTCAGCAATGTTTCGGATTAATTTATCTCTATGTAAGTCTTTACTTTTGAAATATCTCTGTTAGATGTGTGTTTCTATTTAAAAATTTTTATTGTTCAGATATGCATGCTCTTTTTCACGACATACGTTATGGAGATAGCTGTCTTGACTGATTATGGTTTGGATTTACATCTGTTTATGAACAATGGAGAAACACAACCTGCGGATGACGTATACTCAGTTTAATTTTCATCATTTTGACTTCCGTTTAATTTTTAACATAATTGACATGTTCTGCGTTTTACTGTATTTTTACACTTATTTAAAGCGTTTTCCGTGCGTTATAGACCGTTATGATAGTTAGACCGTTTTGATTGTTCTTATTTATTTATATTTTCGCGCTGAGGAGGGTCCAAAAAGGGGACCGAAACGTCCGCGAATGTTTTTGTAAGTTTTAATAAACAAATTTTGCACTTTTCTTACCGTGCTGGTTGTTTTGCCTATTTTTTCTTTAATTATATATAATTTTTATTTATAATAAATATATAATTTTTATTTACAACGGTATTTTGTAATGTCCCTACGCGCCGATGTACGACATCGAAGAAGGCGCGGGTTTTTGTCATTAAAGAAGGCTCGCGGAATGAATCCGGAATTCGGCGGATCACCAAATAAACTGCAAGAATTTTTGAGCGCGACTACCTATGCGGTAGAACACATCGACCCGTTAGACGAAGTAACGCTATTAGGAGCGGTATTATGCACGAAATTAAAAGACAGAGCGATACTAAGTTTTCAAACGCGTAAAATTCGAGATTTCACACATTTGAAACAAGAATTAGAGGTCTGTTACGCAAGTAAAAAGAGTACGACACATCTACAAATTGAATTTAACACGCTAAAACAAAAACCAGAAGAAAGCGCGAGAACTTACGGACTTAGAGCCGACAAACTAGCCATGGAGCTATACGAATCGATGATGGAAGGACGCAATCATACGGTGGATAATAAACGCGCAATAATGGAAATAATACAAAAGCAAGCCTTAGAAAATTTCCAAATAGGATTGCAGGATAATATTAAAACAATTGTTCGATCGCGAGGATATGCTACGTATCAGGAAGCAATAGCAGCGGCCAATGCGGAAGAAAAGGTTAAGGGACCGTCCGCGACCGGTACGCGAAGCAGTAGTGGATTTACCAAACTTGCCGCTCTACGCATTTGAAATTTTGCCACCCCTCAAACTTGGCTTTAGATCAATTTTAATTATCAACTCATTTTGTTGAACTGTTTCATTATTAAATATTTCTATAATGTATAATGTATTAGAATGGAACTAATAAAAATGTTGTCTCCATTCAGTTTTTCAACATTTTTCAGAATGATAAATGAAGAGTGAAGACGTTGATTTTTAGCATTGATTACGGCAAGGAAATTGTTTGCAGATTAACATGTACATATATGAATCTCATTCTATATAAAAACAGGAATATACTTCATTCGAAAGAAAAATAGCATAAAGGATTTTCGGAAATACGTATTTTGGAACAACGCGTGGTGTTCAAGATTGAAACGTTGAATTTAATCGATAAATTTAAACTGTAAATTCAACCGACAAATCTGAACGGTAAGAGCCGCAATAAAAACACGAGCGAGAATAAACATCGTCGCGATCAGCCGAACGGCGCGTGATCGCGTGATCATAACAAAGAAAAAGTGTGACAAACACCTAGATTCTCGAACGTTCGGTGCCGAAAATATCCTATTATGGAAATCGGTCGACCGCGACTCTTTTCCGTCGTTATTCAGTCTGCCGCTGACGACGATTCGAGCTGGTCGATAGCAATCGATCATAATTTCTCGTATGATATTATCTCGTGTCGTATTCTCGCTCGTGTCGTGTCGCGGTACTCATAGACCATTCGCGCTGCTGTTGTTTAATTCGCTCGTGTCGTATGCGCTTTCGTCATTCTCGTTGTAAATTCTCAACCGACATTCTAGTATACGATCGAGCATCGAACTCAGTGCGAAAGACGCCTCATTGTCTGTATTACTACCTGCTCTATACTTATTGAGTTTGTGATTGTTAAGAGTGTGGAGTCCGAGAGTCGACGCGCGTTAACCGTTCCGCGAATGTCCTCTGCCTCGCGCCAAGCAACATCCGGCGTCCGCGTGCAAGATATCCGTTCTCACAAGAGCCTCTAGCAAGAAGCTCTGCAAGATTTCCGAAACGCGTCGAAGGCAGTCATTAACAGGACATTTTGAAGATTTCCGTCGGAGTCGCGGAATACGTGCCGTCGCTCGCTCCTATTATTCAAAATTAAACGAATATTGAAAACAATCTGCAATCGAGTATTTTCTGAACTCTCCTTATCCTCCAGCGGATCTACGGATTCGCGTTACACACCGCTTCTCGCTCATCTCTTGAGCGTTTCTCAAGATTCGGGCGATCTCGTCGAGGTCGACTCCCGAACACGTGGTTTTAAGACACGCATGTGCATTACGAACGACATTGTTATCAGATATCAGATTGCTCCACTGCGCGCTCCTCACTTTAGACTGTCGACTGTCGATGATCGCGCATTGCATTTTGTCAGTCGCGTAAACTCTTAGGAAGACCGGAGTGCATTATTTTACTGCACTTAGGCAACAGTTATTCTAGCTTTATTTACAGACCCAGTAGTCGGTACGGGTACAGGATTAAAATGAGTGATGTCGAAAAAGACTAAGTCGATATCAATATAAAAAGATTGGAAAAGAGAAAAGAAAGAAAGAAGACGAGCTGTTGGAAAAGACGAAGACGCTACATACGTTTTTCCGTCCAATCACTCAGGGTGATGAAAAGAATATTGACAAGCCCATTCTCGAGGCCCACGTACAAACTACAACCGAAAGTGAAATTTGCAGTATTTTGAGCCATGGTTCGAGCACTACATCAGAGCAGTCACAAAAACAAGAGATCACACTGTCAAAATTGACTACAGAAGACGCAAATGGCTTAGGCTTAGGCTCGATGAGTGACGATCCCGCAGAATGGAGAATTAACGACAATTTAATGGATCATTTACTTTCGAAGGAAATTAATCAAAATTTGCATGCCGATTTCTCGTTGTCGAAGACTCGTTTTGATAACTAAGATTGATTTTTTTCAAAAAACGCGTTTTATCGACGATTGTCGAATGGAGAAAATCAGCTGCGGAAATATTTGATTTATTATCCTGTAAAAAGGCTTTGTTTTGCGTATCGTGCCGATTGTTTGGTGGAACTTCTCAGTTGATGACAGAAGGTTTTTAGGACTGGAGTAACGTGAACAAAATATTGAGCGGGCACGAAAATTCAAAAGAGCATCTCCAGTGTCAAATTGCGCTAATAAAGCGCAGTCGCACAGAAGGAAGAGTTGACTTCGGTTTTTGTACACAAGTTAAGAACGAAATCGAATATTGGAGAAATATACTAAAAAGAGTGATTGTTGCCGTAAAAGCACTTGCTAGTCGCGGCCTTCCATTCCGAGGATCGTCTGAACGTTTCGGTTCTTTGAAAAACGGCAATTTTATGATGATCTTGGAAACGATCGCCGAGTTTGACCCGTTCCTGTCGACGCACATAGCACAGTGTGGAAATCCTGGTAGTGGAAAAACTTCATATCTCTCCTCAACGACTTGCAATGAGTTCATCAATCTAATCGCATCAAAAGTAAAAAATATATTGTGAGCGAAATACAAGCAGCCAAGTACTTCTCGATCGAAGTACTAGTCGACTCAACGCCAGACGTAGCTCATATCGACCACCTCTCTTTCATTATTAGATATGTAAAAGAAGATGGTAGCTCGATCGAACGCTTTCTTGGTTTTCTACCATACGTTGGACATAAATCTGAAGAACTTGAAATGGCTGTAACTTCTATGCTCGCATCGTTAAAAATTGACATAGGCAACTGCAGAGGACAATCATACGATAATGCTAGCAACATGTCTGGTATCTACGTAGGATTACAAGCACGGTTGAAACGATTGAATTCTCTTGCCGATTATGTATCTTGTGCGGCCCATTCGTTGAATTTGGTTGGAGCCTGTGCCGCGGAATGTGTCACAGAAGCTGCATCGTTTTTCAGTACTCTTCAAAGTTTGTACACTTTCTTCGCTGCGTCTACTCGACGTTGGGACCTCTTATCATCAAATGTCAAAAGTAATACGAAAAATTTAAAACGAGTCAATGGAACTCGATGGTCATCTCGCCATGACGCTTGCGATAGTTTGTGTAAGAACTGGGATGGTGTATTGCAATCTTTGACGATAATGATCGAAGATGTTCACGAAAAAGCGATAACTCGATCCGAAGCTGCTATGGTACAAAAACAGCTTGGCCAATTCGAAATAGTGTTTATAGCCGTATTCTGGAACTCGCTATTGGATCGATTTAATGCAACGAGTAAACTGCTGCAAAGTGTAGATATCGACATAGGAGTCGCTGTAGAGCTTTATCGTTCGCTAATCGATTTCGTAGAAAGCTTGAGAAGTGATGAGATGTTTGAAGTGTATGTAAAGAAAGCCAAATGCGTAATACCAGAAGAGTACGAATTCGATAGCAAATAAAGTTGCAAACAAAAGCTTCAACTCGGTGAATCGAAAGAGAACGAGGTCATCATGACCGGAAAAAATAAGATCAGAGTGGAAACTTTCTACGCGATATTAGATCGCTTCAGATCGGAATTGGAGAAGCGGCATTCAGCGTATAAAAATGTCTTCAAACGCTTCGATTTGATTAGAAACCTCGTTCACTTGTCGGACAGCACGATACACGAAGAAGCTACAAAACTTTATAATTATTACGCCGAAGATCTAGAAGATTTATTTGCCATTGAATGTGTGCACTTTCGCCAGTTTCTTAACAAAATTAACTCAAAAGATAAACTAAAACTGATCGATCTTTGTACGCTTATACGCGACCAAAATTTGTCATCAGTGTTCCTTAACATCGATATAGCTTTGCGAATATCTTTGTGTGTGGCCGCCATAAATTACTCAGCAGAACGATCCTTTTCCGCTTTAAAACAAATAAAAACGTACTTGCGGTCATCGTTGGAGGAAGAACATGTAAATTCATTGGCAATCTTGGTCATCGAAACCGAGCTTATGATGAGCATAAAATACGACGACATTATTGAAAATTTCGCAAACCGAAAATCTCGCCGTAAACCACTTCGTTATTAAATTGTTCATTATAAAACTTTCCAAAGCTATGTCTACTTGTTTTTCATTATTCATGAAATATGTTACAGATCCCTACCACTTCCACATGCTCACCAAATCACAATCTCGCCGCCCCAAAAAATTTTCCGCCCCAAAAAGAACTGCCGCCTTACGCTTCAGCGTAGTTGAAGCCGACGCGAAACAAAATAAGTTTCACACCGACCTACAAACAGGAAAATAAAATAAACGTGCAATGCCAAAAGTGCGGAAAAACCGGGCATTACGGCTGAGATTGCCGAACTAGCCGATACGCGAACCGATTTTCACTGCCGATAGACAATCCCGCGTAAATATGGTAAATAAATATTGCAATTATTGCAAAAAATCTGGACACGATTGCAAAGAATGTTGGTTATTACACGGACGACCCAATAGAGATCAATCGAGCCGAACCAAACAATATAATTCATGACCGGAAAATAAAAATTGCAAGAGTAACGAGCAAGGAAAAAAGAAATTTAACTCCACGCAAAGTAGCGATGAGGAGGAAAAGAACGAAAGAAAGTCGCACCGACCTGCAATCGAATATCAAGTTTCACACTTTAAAAATACGCCACACTTACAGACAGGATTGGACCTTGACACATTATCGATGCGAGAAACAGAACGCGGAAAGATAAATTTACTATTTGACACAGAAGCCGCAATATCATTAATTAAGATGAAACATTTGAAAGGTAAAACTTTAATAGAAGAAGACAAAATAATGCTTACCGGCGTAACGGGACATAGGATATATACAATTGGAAAGTTTAATGCGACAATAACTTTGGAACAGTGCCGAATCAAGCACGCCTTGTATGTTGTTAAAGATGATTTTCCGATAGAGTATGACAGAATACTAGGAGTTGATTTCCTACGAAAACATCAAGCCACTTGCAACTATAAAACAAAACAATTAAAGGTAGGACAGTATATCCTAAAGCTTTACCCCTATCTAAGAATGACGTTGAAACCACGTAGCGAATCAATAATACAGGTCGCTACTGATAAGAACATGATAGGCGTGATACAAGCAGAATAAACAATACCAGGAATATTTATAGGTAATTGCCTAGTAGAACCTACAAATTACCTATGTGCAGCAAGCATTTTAAATACTACGGACGACACTATCGAATTGCCGATGCCGCAAGTAATTATAGAAGAAATCAAACAGAGTGGAACAGAAGAAGTCAACGAAATACGAACGCCAAGTAAAGAGGAAATAATCCCGCGTAGTGAAAAAGTATTACAATTATTACGTACACAACATTTAAATAAAGAAGAAAAAAAAATGATAATTGAAATCTGCAAGGATTTTAGCGACGTGATGCATTTGGAAGGAGAACCACTGACGTGCACAGACATCGTCGCGCATAAGATTGCAACACAAACAGATATACCTCACCGGTCAACGTACGGCCTTACCGCCGGCCGGAGAAACATAAAGAAGAAGTAAATCGACAAGTCCGAGAAATGTTAAAAAATGAAATAATCCGACCTAACACGAGCCAATGGAACGCACTGTTATTGGTAGTCCCTAAGAAAGCCGATGCGTCAGGAAAACCGAAATTACGAGTAGTCGTAGATTTCAGAAAATTGGATGATCTAACTATAGGAGATTCATTTCCCTTACCAAATATAACGGATATATTAGATCAGCTTGGTAACGCTAAGTACTTTACAACTCTAGATTTAGCATCTGGATACCACCAAATTTCGATGGAAGAAGGTGACAAATGCAAAACTGCTTTTTCTACATCTTACGGGCATTACGAGTACAATAGAATGTTCTTCGGATTAAAAAATGCGCCAGCCACATTTCAAAGGCTAATGAATTCAATGCTGACAGGCATGCAAAGAATAAAATGTCTAGTATATTTAGATGACATCGTAATCTACGGAGCCAGCTTAGAAGACCATAACAAGAGACTCATCGAAGTCTTACGAAGATTGCGAGAAAACAATCTGAAGTTACAGCCGGACAAATGCGAATTCCTACGAAAAGAAGTGACATACTTAGGTCATATAATTACAGAAAACGGAATATCGCCGGATCCATCCAAATTGGAAGCCGTACAAAATTTTCCAACGCCTAGGAAAGTAAAAGACATTCAAGCTTTTATAGGATTAGCCGGATATTACAGAAAATTTATTGAGAATTTCTCGAAAATTGCGAAGTCACTAACGAAGCTAACAAAAAAGGAAAATAAATTCGAGTGGACGCAGGAACAACAACAAGCATTTGAAATGCTTAAAGAAAAATTAACGACGGAACCCTTATTAAAATATCCAGATTTCGACAAAGAATTCATCGTAACGACCGATGCATCAGATTATGCAATCGGAGCGATATTATCGCAAGGACAGATAGGCCAAGATCAACCGATAGCATATGCCAGTCGAGTATTATCAAAGGCCGAACAAAATTATAATACGACCGAAAAAGAACTATTAGCAATAGTATGGACCGTTAAACATTTTCGACCGTACTTATACGGGACAAAATTTACGATAGTTACAGATCATAAATCGCTCGTATGGTTATTCAATGTAACCGACCCCAGATCTCGATTAATCAGATGGAGATTGAAATTAGAAGAATACGACTATGAGATCGTACACAAGGCCGGGACAGCGAACAGAAACGCTGACGCGCTAAGTCGACACGTGGCAACTATCAACAAAGTCGATCAATGACACGAAGATAACGCGAGAATACATGGAAGACGAGAAGCGACGTAT
The DNA here is from genome assembly GCA_907163055.1 of Formica aquilonia x Formica polyctena. NCBI lineage: Eukaryota > Metazoa > Arthropoda > Insecta > Hymenoptera > Formicidae > Formica > Formica aquilonia x Formica polyctena. The sequence continues at coordinate 216,571 of CAJQTV010000118.1, read as the reverse complement.
TCTATATGAATATCACGATGTACCTGGGGAGGGCATCAAGGAAAAGAGCGCACGATTAATCGAATTCGTCTAATGCACAATTGGCGAGGGGACAAAAGATGTCGAAGATTATATAGCAAAATGCGAATTTTGTCAGAAAAATAAACTATCGCGGAAAATTAAAGCACCGCTAATAATAACGGATACTGCCAATAAGTCTTTCGAGAAATTTAGATATCGTAGGTCCATTAATTATTACAAACAATGGAAATAAATATATTTTAACTTTCCAAGATAATTTAACAAAATTTAATAAAGCAATTCCGATACTGAACCAAGAAGCCGCGACAATTGCGAAAGAATTCGCGACGAAAATAATTTTCGAGCACGGTATCCCAGAAAAGATATTAACGGATCAAGGAACAAATTTTTTAAATTAAATATTTAAGAACACTTGCAAATTGTTGAAAATTGAAAAGATTCAAACAACCGCGTATCATCCAGAAAGCAACGGAGCGCTAGAACGATCTCACCGTACTCTAGCCGAATACCTCCGACATTATATAAACGCCGATCAAACGGATTGGGACGAATGGACTCCCTACGCGATGTTCACATATAATACAACACCGCGACAGGGTTCACACTCTTCTAATTAATTTACGGGCACCGAGCAACACTACCGACGACATTGTCGCAACCGCTTAAGCCCATGTATACATATGATGATTACGCACAAGAATTAAAAGAAAAATTACGCGCCTCACAACAGTTGCAAAAGAGCATCTAAAGAACGAAAAAATGAAAACAAAGGAAAACTACGATAAAAAGAGCAAAGAAATTAAGCTCATGGTAGGAGAAAAAGTCCTCCTGTGCGACGAAACAGTTCGCCGAGGACGATCGAAGTAATTGGACTCCCTATGGCTCGGACGCTACACGATAATCGAAAAGAATTCGGAAGTGAACTATACAATAAAAAGGGGAAGGAAGACCATGGGCGTCCACGTAAACCGATTAAAATCGTTTATTGAAAATTAAAAAGTAGGAAGAAGAAGAAAAAGAAAAAGAAAAATGCGCGAATAAAATAAAAATAGGAGAAACAGAAATAAAAAAATTCTTACCTTAACGCCCTCCACTTCCACGTCCAGCACCGTGACCCAGGTTCCAATCCCGCAGGGCCTGGAGAAGAGGCGACCGGGCACGACCCGCACCAACGGGACCAGGTTCCCGCGCCAAGGCGCCGCGACCCACGGGACGAGGAGCCTACCGGAACTCAAGCCCGCGACCCCGATTAATATGGGGCAGCGGCGTGTCCAAAGGAACTCCGGGCATAAAAGCGACGTCTCGGTCAATGACTAAATCTGGAAGACCCAGAGCATTGACATCGCGAACAAGCGCGGGCGCTGATAATTAATCCCGAAGGGAGCGAGCGAAATGGTCGTGCTCCTCCGGATCTTGCCCCGCGCGATGACCGCTTTCGCGCACCGAACTCTGTTCCGCAGCGAAACGAAACTCACTCGAATTCGGAGCCATGAAAAAACCAACACAACATTAATTGGTAACAAAACAGCGCGAAACAAAGCGATGGCTAAACGCCAGGAAGACAGACAACGTCCGAAGGCAGACTGAACAGAAGAGCGAACAAAAAGCCTGGAAAGGGCTAGATAAAAGCGAAAAATAGCTGCATATGCATCCAGAGAAAAAAGAAGGCACCGCAAATGATTCTAAGAAAATATTATAATATAATACAAAGCTTTCTATTACAGTAGTCTTATTGCATGGAGCATCTGTAAGGAAACCGAACCTGATACCCAAGTCGAAATAAAAGAGTTCAGATATGAACCAGGTATCCACTTCGAAAAAATGGGCACGACAAACCAAATCGAATCTACCTGGAAAATGGTGGTAAGACTAGATATCGCCGCAATGGACCATCGACAGAAACAATTAGAAAATTATATGGCACAAACGAGAGCCTTATGCTACGATAAACCATTGCAGAAAGAAATGAAAGAAACCTGCCACAAATAGCAGAAAAGGACAGAGGACAAGCAGCAAAATTGCTAAAACGTCTAAAAATCGCGTACCAAGCACATAAGAAGACACGACGAGGATTAATCGATGGTCTAGGTACAATAGCCAAAACACTTCGGCACAATGGATGCAGATGACGAAAAAATTATAAAAGAGCAAATAAATCTAATGGAAAAAAATCAGCAAACGCTGCAGCACGCAATGAAAAATCAAATCAAGATATTAAACGCAACGATTGCGCATGTGAATAACGTTGAAAAAATTCTGCAAGAGAACGAAGAACAATTTCTGAATATAACAGAAAAAATGCGACAAATCTGGCTACAAGCAGAAGTCGGCTACGGACAACGAGAAGATCTCGACGAACATTTCATTATATTAAATGCCATAATAAAAGATCTAACAAACGATCTTATGGACATTATCGCCTACCTGACTAACGCGAAAAGAGGGATAATCGACATAAGATTATTACTTATAGAAATCATTCTAGATAACCTCAAGGAAACCGCGTCACAATACCGCAGGGAACGCACTTCCCATTCCAAATATCCGCAGAAAATTGGAGAACAATCGAAAAGTTCTTAACAATTAGCGCATATTACGATAATACAAATATATTTACAATTGTAAAAGTTCCACTAATTACATACCCAGAGTATGAAATAATAAAAGCAATCCCACTACCGACGCACAAATTTAACAATACGTTTATATTCATAGAGGTAAACCAACCGATAATAGCGATAGACGTAGATAGCCGAACATATTTTACGCCTACCGAAACAAATCCCATGTGGAAAAAACTTAGCGCTGTTATTCCAATTAAAATTAAGGTAAATATAGCGAATAGGGGACCCAGCCCCAATGATCTTGACCTTGACATATGTTGTCGAGGACATAATTCTGAGTAACTTTTTCTTCTAATTTAATCGTCGCTCGTTGCTTATTAAAAAGTTATTAACAAAAAAAGTTTGAAATATACCAAAGTACATGCACGGACAGGAAGCACGCGCGCGCGCGCGCACACACACACACACACACGGGGGCTGCAAGGGGGCCTTCGGCCCCCCTGCCGCACCCACCCCGCCGGTAGGCAGGGTGGACCTCGCTTTACAACTTACAAAGTACATGCTACATTGTAAAGCGAGGTCCACTCTGCCTACTGGCGGGTGGGTGCGGGAGGAGGGCCAAAGGCCCCCCTTGCACCCCCTCCCCCCCGTGTGTGTGTGAGCGCGCGCGCTTCCTGTCCGTGCATGTACTTTGGTATATTTCAAACTTTTTTTGTTAATAACTTTTTAATAAGCAACGAGCGACGATTAAATTAGAAGAAAAAGTTACTCAGAATTATGTTCTTGACAACATGTGTCAAGGTCAAGGTCATTGGGGCTGGGTCCCCTATTCGCTATATTTACCCTTATATTTTATTTTTGAACACCCTATATATGTAAAAACTTGTGTTTATTTCAGTTTATATGTGTAGTAGACGTAGGACTGTTTCTGTAAACTAACTTAAATATTCAGTTTTTCATTGTCAGACTATGTATAAATCCTAATTTTTACAAATTTTTGTTTGTTAATAACTTTTTAATAAGCAACGAGCGACGATTAAATTAGAAGAAAAAGTTACTCAGAATTATGTCCTTGATAACATATGTCAAGGTCAAGGTCATTGGGCTGTGTCCCCTATTCGCTATATATACCCTTTAAATTTCTTTGCATTAATTTTTTTATATTTATTTTTTTAACCTTAATTTTTGAATTTTTATTTTTTTATCTTCAAATTTTTTAGTTTTCGGAATTTAATTTTTTGTGTCTTGTATTTTCTTTTCTTGGATATACGTTTGAGTATATTTGGATTAAATAAATATGAATAATTATTTAGATATAAATAATTTATTATTTGTATTTTTGTATATAAATATTTTAAAAATATATAATAATTATACATTTGTACGATCAATTTTAAGTTTTACACCCTCTCTTATGCCATATATTTACATATATTTTATTGCATTTTATTTGCTTCTGTAAATAGAATAGAATGCAATGTTAAATAGATAAAAGAATGCAAAATTTCACAATTTTAATATTTTTTGCATCTTACATTAAATAGATCTACTCTAATTATAGAAAGCAATTCAACTGAATATTATGCATTATATTTTCCTAAATCTACTTAGTGATTTTTTGATTTCACTTCTTTTTGATGCTAATATTTTAAGTTGTTTTCCCGTGTTATTAATATAGATAAAATGTAATTTATAAATATAATTATTGAGAAGATAATATTTTTGGTAGCGATAAATTTTTGTAAAATAAATATAATTTTTGAGAAGATATTTTTGATGGCAATTAATTTTTGTAAAGGACTATTTTGGCTGGAGAAAGATATACTTAGCGCTTTTTTTACATCTGTGATGTCTTTTAGACGGATTTCACATATTTTTGCAAAGTATATTTTAAAATATTAATCACATCAATATATTAAAAAATATATACGTGTGTGCGTGCGTGCGTGCGTGCGCGCGTGCGGCAACTATCATCATGTCTTTTAATAATTGCAATAATACTGTTGTTCTCACTTTTTCTATTTGTTTTTTCAAATGTTTTGCATATTTATTAATATTTATACTTTATATTGTAATAATAAATGAATGCTACTATGTTGTATCAAGCGATGCGGTAGTGTCGCGACGCCAAGTATATAAAAAAAACGTTTCGGCTTGTCAACGGTTTGCCTATGTCGCCTATGTACAGGGGCCGCGACGCTACCAAGTCAAGCGACGCGGTAGCGTCGCGACGCCAAGTATATAAAAAAAACGTTTCGGCTTGTCAACGGTTTGCCTATGTTGCCTATGTACAGGAGCCGCGACGCTACCAAGTAGCTTATCCGGAGTTTTACGTCTAATAAACTTTCGATTAAAATTCCTCAGGAACCAAGCCGTTAATCAAAAATCTAACGGCACTTTTCTTATACAATGTGGATGCAAGCTTCCGATTGCGACCAGTTTGAATAAGATTGGTGCAGTCAATTCTCAGGAATGATAATCGTATATCAGAAATGTGACATTTTTCGTTCTTCATCATTATCATAATAATAAGATAAGTTTCAGACTCTCACGTACGTATGCTCGCACGCACACACGCAAAGCGATTTTGTCCCTCAAGGCGCGTTCATATCGCTCATGTACGATAATTCTTTCGTGCATTACTCTTTTACAAAATTATAATTTTAAAAATTTATAATAAATAAGAGAGAGAGAGGGAGAGAGAGAGAGAGAGAGAGAGAGAGAGAGAGAGGGAGAGAGAGAGAGAGAGAGCGAGGGAAAGGGAGAGAGAGAGAGGGAGGGAGGGGGAGAGAGAGAGAGAGAGCGGGAAAGAGAGCGGGAGAGAGCGGGAAAGAGAGCGGGAGGGAGGGAGGGAGGGAGAGGGAGGGAGGGAGGGAGGGAGGGGGAGAGAGAGCGGGAGAGAGAGAGAGAGGGAGCGGGAAAGAGAGAGGAGCGGGAGAGAGAGAGAGGGAGAGAGAGAGAGCGGGGAGAGAGAGCGGGAGAGAGAGAGAGAGAGGGAGAGGGAGAGAGGGGGGAGAGAGAGAGTGGGAGAGCGCGAGAGAGCGAGAGAGAGAGAGAGAGCGAATATGTGTACATATATATATATATATATATACACCCCATTAGGGCCGTGGCACATAGAAAAACTTAAGCAGTAAGACTTAAGACTTAAGAATTTCAACCGTACGGAATTTTAAGTGTAGCTTACGTTTCAATATGGCTGCCTTACTGTTCGACCGTGATTGGTCAATTCGCTTACGTCTTAAGTCTTACTGCTTAAGTTTTTCTATGTGCCACGGCTTTTACGCCACATGATCATATCGCCAAATAAGTAAACAAAGACGCGTGTCGGTATGCGGCATATATAGCGCTATTATATTGTGTATGGAATGTCTCACTTTGTTGTCATTCATATAGTGACAGCAAGTAGGCAACAGCTCCATGTGTCGTTATACACGATCGCGAAAATTATTAAAAGATATCTGAAACTCCCGTGTGATTTATTATTATACTAATATACTAATATAAAGTAAGAATAATTACTAAAAGCAGTGAAATCCCACTAAAAAAACCTCACAAAGGTAAAACAAATACGCCAAGTATATATCTAAAAATTAATTTATAAAATATTTTTCCTAAATAATAAGAAATAAAAACTAAATATGAAATCAATAGTTAACTAACCAAGTACTTAGAAGCAATTCAGTTTGTGAGAATTTGTAATTTGAAATAGTATTTGTCATAAAATCAAATTTGTATTTATAGAAATGTTATACACAAATTCTCTGCATAAAATTAAAACGCATTATATTTTTATTAAGAGAAACCTGAGTTTCAAAATAAGTTCAATAGAAATAAGAAAACATAAAAAATTTTAATTGAATAAACTTGGCACTGCTAAACTAAACATGCTAAAATTAGTGTATTCTTTAATACATTCACATTGCAGTTATTGTGATATAACTAAATTAAATATAATTCTAAATTAAATTTAGATCTAAATTAAATTTATTGTTTGTTGGTTTTAATATATACTAGTAGTATAGGAGCCACTATATAGCTAGACACAACAAACCCCCACCACCGACCCCGACCCCTGCTGTGTGCCTGTCTGGCCACGCCCACCACAGGTACCTATGGAAAAAAGAGGGGACTCGTGGACGTCTACGAGATAATTTTAATTATTTAAAAAAAGGGGGAGGGGATGCGTGGACGTCTCCGAGATCATTTTAATTATTTTAAAAGGGGGAGGGGACACGTGGACGTCTACGAGAAAATTTTTTATTTTTTTATTTTTTATTTTAAATTTTTTCCTTTTAAATTTTATTATTTTTTTATTTTTTTTCCGGGGCGAATGGAAATTCTCGGGGTTCGAACCTGGGTCCTCCACATTTCCAGACAGGGTCCTAGTATGCTGGGCTAGCTGAAATCTTATTAGAATAAGGATTAGATGTAGTATTTGTAGAGAATAACCCTCCGGCATAGGGGACCCTGCGCTCTGATTGGCTTCCCTATAGTGGCCGGCAGTTTGATTGGATGAGGAGCATGTTTCTGAGTGAGAGGGAATAACGCGGCAAAATAACACGTGTGTAAGAATCGGCAAGATTGCGGCCACCGAGGATGGAGATGTCTCTCGGTATATGACACTCACCCTCCCCACCTCCCTTACGGAAAACCGGAGGATATCGTGCGGTATACGTCATCGCCCCATCGCCCCCCTTAGAGGAAAACCGGGAGATGTACGGTATATGTCGCCCACCCTCTTCCACCCTTCCTGTTGAAAAGAGAAAAATCGAATACCGCTAGAATAAAGCAAGTGATATGACGCTACATGAACACGTGCGTACATGTACGGGCAGGGTTGACCGGGTAGCTGAGACTGCTTGATACGGAGTCCTAGGGCAGAGGCTATGACGTCACGGAGACGCCGGGAAGAATGGAAGGAAAGAAAAATATTTTCGTCTGGTTCTTTAAAATGAAAAAACATCTTTATTTATATAGCAAGGAAATATGATATAATATACAGGGAAAAATTTTTACATAGTGCTTAATATTTATTTACAGAAAGATTATTTTACCGCTGCGGAAAGTACACGAAATTATATTACATAATACAACGATAAAAAAGAGAAAATTAAAGAATTAATGAAAAAATAGCATGGGATTAATTTTGGTAGGAAGAGGCGGCTTCCAGGTCTGGTAGTTCATCGCAGAAATCCTGGATAGCCTTCTCGAAATTATCGTCCTCGGAAGACTGTGGAGAAAGCGAACGGGGGGAAAACGGTGGAAAGTTCGGGAGAAGGACACTCAGGAGAATATATAAGAGAGTAGCTGGGTTCAAATGTGTCGTCTTCATCGTCCGAGTCTATAAACAAAAAATAAAATTATATATAGCATTATATATAATATATATATATATATATCTCATACATACATACATATATATATATATATATATATATATATATATATATATATATATGTATGTATGTATAAAATTTTCGCGTTTCGCCAAAAAAGTAATATTTACCCGATAACGTAATGACTTCGATGGTGTGCCCAGGGTGTCTTCGCGAAGGTCCTGCTACAGGCTCTTCTGCAGGACGTTTTCTTCGCATTGATTCGGCTCCTATATTCGAAATGGCGAGCATATCTATTTTTAACAAAAATATAAATTATATTAAAATAAAAATTAAAAATTTACTACATTTTTTGTAATTGTTATTATTATAAGTGAAATATATTTACCTAACGCACGTTGTCGATGGTAATGCATTAGAAGATGGGCTATATAGCCGCCGATATCTTCATCCTCATTTTTTTCCATAGCTAGTCGGTACGTTATAATTTCACCTGCTATATTTAATAGACGGACATCACCGCCAAAATGTCCCAAGCAAAATACTATCGCCAATGCATCACTCGAACAGCTGTTGGCGACCTTTTTAAATAAGCGATAATTGTTTTCGCTGTCTTCCTCCGATATGCGGTCGAGATATTTTTTGACATCAAATCGTGGTAGAGCAACAGTACACAATAATGTGATTTTTCTTAAAACATCAGCGACACATATTTTCGCACACTCGGACTTCACTTAACTTAACACACAAAAAATTTCAAGAGGTGAAAAACTAATGTTGGATTTTTCATGGGAAATCAGAATTTATACATAATCCCCCTACTGTTTTCCAAAAGGACAATAAAGTGGGGGAAAAAGTTTCCTTATTCTAGCACTGCCCATTTTTAGTTATTTTCATTTTATGGCTGACTAATTCCCTTAGTTTCTATAGGGTTTCGCATTTGCCGCGCCGAAAGAAATTACGTTACCTCAACCAATGAAAGAATAATAAAAAACAGGCGTTAAAAAGTTCAAACGTTTGGAACATTATACTATAAAAGGAAAGAGGGGAGATGAAAAAAATTTAACAATTTAAGTAAAAAAAAACATCCTACATTTATTGATATTTTTTACATAAAAATCAATATTCTTATTACATATAATTAAAAATATTACATAGGAGTACATCGTCTATACCGTATTACAATTCGAATTACATGATTAAACAAGGCAACGCATAGCAAAGTAAAATGTTTCACTTGTTTCTTTTTTCGCGAAGAAAAATTTTACGAAATAAGTGTACGATTAAGCGATCGTTATGTTCGCAATCTTCGGTAAAAAGACTAAGAAACCGATTAAGATCATAACCGTTGCACATATAATATAAAAATACGCAACTATATTGTCCACATGTTTGAGAAAAAATTTCTTGTAATTGTTGAATATTCCAACGATGGATGATGGAGTTTCGACGAAGTCGGAGGAGAAATCCGGGGTGCAAGGGTGGTATTCCGTAGCTGTCGAAATATGTGCCTGTACCATGCTCGTAGAGGAAGAAGGCGACCCAATGTTCTCCAGGTCAATTGTGGTCATCCGTATTAGCGACGATGGCTGTCGACCTCGTCCACACCCTCGGGACTCTGTCGGCTGGATAAACTCCCGCATGCCTGGCATTGATGTGGTGCAATGCTTGTAGAATTTCGCGAGAGTTCATTATTTTGGTACGGAGGCGAACGAACGAGCGGTATTATATATTCAATAACTTCGGTTTTTACCTCCTTCGGTAGTGCGTCTTTGGTCGTGCCGGCTTGTATCGCTGAGTTTTCAATGTCGGCTTGTGTGGAGTTAGTAGTTGCTTCGAGCTTGTCTCTATCCATCAACGACGATAATTCAGATTTTTCAAATTTCTTTTCTTCTTTTTCTATTGATCGCTCGGATTTTTGCAGATTTGTTTTCTCTATTTCATTTTTATCGCGCGGAATCTCATACGCGCTACTGCTTTCCTCGTTTTCGTCGTCTTCGTTTTCGGCGTCCTCGTCGTCGTCCTCGTCGTCGTCGTCGCCGTCGTCACAGGCGTTTAAACTCCAATTATCCGGAGAACCACAAGTAGCTTGAGTACTAACGTTCGTATTGCCGTAGGCGATATTATTTCGCTCGATCAACCAATATTTTAATTTATATACGTTGCGTAATGCGCAATGAAAGATTCCGAATTTTCGAAATCCGTGGTAACCACAATATCGTCCGTGCACTTCTCCCTCTGACAGATTTTTGAATGCGGGGGAAATATCTTCCAAATTATATATATTTCTGCAGAGTAGATTCCGCAAGTAGGTTTCTTTTTCGGTACCTCTGACGTAAATGTATCGTGCCTGTCTTGTTATTTCACGTAGTTGCGATGTAAAATATTTCGGATTAGCTTCACCGTCGAACCATTCAATGCCGTGATAATTTCGTGTAAGCCAGTTATTTTCATGTCTTACATTACTTGGTAAATCACCAAATGAATGCGGGGGCATCATAATCCAATGTCCGACGAATGGAGCGTCAAGCGTGATAATAGCAACTTCCTTGGGGATAAACTTCGCATTGGCATCGCGGAAACCTTGTATGTCGATGACTATATCCATTGTGAAGACTGGAGCGCTCTCGATAGCGCGTTTATAATAGTTTAAACTGCTCGCGAAGCGTCGACGTTCGTGTCTCGAATGAAACTGAATTCCTTTCTGTTATATTGCATATTTTTTGATATTTTATGCTATTGGCATTTTGATCGAATGGGGAGGGGAGAAAAAGGAGGGAAATTTTCCGAGTATTACGTTGTAACGGTCAAATACTTGAGCGTGATAAATATCTATCCGGCAAAATCAACGATGACTTGACGAGACAAATCGATTTCTATTACATTGTCGAATTCGGCGTAAATAATACAATTAACGGTCTCTGTGAGAGCCTTCTCGAATCGTACTTCTAATCGCAAACTACCATGTCTTACGAGATTCCAATGCCCTGCGTAATTAGCAGACAGATCGGGCGTGAGATCAAAAGCGAATAACGTATATCCCTTGGAATAATCGTCTCTACTTATAGAATTTCCTTCGTTCAAAAAATGGATGCCCGTTCCCGCGAAGAGAGTTTGATAAGCTTTGACGTAAAGCGGTTCCTCCGGTGAGAAAACCGGTTGTAACGGTCTACTAGGAATTTGCATACCGTCGACGTATAGAGAGAAGAAATTTATTCCGTAATTTTTGAAATTAAACGGATTTAATTTTCTATCCCCATTAAATGCTTTATTATTAACAAAGCCGACTATTATCCTTTTCGGAAGTTGACCCAGTATTACATTATCTAACGATTCACCCACAACACCACTGTGAATCGTAAATGTTTTAACTTCGACTCTCATGAGCGGATATTTGGCCGTAACTTTACTCAACATTCTAGCATGCGCGAGTAATAATCCGGCGCTTATTTTCGCCCTTCTCACGAGTAATCTCGCATCCAGTATATGAATTTTCGACGATGAACCGTTACTGTCCATAAGACAAAACGAGTCTTTCGAACGGACGAGTCTCAAGCGTACTTCTACACCGTTAATTAAAAATTTGTCTTGATTGAAAACATCGCAATGGAGATGTCCTACAAGATCTAGCGCGCGCCCGCCGCGAATGTAACGCGCGCGTCTCACGAGAGCGGAGTTTGGCGATTTTGATTCCACCGGTTCGTCCATTTGACTGGGTGATCCGCGTCCCATAGACAGGAGGTTAGATGGGAAGTTTTTGCGGGTGAAGAATAATTTAATAACACCTCGATGTACGCGCGGTACGCGTAAGCGTTGTTTGGAGGCGATACGAGCTTTTGGTTGAAATACACGTCGATCTGATTGAACATGGAATGAAGTAAATGATTTACGGGGCCTATAGTGGCCGCGGCAGTTGCGTCGTGTGCAGTATGTCCCGAGGAATCGCCCGGCGTTTCGCGTACGCGAAGACTTAACATGGTGTGCGTGAGATCTAAATATTCTTCTCCGTGACCCGGAATGACGAATTCTATCGGAGAATCGTCCGAGAGCGAAGTCACGGGTTTGTAATGAATCCATTGCGAACTCTCGATACTAGTTTGTGTGGGCGGTAAAGAAAAGAGATCGAGTTCGCTTTTTAAACACTCGCTCGAATGGATGTGAAGAAAGGACATGCTTATTTACCGCAAATTTTTTGTCGTCGCTGTAATTCTCGCTGTTAAATGTGTTTAGAATATATGCCGTTTAAGAAAATATGTCGGATACGGTGCGCTTTCTAGCAGTTTTACGCCGTTTCGCGGATGTCTTAAGTCTTTTCACCGTTGTGCGCTTTTTTCTTTTCTTATTTTTCGATGTTTTTGTATTTGTTCTTTTTTTCCCTCGCGTCTGGCGCTTTGACGAACTTTTCTTACGCGCCTGGCGTCGTCTACGTAACGTCGCGGATTTAGCGATGCGCGTGTTGAGCCCGCCGAAAGGAAACTGAGCTACATGCATTTTTGCATCCGACTTATAACCCGAACCCTTCATCAGACTACTTATTTTTTCTTTAGCTTTTCTCTTAAGATTGTCGCGCGATTCTTCAAATCGGTGTTTGGCCGCTACTTTAAACGACATATTGTTTTCAACATCTTCGATTATATTAGCACCGGCACGTAAAGCTTCTTTCCCCACAGCACGTACGCCTCTAGTTAAATAAGGTAGTACACGTCTGAACAATCCTCCGAGAAAACTACCAATACCGTGACCTCGTTGATAGGGCGATCCGACGAAAACTCGCGGAATTCCACCGCCGCGACTGCCGCCGAGTTACAAAATGTAACTCGTCGTAATACGTCGAATAATAATCCATTAACGTTTAATTTTTTATCGCGGTCTCTAATTATTATTATGTTATCTACTCGATACGCCTAAAGTGTAATGTCACTGTCAGCGTTCCAAATTCGAATGGTATACTCTGTCCTAGTTGATCTCTTATATCTATCTCGATTGTGCGAAAAGACGTTTGACGCAGGGCAATGTATTGAGTGTGCGAGAAATGCTTTATTTGAGTAGACGCGAACGCGTCATTTCCAACATCGAGTGCGACTATTCGCAAAAGAGGAGATTGTACATCACCAGTAATATAGGGTTCGCAAATATCGCAATAGACAAAGAGCTTGTCGGGGATACCGCGCAACAAACTAGCTGGTTCGGCGGCTATTATTACGCGTTCGCGCGGAAATACGTAAAATGGTGATGTATAAATTTTAACATCATAAATCCAGGAAGGTGAAACGCCTGGTGTACCGGTATTATTTTCAATTTTACCATGCTTCTCATCGGTATTTTGTATATTGAAGTCTGTTTCACTAAAGAGCCATAACGGTAAACGTTCCACAACACTAGCATTGAGCTTATTGTGTGTATCGAAGCCGAGTATTCGGCAAAGTTTTTCGGAAAAATTTACATAATGAACCATTTCATAATGTCGCAGGAAAGTTTCATAGTAATTTTGCGTCCGATAATAGCTCCAAATTGCCAATGGATATGCGAACCCACGGATTTTGCAGAGTAATTCACAGCTTCTATAATATCGTGCAAACTTGAGTAAATACCCGATGGTATTTCAGATTTCCTAGCGTTGATTTTCTTTTTTTGGGAACCTATCGTGAATTCTTGAATATTGATAAATTTTATGATTCCTTCTCCAGGACGTATATGAAGAAAGCTAGTCGGAAATTGAATCTCCGTGAGCGCTACTTCCCAACGTCCCTGCAAGTCTATACGTTGAGGTAATTCAGTGGTAAAACACGTGGTTTTATTCTCCGGAAAAAAACGCATGCTGCTATTACTCGGGAGAATCATATAAAATCCTTCCTCCCTCATTTTTAATTCAAAAATTTTAAACTTGAAGCGGGTATCCAAGAATCGAATTTTGAAGGATATCCTTGCCAATTAACTAATAATTGTTTATTGTTTCCGCGACCTGTACTTTTTATCACACGATCGACGATAAATTCTTCCCCTTGCAAGTCTTTAATAACAGGCGCTAATTCTTGTTCATAAAAAATCCCGTCTATAACTTCGCCCGTTAAATCGCTTAATTCGTATACGTGCGGTTTTCTCCATTCGAGAACACGGTGAATACGAAATATTTCTTCGCTCCACTTTGCCTCGTATCCTTTCTCAAAGGCTACTTTTGCTCTACTGACACGCACGAAATCGCCCACGTTATATTTAGCCTTTTGCCCGTGATTCTTTTTCTTCGCCCCATCGCCGTTGTCGTTCCAGCGACGATTCATATTTTCACGTGCGATTCGCGCATTTTCCCTCGTAACGACTGCAGGTTGCATTTTGATGGTGGAATGCCGGGTATGATTGTAAGCGTGAACGATATCCTGCAAAACATCGATGTAGCGTCGTGTATTTTTATGAGTAAAATATCGCCACATCCGTTCCTTGAGAGTTCTATTAAAACGTTCCACTATAGCTGCTTTAATATTACGGGATTACGAGTTACGCGAAACCGAATATCTTTTTCTTTTAAGAAATTTTGTACATGCCGAGCAATAAATTCTTTACCTTTGTCGATCTGCGGTCAGATATACGGGTAGGCGCTCTTTATTTCTCGAGAATATACGTTGAAAGGCTTTTACCACGCAGGCACCTGTTTTGTCGCGTAAAGGTTCTACCCAAACGAATTTACTAAGTACGTCGATAACCGTTAATAGATATGAATAACCGTCATTATAGCTCTTGAGATTACGATTATCGATCAAATCAGCCTCCCATAAGTCATCGATATTTGTCACGTTATAATGTAAGTGTGGAAATTTTCGACGTACCGGACGATGTAACGTGTATGCGTCTTGCAATTTAAGCCAGTCAATGACTTCATTACGTGAGAAATTCGGTTTTAGCGGCTCGCGATAAATTATCCGTCGCCGAATAGGTGGCATAGTGCGGGGGACTGTAATACAATTTTTCGAGTTCCATCATTCGAGTTTGCTCCAGTCGAGCAATCCTTTCCTTTTCTTTGTCGGAGAATCTGCGTAGCTCGTTAATGTTTTGTCGCCTCGTCGGCGGATACAAATAGCGAATCTCCTTCAGTTTCACTCGTTTCGTCTACCTTACGTCTGTACGACTTTGAACGCTCGGATGAAGTTTTCGGAGTGGAACTTCCGCGCGGTAACACGATTTTAATACGGTGTGATCGCGCGAACGTATGTAATAAATCACGATTTCCTATGAGATTGGAGGGAGTAGCTATATCGTGCAGCAATCGGGCAAACTGAATTCTTCCGGTTGCTTTTACTGGTTTTCTCTCACGTATCGCATCGTTTATAAGTTCCGCGATATTCGAATCCGCTATGACAGAGCCGTCTATAATTACGAGCCCTCGTCTATCCCAGCTAATCTTAGATGACGCAATATCGATCAAGTATTTTAATAGCGCACGTGCAAGACTGGTTTGCCCCAGCATTTTTGGTTTTATTCATCTCACCCCCCATTAAGTGTTTTCGCAAAACGTTGGTAAGGGTTGAAACACCATCGTGTAAAAGACAGACGCAGGGGGTTTGGGGGGCATTTCTCCTTACACCAATTTCCCAATCGAATACGTTGCGTTTTTTGCCCATTCTTTTTGCGAAGAAACGATGATCACGAACGGACCTTAAAGTAGAAAACTGCGAGACGGGGAGCTGGTCGAGAATCGTATCCGTAATTTTTTTGCAAAACGTGGTACGCTAAGAACGCCCATTTTTTTTATCGAAATCAGTCATATGCGTACGGAAACTTTCCGAATTCAATAAATTTACGTTTTCAATTTGCAATACGAATCGACTTTTCGGACATGAGTTTTCCGGCCGTCTGCAGAAAAAGACAAGTTTTTCGCACTTCCCCCACTGAGTCGCGGTTTTAAGGGCCCCGAATGCTTGGTTTTACGCGCAAAGGGGAAATTTTACAGATCCCCGAGCAAAACCCATACTGAGGGATCGAGCGCGCCCCAAAATGGTAAAAAACCCAATACACCCCCCCTTTTTTTTGTGGGAAAGTATCCTTTTTTTTTTGGGCCCTTTTCCCCGGGGAGCCCCTCATTTTTGTCTTTTTTTTTCTTCGTCTTCAAAAACCCTCCCCATCTTTGTCTTGGCTTTCATCGCTGCCCAAAAAAAACTTTGGGGGGCTCTCTAACCGAAAAGCGAATTTTTTGCGACGATGCGAGTTGGGGTTTTCCCCCGGCGAGATGGGGGCACCCGGGTTTTTCTCTCGGTGAGATCGGTTTTTTCCGGGGGGAATACGCTGTATCTTTGCCCCGGGGGGGGGCCCCGTCCAATGGTTTTTAAACCCCTTTTTTTTTTCCCTCCCCCCCTAATCCCCTCTTTACCCGGTGCCCGGGCCGAAAAAATGAAAACCGGGGTTTGGGAAATCAAAAAGGGAAAGGGCGTTTATCCCCGATTTAAAAGAGCGTCGACTGCTTTTATCTCTGTCAGACGTACGCGAGAATACCTAAACATCTGATACGCGATAACGCGAACTTGCTGATCCTGTTCAAACAGGATGGTACCAACCTGAAACACGTGTACAACGATCACGTGAATACCGACATGTCGTACGATGAATTTTGCGCGTTGTGTCGCAATTGTTGGCAGTAAAAGGACGGATTCGTAGTGATAGACAAGGACAGCTCGCTCAACGATGGTCGATACAGAAAAGGATTTAACGTGTTCGCGATACCGCAAAACGATTAGTCGTTGCCGATACTTCGTCGGGAGTGAAACGTAAGAGAGAGATTGACATTTTTGCTTTTCCGCGATGGCTGCGATTGATAAGAACGAGGATATTCGCGAGCGCGAGAAGATTGCGAGGGCAATTGTGAAAACTAGCGAATCGATTCGCAAGAAACATCGCGCTTTGAAGACCGGTAAGATCGAGGAGGATATCGTGTTGGACAGGCGCTTTAGACCTCTCATCGAACCGCTACAAAAGATCGTCGACAACTCTAGCTCGATCGCGGTGAAGAACGAGCCCGAGAGTAACATCGATGCGGGGATCGAAGCGTTATTCATCCCGAAGCGCGAGAAGGATGATGCGACACCGCAAAAGAGAAAACGATCCAATATCAGGTCGGATCGCTCACCGACACCGCATAAATCGAAACGATCGGACGCTGCACCGGATGTACAGCCGATAACCTCTACACCATCATCGTCAATGAAAACCGTACAACCTACGATGTCCGAATTACTCGCGAACGAGGATGTTTTCGAAACCACGGACGACTCGCTCGTGACATCCGTCCGAAATCAGTTGCAAACGCTGAAGGGTCGAGAAACGTTGCAAGATCAGTTAGGTCCACTGGGTCAAAGGTATATCTGGCCTATTCTGAGCGGCGATCGAGAGAGTGATATTGACACCGTGTACGGTGTTTATCTCGACAACGATGGAATGATGTTCGGTAATAAACATTTTGACGTGGACAACGCGGATAACATAATTATCGACGGCGTACGATACGCCGGCACACCTGGTCTTTACGAGTTGATCTTCAAGAAAGTCCCCCGATGACGTCATCTATACGGAGGATGATATGCAAACGTACAAGAGTATGCTGTTGACGACGAGCGCGCATAAACGCAATCACGATGCGCACGGCCGATTACTGAGTAACAGGGGATACAAGTACAAAGAAATAATCGCAAAGCTGATACCGATCGAACCCAAGGGAAAAAAATCTGGAAAGGGATTATTCGTGCCTCGCGAAATGACGCTAACCGACAACAAGATCGACTACGTGCACTGGGACGATCCCAACGAGCTGGTGGATCGTTTACGATTGCTCGACGCTTCGCACCAAGTAGGCCACAACGGCCACGACAATGAGATTCTGTCAATCATCGAGGAACTTCGCGAAGCCGGCATTATTATAAATTAAATTGTGTCTCGACAAAACTAATCAATCGATCGATCGATGTCGCTCGCATCGATGATGCATATCAACAAATTTGGGATATCCGAGCAGAGCAAAGACGTGACGAACGCCATTTCGTACCGTCGATGGAGCGGATTAATGAATAATTTCGTGCGCGATAACGCTCTGTGTCGCACCGTTACGGACTTTGACGCGAGGTCGCGCAAGATTCGCCGTGTAGCGCAACCTGAGACTGATACCGACGCCGTCAACAAACTGTACCTGGATCGGTGCGTTAAAACGTTGAGAAATCAACTGAAAGAGTCAGACGAGAAGCTTGCCGCGTTAGAGAAAGATGTGCGAGCGTTACAGACTGTGGTAAACGAGCTTCGGCGTGCGAATATCGCTAGATTAGAAACGAGTAACGAACGCTAACGAAACGTCAACGAACGACAACGAAACGACGACGAAACGTCAACGAACGACAACAAAACGACGACGAAACGACAACGAAACGTCAACGAACGCTAACGAAACGTCAACGAACGATAACAAAACGACGACGAAACGTTAACGAAACGCCAACGAACGACAATGGACGACAACAAACGGTTCACGGACAGCAAAGGACGGTTCACGAACGGCTATGAACGGTTGAAGGACGGCCGAACGGTTCAGGAACGGCTGTCGGACGGTTATCTAAAAGCTCAGGAACGGCTCAGGAACGGCTACCGAACGGGTCAGGAACGGCTACGAACGGCTATCGAACGGCGACGAATGACTGATGACAAAGAACCATTATTGAAAGACGATGAACGGGAATAAACGGTTATTGAATGGTTAAAAAAAAAAGTTAGAGATATAAATTATAATGTAATTTCTTTGCACATATTATTACGCGCCGACCAGCCGCACAGCTAAAAACATGACATCGTTAAAATCCGACGGACGTAAAAATATCGAGAAGCTACGACTCGTCGAGGAACTGCATGCCCCGGCGAGAAGAAATTTTCCCCGAAGACGCGTCATAATGCGGGGTTACGACGACCTGTGGCAAGCTGACATCGTCGAGATGCGTCCGTACTCTCGTTTCAACAGAGGTTACCACTACATACTTACCGTCATCGATGTGTTGAGCAAGTACGCGTGGGCCGTACCGCTCAAGAGTAAAGGCGGAAGCGAGACGGCTGATGCTATCGCAGAGATAATTCGAGATAGCGAGAGGCACCCAAAAAATATGCAAACCGATATGGGGAAGGAGTTTTACAACGCCGACGTGCAACGTCTCGTGAAGAAACACGGCATCAATCATTATTCCACGTATTCGGTGTTGAAGGCATCGGTCGTCGAACGATTCAATCGCACGTTAAAGAACGACATGTGGAAGATGTTTACGCTCAACGGAACTTACAAGTGGGTCGACGCGTTGCCGCGACTCGTGTCGGATTACAACACGCGCAAGCATCGAACGATCGGTATGCGACCCGTCGACGTTACCCCCGCGATCGCCGAAAGACTCTTGGCTACGGTGTACAGCGCGATAAAAATCGCGGGTCCGGCAAAGTTCAAAATAGGTGACTCGGTACGCGTTAGCAAGTACAAGACGATCTTCGAGAAGGGTTATACGCCAAATTGGACCACCGAGGTGTTTAAGATCGTTAAAATGCAGCGTACTAATCCCGTAACCTATTTACTCGAGGACTATCGCAAAAAATCTGTCGCTGGGGCGTTCTACGAGTACGAGTTGCGTCGCGCGACTTACCCGGACGTGTATCTCGTGGAGAAAGTTCTGCGCAGAAAGGGTGACGAAGTTTACGTGAAATGGTTGGGATTCGATGGATCGCACAACTCTTGGATACACAAGGACAATGTGGTTTAATTCGTACAAACTGTATTTTATTTTTAACATATGAAAAATATAAAATACATATAAAGTATCTGAAATATGTAAAAATATATAAAAGTATAATATGTGTAAGATGTATACAGCATATAAAATATGAAATATAAAAGAAAAAAGAAAGATAGAAATATATTTCTTTTGTTTTCCTCATACATGCATACATACATACATACATACATTACATTACATTACATTACATTACATTATAAGGGTATCCGGTAATGTCCCCACGGTAGCGTGTCGGTCGAATCAGGTACGATATATCGCTTGTCGTCGTACGGACTCAGGGCGATTTTTGTCTCGCTGATTGTGTACACTTCGTGCAATTTTGACCTTATGCAGGACTGCTGTCGAGTCATTTCAATTTCATCGCGCAGGCACCGCGTGTAATCGTCAAACGTTATCGTTCTCGCTACGACGTTACTCTTGACGCCTTTAATCTTTTTTGTATCTTTTTTACTATCTACTCGCAACGCGTACATTTTTGCTCTAAGCCCGACAAATTCAGTCATGATCGCACCGTTATTCTCGTCCTTCATCAAGCCCGGCACTTTCTTGTTCTCGAGCGGTATACCATACGTGTTGTTAGCCGGATAATCGCTCGTGTCGAATCTAGCGATATCGCGTTTTATATTCTCGTACACATCCTCGCACTCGATGTGATAAATCAAGCTGTCTGTATCGGTGTACATTATTTTACATTTCTTTCGATATAACGGTACCATGTATTCGTGATGAAATTCGTACAAACACGTTTTAGAAATGTCTAGGATGCACATACCGACGTAGATCGGTTTATTAAATTTCACCTCGAGTTTGCACAATTCGACAGCAACCAAATTTTCCGAAAAGACGCTCCTGCTGTGAAAATTTGGTTTCGCGATCATCGCCTCCGCGCCGTATCGTCCGTCCCACTTTGTTAATAATTTTACATCGACGTGATTGCGCACGTTTTCCAGAGTTTTACCGAATACCGCGTTGTTCATTAACTTGTATAAATTTTTCTCGAAATCGTTTGTCGCGCGCGTTCTAAACCGGGTGTTGAGTTCGATGTAATCATCATGGCGGAGCCATGCGGATTGAGCGAATTGCAATACGCGATGTATCTTTGCGACGCGAAGGCCGTGACGCGTGCATTGTTGCAGGTTGCGATAGTGTATGACGTAACGCTTCTTATCGTATAATGTCGCGAGGAGCTTGTCCTGCTGCTTGCCGGGCGGCTTATCGCGCGTCGGACAGAACGGTAGGTCAGCATGTGCGTCGTGAAGATGTTGCGGATACTCGAGATCGACCTCGAGAATATAACCTATGGGTGAATCCGAAGCGATCGCGCTAACGTCAAAGTCAGAGATGTCGTCGACCCATCGAAATTCGGCATAGGGCAACGGTTGACACATCGCCCAACCGTACAAGTTGTTTACATCGAAATACATCATGTACGACGATGGTTACGATGGATCGTAAGACGGCGTGTACTTGTTATTGGCTCGCGCGTATCTGCCGGAACATTGGCTCAGGCCACCGCGTATACCACGTTCGATAAACATAACCATATCGATATCAGTAAGTAATTCAAACGTAATATTCGTATGTTTTAGCATGGCGTCCCACGTGTATCCGGGAAGAGTATAATAATATACGGGGTCGAGCCCATGACTCTCGATACATTTGTCGCGATAATTTTCAAAAACGTCGGCCAATAACAAGACATCCGTTTTTAAATACAAGTCGCTGTATTCGCCCAGCGTTCGAACGGAGAACCGCCTCCAGACGTTTTCGGCGTGCGCGTAATCGCTCTCGGATACGGTGTCACCGGTCAAGGAACTGTAAAATGATTCGCGCGGTGGTAAACACGTATCGTGCAACCTATCGACACAGTCAATGTATTCGTATGGAAAGACACCTTTTCGCATCAATAAATTGAACTCTTCGGTCGATAAATCTTGAAATTTTGATTTTAAAATTTGGAGTTTATCATTATTTAGAAACGATGCCAATTTTTCGAGACTAGTACTGAGAAATTTGTACGAATCGATGAACCTTAGCTTTATATCGCTTCGCCAATCTGATCTTTCGGTAGTACGTTGATCGAGCCTTCGAACGCGGTAGCTATTTCCTCGATGATAAAATGTGAATCGTAACCTGATAAATTGTGAAAAACTATTGGAATGCAAAAAGAGTCTTTATAATTTAAATTGCAGTTTGAATGCGCGGGACCTCGGTACCGCCCGGTAAGATGGCAATGATCGCGTACGCGTGTATCGTCTTGCTCGAACGGTTTTTCGCAAATGTGACACTGTCGCGCTGTGAAACTTTTCCCGCTCATCTCGCGTTAAATTTACCATGGGGACATTCGTGGTTAAAATAGTCTTTACGCGTTGCGCTAAATTTTGTAATTTTTCCACGAACCACGAAATGCAGTCCGTACTGCGGCGAGAATGATACGCGGATAACGATTCGTCGTACGAACAATGTACATAATAAGCTACGCTAAATACTTGATGATGTTGAAACGTGTACGTAGACGTCATCGGATCACCGTCGGTCTTTTTCAGCACGCACTCCAAGTCGGCGTATACGACAAAAGGAAGCCGCTCCTTTCTGTTGTAGTTGTTGAAGCTGAGCCATTTGTCCTTATCGCCCGGTAATCGGATGGCGCACTCGTTCATTTCTCGGCAGTCTACAGTGTGTGATTGCAACTTGTCGTCCGATCCAAAATAGTGTAAACATCTGTAAAAAAAAAAATAGAAATAATTAATTTCTCTTTCGTATATATTTTATATATTGCATTTTTATTAAATATACGTACCGATCGCAGATATATTTCCTATGATCTTTTTTGCTCAGTTGCGAGCTCACGAGGCGGGATAAATTCTTGATCCACGCAAAATGTCCGACGTCTTGCGAATCTTGCATGTACAACAAGTTGACGTGTCAGTCCTTCTTTTGCGCCGAAAGACGTATCGGGACAACGTTATTCTCTTTCTCGATGCAGTATACATTTATCGAAATGTCGTTATGAAGTTCAAACTTTTTAATTTGATTAACAGTCACCGGCAACTCAATGTCCTGGAGATTTAGCACTGTTGTGTAATGCGGGTACGAAGATTCCCGATCCGCGTTTCTTTCGGCTGGATATAGAGCGGCGACCACCGCCCACGCGAAACACGCATTGTCTTTGGATTGCACGTTTATCACCGCTCTCTTCATTATTATTTCTCGCGGTAATTTAATATGGCACCCCGCGCGCATTGGATTATATTTATTTATATTTACAGTTAAATCGAGGATTCGCGACAAAGCCCACCCGCTGTCGCGTTCTTGAAATTCTTCTAACGAGGCAAGCGTGGGCTCGACGATGCGTCGCTCGTACCACTCGTGTAGATCGGACGTGCGAAAGAGTTCATAGTTTCTGGTATTGATACTCTTATTGGCGCTCTTATCACCCGACACGAATTCACCGTTGAACACAGTATTCACTTTCACGTTAAAGTATCTTTCCATAACTTTTTGCACGTGTTCGAGCACAATGTCTTTCGCATCCTCGAGAAATTGCCGCGGTTCGATATAGTATGCGTTAATCACCGCACCGGTCAGTATACGGTTTTCGAACGCGGTATCGATCTCTCGCCAAACGAGTCTTTCCGCGTTATTCCCACCACTGTAATCACCACCGCTATGTATAAACCGCCTCTCTAATCGAATCTTCGCACCCTCGAGTCGCGCGATTCTAGCCACCAAAGATTGTCGAACTCCGATCGAGAGCCGCGGACGCTTGACACTACTGCGCTCCTCGAGCTGTTTGATAAATTTTTCGCATCGCTGCCCCCACGCGAAATATTCGCCCAAGGTAGCGACTTGGTGCGATAGCTCCAACAGGTCGCGTTCGGTTTGCTCGGTGTTTTCCATGTTTTTTTATTATTATTTTTCACTTTGTGCAGATTATCACAAAATCTTCCTCTACCGAACACTTGACACACAAAAAAAATACAAGTACCCGCTGTACCTCTTTCAACCGATATACAGACCGCAAGCTTTCAAATCGCATACTGAGTTTTTGACACCCTTCGTTCTTCATTATATATTTTTTCATCTATCGCGTTATGGTACCGCGATGGTTCTATCTTGTTTATAATAAATTCTAGCAGCCGGACATCGGCGCTCGCCTTATCATCTAATTCTAATGTTACGCGCAATAGTGCGCGAGCGGCTCCTCCTGGAAAAAATGAAGAGACCACCGCGATGGTTCTATTTTGTTTATAATAAATTATAGCAGCTGGACATCGGCGCTAGCCATTTGTAATATACCGATAAACATGTCCCAACGCGAATTCTAGCAGCCGGACATCGGCGCTTGCCTTATCATCTTTCTATGAAATTCAATAATGCCGCACGTGCAATAGTGCGAGACGATATTTGTTTATAATGTTTATAAATTCGAGCAGCCGGACATCGGCACTCGCCCTTTGTAATACACCGCGCTGTTTATGCTCCCGCGATAAGCTCCCCCGCCCGCGTGACGTCATTCCCCCGCGCCACCAAAATCCTCCTCCGCCCGCGTGACGTCATGCCCCCTCGCCCGCGCGGGACCCCCCGTCCCTCACCACCCCTCGAAGGACCTGAGTTAGAACCGGCCCTATAACCCTACTCATAACTTTTCAGGATCAACGTTTGAAGGAAAACGACTCGGATAAAAGTTGTAGGGAACAAAGGGGGCTATCTAATAGTGACCTCGGATTTGACATTAAAGGTCATTTTCAAGGTCATTTGAAGGGCATCTTTATTTTTTTAGATGGGACCCTCTATTTCTCATTACATATTCTTATAGCTTACCTCGAGAGCTTTCCAAAACACTATAATAAAGTATTTTTTCATTAAGTACTTTTTGAGTTATTTTATATTTTAATCTGACATATTTTGATATAAAAATTAAAACATCTCGTAAAATATTTAGTTTTCGATAATCTTACCGTAATACTTTTATGTTCAGAATAATACAGGAGAATTCAGATATTGGATTGATTTTTGGAAAATCGGACAGATATAAATGTCCGATCTTCATTTATTTGGACGATTTCTGTTCAAATAAGTGAAAATAATTGTTTGTTATTATTTACTTAAGATATAAAAAAGAAATTAACTTCCATATAAATAAAATCTTTAATTTTATAAATTAATTAAATTTACCTATATATATATATATATATATATATATATATATATATATTACATTTATAATATATGTTATTATATATACATTCTGGATGGTCTTATTTTTCCATCAAACAAACGTCAAAAAATGACGTCTCGTAGATGTGACGACGTCATTTTCTCTTTTCCTTAGGAGTCTAATTGGTCATTTTGTGACTAAAATGTACCGTCATTATGACGTCCTTTTGTTACTTGGGATGTTATATTACATGATTTAGAGAAATATGTAAAATATATATATCTATGTTATGTTACAGTAACATATCATTTGAAATGTATCGAATATATAAATAATAATATATTCAAAGTTGCTGACATAGAGCCGTACCAGAACGTAACATTTACCTGTACAAGTAATATTACATGTAACATTCATGACACTCGTGTAATATTACATATACGTCTATGTTATATGCTGTGGTTTGCTGGGATGTGTGCAATGTGTATGTGCGCAATAATGTCATGTGTACAAACGTACGTTCGTATTTTTAATTTTTACATGTGCGCAATAATGCTTGTAGGCAATCGCTCTGTAGGCAATCGGGAATGTCGGCAATCGAAGCTGTCGGCAAAATGTTGTAGGCAAACGAAGCTGTTGGCAATCGGGAATGTAGGCAAACGAAGCCTCCTCTATTAATTTATATAAGATTTATATACAGATTTAAAAATTGATATTTGCGTTTCTTAAAAAAACATTTGTTTGAAAAGTAATTAATAAAAAAATTAATAGTTTTGTTTTTTTTCTCAACCATTTGACCTTCCTTTACAAATAGAGAGGGCTTGTCATTTTGATGTCCAATAATGTTATTTTAACATCAAATGAAGTTATTTTGACATGAATTGATAAAATAATATTATTATTTTAAAATAATATAATTTAATGCATTAATTAATAGTATTTGCTACCTGAGTTTAACAGGAT
Source organism: Formica aquilonia x Formica polyctena (assembly GCA_907163055.1). NCBI lineage: Eukaryota > Metazoa > Arthropoda > Insecta > Hymenoptera > Formicidae > Formica > Formica aquilonia x Formica polyctena. Next base: position 190,728 of record CAJQTV010000118.1, on the reverse strand, counting down.
TTATAGATTGCATGTGGAATGCACTCGAGGAAAAATATCAGCCTCAGGAGAAACTATTCGTTAGAACAAGAAACAACATACAGTGCAACGTATATTTACTTAAAAAAAGACATACAAAAATGTTCATCTTCTCTAATGGGATTCGAATATACTCTAGAACATATGCACTAAATATTCGAAAGAGTGTTTATACATTTAAATATACTCTAGTTAAGCCTACATTCTAAATAGACAAACTGTATGTGTTTGTTTTCATAGTTTTGGGTGACGTATATGTAGTAAAGAATGTATCAAAGCAACCAGAATGCAAACATAAACTTCTTAAAAATTCTTGGGAGCCTTGGCATAAGCCGGAAAGATCTTGGAGAGGTGTGACGAGCATCTGTCCATTTCCCGAGACCAAATATATCGCTCGGGGAAAAGAAAATAAAAAAGATAAAATAATCGGAAATGTATTGTTCCGGCATGCTTGTACGTTGACTGGATTCAACTTACGACCTATTAATCGAGTAGCTGACCATCCCATCGACAACAGTAATGCGATCGAACTTTTCATGAAGATGTGAGAGATCCCCGTTATGCGTTTGTAATATTTTGCGGCGGATTGATTATGATCTTGCGATGTGGTCTATTTTCCGGTTAATTTTAATTTCTAATTTGTTGCGCTGATGATGGCTAAAAGATTAGCCGAAACGTCCGCTTTACGTTTATTTATGTCACATTGAGTTATTTGTAATAAACTTTTATGCGCCTCTAATACTGCGCTGGCTCTTATTGCCAATATATCCCATTAATAGATTTATAAAATAATCAGTTAAGGCTCCTGAGTAGTCGCCGTGAAACTCTGAGTTGACGGTGGCGACATGGGAATAAAGATGTTGCGGTAGGAATAAGAACCCTGTCCAACGACTTACCATATAAGTGAACTGGGATTTATTTGTAACTTTCGGCTGGATTTTTTAGCTCACGCCTACTGCTCACTGCTCCCCTCTTACCCCTCGCTCCTTAGCAACGCATCGCCGCATCGTAAATCGTAACTAAGGAGCGCATCACTTAGTCTCAGGAACGTGCATATCACAAATGTGATAGCACAATACTCTAGTAACCATAAAACATAAATATTTTAAATTGTTATAGAACATATAAGTAATTAATAATAGAATAATAATTATTTTTATTATTAATACAAAATAAAATATTGAATAGAAAATTTTAATGAGAACTTTTACTACTAGAGTATTGTGCTATTATATTTATGATGCGCACGTTCCTGAGACTAACAGGGGAGGGCGCGACCTTGGGATCACCAAACTGAAAAAGGCTTTTATAGTGTAGCACTCTATTAGAAGAATACTTGAGCAAAGGGATAGGGCGCAATGCTCAACCATTTCCAAGAAAATGATTTAAACAATATGGCTTTCCTTATATCTGGCTCCGTTATATCAATTATCGAAAAGGCGGTGTAGCTCGGGCATTAAGCGCGTTACTATCACGCATCCAACCCGGATTCAATTCTTGTCCTTGGCACTTTTTTCTCATTTTTTTTTTATACAATCTAGCAACAAATATTTATTCATGTAAAATAAAATTAATTTAACTAACAATTTGTTTTTTAATTTGCTCTTTCGGAAGGCAATTTTCTTTTAATTTACTCACGAAACTTTTGTTAAACTTACATTATAGCCTTATTATTTCATGCATTCTACTCGAAATAAAATGAAGCAAATAAAACGCCACTATTTGAACATAGTTACAATTTAATACAAAATTACAAACAAATGTGTCAAAACTTTTATTCATCCTTGTTATCACTATCATCAACACTTTCTACAGATCGGTTACAACTATTCGGATGATACTTGTCGTAATTATTTGTTGTAATTTTGTATTAAATTATAACTATGTTCAAATAGTGGCGTTTTATTTACTTCATTTTATATCGGGTAGAATATATAAAATAATAAGATTTTAAGTTGAATTAAAATTATACCCAGTTTCGTGAGTAAATTAAAAGAAAAATGCCTTTCAAAAGTGCAAATTCAAAAAAGAAAAAAGAAAGTTGGTTAAATTAACTTTATTTTACATGAATAAATATTCGTTGCTAGATTGTATAAAAAAAAATGAGAAAAAAGTGCCAAGGACAAGAATTGAACCCGGGTCTGATGCGTGATAGCCACCCGCCTTAATGCCCGAGCTACGCCGCCTTCTCCTTAATCGATATAACGGAACTGGATATAAGAAAAGCCATATTATTTAAATCAAATTTTCTTGGAAATGGCTGAGCATTGCGCCCTTCCTTTGCTCAAGTATTCTTCTAATAGAGTACTACACTATATAAAATATATATAAAAGATATATACTATATATATGTTACATGTTAGCTACAAGTTACCAGCATGTTACTCACATGTCAGAATTTTTATGCAGCGCTTCACGTTGCAAATCGTTGAACTATGAGACGTGAAAAGTGACGTTTTGACAGCCCAAATTATTCTTGCGTGCCATTTCGTAATTATTCGCTTTATGCTAGTGCTGTGATGTGTAACGTATTCGTGAAACTTATAAAATTGTCCGAAAACTAAGCTTAGCAAGAAAAGTATTATGTAAAAAGAACATTTTCCACTTCTTTCGACAGCTGTCAAACTACATGTTTTCCCGTATGACTAGGCTTACTTTGACACTCATTTTACGGTTATTTATTAATTGTCAAAGGAAAAGCTTAGTTTTCGGACAATTTTACGAGTATACTAAAGCGATCTGTAGTCTTGTTTCTTTAAAATATCTTTTTATTTAAAAATGGCACGCAAGAATTCTCAGCGTGTTATTTCTCGCTTCTGACGTCATCATTCCAATATGGCCGCGGCGACTACTCAGGAGCCTTAAAGGAAATAATATAAAATATATCTATAATTGGAGGGAAGAGATTGATAGGGAGATTAACGTTGCGGAAAATCTTTCAGCGAACAGAAAACAATGGCAAATCTGTTGTGATTCCATTAAGTCATCCCGTTAGTCATGATTAAGCAAATTTCATACTCGAGCTATTAATTATTATAGCATGTAACCGCAATGTCCACAAAATTCCCCTGGGTAGTATAGAATGCATGCACTGACCCTCACAAACGCCACATCATCGGCGAACTTGCCGAACTTGATTAAAATTGTATTTTACTAGACTTCAGCTATTTATCATTGAGAGCAAATAATTGAAGGCAAACGAAAAAATACTATCTGCCTCAAGAAATAGAGAGTTACGACATAGATAGATGAAGAGCTCTTTGTGTTACAAAGTATATTTTATATACGTATTTTCCTGCAACTTTATGTACCTGCAATGTGCAATATTATATTAATTTTATTTTCTTTAATCAATTAATTCCTTTTGTTTATTTTTTTATATTATTTATTTTTATTTTTTATTTATTTACTTTTTATTTTTGTGTAGCCATTATTTGTATATATAATATCTTTATTTATATTATTTTATATATAGACGTTTTATAAAACATATTTAAGTTTAACGTATTTAAGTTTATAAAGAATTTGTTTTGCTTTTTACGTATATATAAATATTACTATAAATACTATATTGTATTTATTAATCCTTGCCTTTCGGCTTAGGATGGCTTCCAGTTTACATTCGATTCCTATTTCTAAATTCTTTGTTCTTTGCATTATTACCTTAACAGTTAAATTAAAATTCAAATCAAAATCAAAATCAAAATCTCGATATAGATATAAACGTAAACATAAACATAAACATAATATAATATAAATATACATCTCAATATAACCTAAATATTACAGTCTTTGCTTTTCTTTTTGCACTGCCCTTTATATTATTCTGATCTACAGTGTGATTTAAAACAACCTTCTGTCCTTACAATGTCATATACCTGATTCAATTCTAAGACGATTTTTCCTTTGCCAAAATTTTTTCCGAGGCTTAGTTTTCAAATTATAAGCCAAAATAGTTAACGAATTACGGGCCGCGTACGCGAGGCAGGCAGGAACGGCGCAACTCACCGTCCGATGCTGGTGATTACGTGGGCGCTCGCTGCGATCAACTGTTTGCTACATACGATGGGGTGTATGTGTGAGAGAGAATGTATACGCGTATACACACATTCTCTCTCTCTTTCTCTCTCTCTCTTTGTCTTTCTCTTTTATACCCATCGCATGTAGCAAACAGCTGATCGCACACACGCACTTTCTCTCTCTCTCTCTCTGTCTTTCTCTTTTACACCCATCGCGTGTAGCAAACAGCTGATCGCACACACGCACTCTCTTTCTCTCTCTCTCTCTCTGTCTTTCTCTTTTACATCCATCGCGTGTAGCAAACAGCTGATTGCACACACGCACTTTCCCTCTCTCTCTCTCTCTCTCTTTCTCTCACTCACTGATTCTTACCTTGTATGTAGAGATTCGTTGCCCTTATACGACTCGATAAATAATATTTCCGTGTGACACAACGAGTAACTAGCAAACTTTTTTTTACTCGCAAATTGTACCACTTACCGAGCTTTTACGAATTAATCCACGCACTTTATCGATAAACTGAATTTATTAACGATTATAACGGTTAATCACAATCTACCGATTACTACCGATTAATTATTAAAATAACTCGAAGAAAGAAACGCGTTATTCGATGCGGAGACTGCGCGACGACAACAAGCAGGTTAAGTCGGTACTAGCGTTGCCGGCTGCCGGCTGCCGAACGACTGAATATATCACATTACGCGTGATCGACGCGGACGCTTCATGTGTCCTGTGATCGGCTAAAGCTTCGACATTGTAAATTCAATAGTTTCGAAAATATGAAACTATAAAATATGAAAATATAATGACGTATAATAACATCGTTTTTTTTTTTAATAATTTAACTTATTACTCGTTTTGCCTTTTTTCGCAAGAGAGACATGAGAAAAATTATTTTTATGTCTCTGCGAATACAAGGTGTTCCACGTAGAAATGTGTTGGTCGCTCTGAAAAGAGCGGATTGTCTTTGGTCGCTCTGAAAAGAGCGGATTAGTTTAAAGTCGAAAAAATTTTATAATAGGTGCTCAAAATGACCACCATCCATCCTAACGCAAGCTCTCATGCGCGTTTTAATAAATTTTTTTCGACGTTCTCCATTATTTCTTCGTCGATATTCCAAATTGCATGTTGCAATCTTGTATGTAGATCATCGACATCCTCGGGAAGCGTTTTGTAAATGACTTCCTTACAATATCCCCATAAAAAAAAATTTAATGGGTTGAGATCCGGTGATCTTGCAGGCCAACGTATTGGGCCATACCGATCCATCCAACGTTCAGGAAACTGCTCGTTTAAATAATTTGTAACGATCCTGGCGTTGTGTGGCCCAGCACCATCTTGTTGAAACACGATCTTGTTTCTCTCTAATAATGATACTTCTTCTAAAAAATCTGGCAGATTTTCTTCCAAAAATTCCAGATATGTTTGGCCAGTTAAAATATCTAGAAGAATAACTGGACCAAGTATTTCGGTCCCCATTATTCCAGCCCACACATTTATTTTCCAACGAGTTTGGAAGTTTCTTAATCGCGTGACTCTGGGATTTTCTTCGCTCCAAACATGCATGTGTTGTTATGCGAATTGAAAATTCCCTCTTGTGTGAATAACGATTCATCGCTGAATATCACACGAGAAGAGTATCTGGGATTTCGATTTACTTTCCTCAGAAAATTTTCGCAAAACGTACGTCTCGCTTGAAAATCTTCTAGTCGCAAATCTTGCACACGTGTGTAGTGATATGCGTGCAACTTTTCTTTTTTTCAATATTCTTTGCACAGTTGCATAAGATAAATCGTGTTCTCGAGCAACCACCCGAATACTCGTTTCGGGTTTATGCTCGAAAGCACGTATAATTTGCTCCGTGTTCTGCAAATTCCCTTGCATCGCGATTTCTCCCAGTGTCATGTTTATTTGAAAGGACACTGCCAGTCTCGTGTAGCCTCTGAGCTGCTGCAAGTATGACGTGAGCCGATGGATGTCTTTCTCGATTTGGGTATAATTCGGCATATCGTCTTGCAGCTAAGTAATGCTGTCCTTGACATTCGCCCAGTGCCATCAGCATATCGTAATATTCTTTGTTTGTGTATGCTGCCATTTCGTCCTCTTAACGCTTCTAATAATCGAAGGATTATTGATCTTATTATCGATTGCTTTATCCTATTTATACGATCCTCGCGGGGGGTCGATACCCCCTCCGCGCCTCCCGCAACGAATAGCGCAATTCGGGTAATGACACGCGACACACGACACCCGCTACACAAGACTGGCAGTGTCCTTTCAAATAAACACGACACTGGGAGAAATCGCGATGCAAGAAATTTGCAGAACACGGAGCAAATTATACGTGCTTTCGAGCATAAACCCGAAACGAGTATTCGGGTGGTTGCTCGAGAACACGATTTATCTTATGCAACTGTGCAAAGAATATTGAAAGAAGAAAAGTTGCACGCACATCACTACACACGCGTGCAAGATTTGCGACTAGAAGATTTTCAAGCGAGACGTACGTTTTGCGAAAATTTTCTGAGGAAAGTAAATCGAAATCCCAGATACTCTTCTCGTGTGATATTCAGCGATGAATCGTTATTCACACGAGAGGGAATTTTCAATTCACATAACATGCATGTTTGGAGCGAAGAAAATCCCAGAGTCACGCGATTAAGAAACTTCCAAACTCGTTGGAAAATAAATGTGTGGGCTGGAATAATGGGGACCGAAATACTTGGTCCAGTTATTCTTCTAGATATTTTAACTGGCCAAACATATCTGGAATTTTTGGAAGAAAATCTGCCAGATTTTTTAGAAGAAGTATCATTATTAGAGAGAAACAAGATCGTGTTTCAACAAGATGGTGCTGGGCCACACAACGCCAGGATCGTTACAAATCATTTAAACAAGCAGTTTCCTGGACGTTGGATGGGTCGGTATGGCCCAATACGTTGGCCTGCAAGATCACCGGATCTCAACCCATTAGATTTTTTTTTATGGGGATATTGTAAGGAAGTCATTTACAAAACGCTTCCCGAGGATGTCGATGATCTACATACAAGATTGCGACATGCAATTTGGAATATCGACGAAGAAATAATGGAGAACGTCGAAAAAAATTTATTAAAACGCATGAGAGCTTGCGTTAGGATGGATGGTGGTCATTTTGAGCACCTATTATAAAATTTTTTCGACTTTAAACTAATTCGCTCTTTTTAGAGCGACCAAAGACAATCCGCTCTTTTCAGAGCGACCAACACATTTCTACGTGGAACATCTTGAATTCGTAGAGACATAAAAATAATTTTTCTCATGTCTCGCTTGCGAAAAAAGGCAAAACGAGTAATAAGTTAAATTATTAAAAAAAAAACGATGTTATTATACGTCATTATATTTTCATATTTTATAGTTTCATATTTTCGAAACTATCGAATTTACAATGTCGAAGCTTTAGCCGATCACAGGACACATGATAGCGTCCGCGTCGATCACGCGTAATGTGATATATTCAGTCGTTCGACAGCCGGCAGCCGGCAACGCTAGTACCGACTTAACCTGCTTGTTTTCGTCGCGCAGTCTCCGCATCGAATAACGCGTTTCTTTCTTCGAGTTATTTTAATAATTAATCGGTAGTAATCGGTAGATTGTGATTAACCGTTATAATCGTTAATAAATTCAGTTTATCGATAAAGTGCGTGGATTAATTCGTAAAAGCTCGGTAAGTGGTACAATTTGCGAGTAAAAAAAAGTTTGCTAGTTACTCGTTGTGTCACACGGAAATATTATTTATCGAGTCGTATGAGGGCAACGAATCTCTACATACAAGGTAAGAGTCAGTGAGTGAGAGAAAGAGAGAGAGAGAAAGTGCGTGTGTGCAATCAGCTGTTTGCTACACGCGATCGATGTAAAAGAGAAAGACAGAGAGAGAGAGAGAGAGAGAAAGAGAGTGCGTGTGTGCGATCAGCTGTTTGCTACACGCGATGGGTGTAAAAGAGAAAGACAGACAGAGAGAGAGAAAGTGCGTGTGTGCGATCAGCTGTATGCTACATGCGATGGATATAAAAGAGAAAGACAGAGAGAGAGAGAGAGAATGTGTGTATACGCGTATACATTCTCTCTCACACATACACCCCATCGCATGTAGCAAACAGTTGATCGCAGCGAGCGTCCACGTAATCACCAGCATCGGACGGTGAGTTGCGCCGTCCCTGCCTGCCTCGCGTACGCGGCCCGTAATTCGTTAACTATTTTGGCTTATAATTTGAAAACTAAGCCTCGGAAAAAATTTTGGCAAAGGAAAAATCGTCTTAGAATTGAGTCAGGTATATGACATTGTAAGGACAGAAGGTTGTTTTGAATCACCCTGTATATATCTCTATATATCTTCCTTATGCCTATTAATCTTCCCCCTTTGCCTTCTCTTCCCTTCGTCTCTGTACCTCTTTTCTTCTTTCTACTATTTCCTTCATTTGTTCTAATCCTTTTCTTTCCTCGTCAAATAAGTTCTGTCTTATACTTATTGTCTCCACGCATTCATATATAACATGTTCTACCTTTTCCTCTTTTTCTCCGCATATCCTGCACATCTTATCTTCCTGTTTCATCCAATGTAGCCTCGCATTCATCTCATTCCCTGTCCTAAATCTTGCTGTCATACTCCTGTACTTTGCCTTTCTTCTGTCCTCTAAGTATTTTGGGATCGTGTCTCCTCTGATTTCCTTATATAACTCGTTGTACCTTGATTCTTCTTTCCTCTTAGTTCTCTCTTCCTCTGTTCTTTCCATTATGCTCTTCCCAATCTTCTCCTCTGCTGTTTCTCCATTCTCCTCTTCCCTTATTTTCTTCAATTCTCGCTCACTTATTCCAGCCCAATCCAGTGACTCCCTTCTCTTTCTCTCCCATCTGCTGACTTCTCCTTCTCCGATCCTTTTATCCATCTCTATCATGCAGTCTTTAATTATCTTCTTGTCCGAAGTTCTAGCTTTTTCCTCATACCTTACCGCTCTCTTTATACCTCTCAGACTTATATTTATCAATTTACATTCATCCTCCAGAATATGATTGGGTGTTACTTTCTCCAGACCCAGAATCCATTTCACGTACTTTCTCTGAATCCTATCCATTCTTTCGTCTCTGTACCAACCCCACACCACTGCTCCATATAATGCTACGCTGTTCACTAATGCGTTAAACATTTTCATTCTTCTTCCAAAGTCTTTGCTGAAAATTCTCTCTCCTATGCTCCATGTGTTCTTCATTGCTACCATGGCTTTCCTGTAACCTCTCTTATCTGTTTTTCTGGTCCTCCATTCTTCTGTAAAATGTATCCTAAATACTTTATCTCTTTTCCTTCCTCAATCTTTCCCTCCCTCCACGTCCAGCTCCTCTCCTTCTTCTTTCCTCTTCCTTTTTCGAATACCATCACCTTCGATTTTTCTGCGCTCGGTGTTAATTTCTTTCTTTCCAGGTATTTTCTTAACCTTTTTATCATGTCTTTCAGTTCTCCTTCCGTTTCTGCCAACAAAACGATGTCATCTGCATACATTATGGACCAAACTTTTTCTCTGTTTACCTTTATTCCCCCGATCTGTCCTCTTCTCATCTCCTCTTCTAGATCCCCTATATAGATGTTGAACAGCGTTGGGCTTATGGGACATCCTTGTCTGACTCCTTTTTCCGTCCAAAAGATCTCACTTTCTTCCTTTCCTATTCTAATTGTATTTTTCGTCTCTTTATAAATCTCTATTATTCTGTTTCTTAGCCTGTTGCTTATCCCTGTCTTCTTCATTCTCTTGTTTAAGATTTCTTGGTCCACCTTGTCAAACGCCGACTTGAGATCTGCGAAAAACGCAAACACTTTCCCTCTTGGTTTCCTTAGCTCTCTATGTACCATGAAGTTCAACAAGTATATAGCGTCGCTTGTCCCTCTACCTTTCCTAAATCCAAACTGTCTCCTCATATTTCTTTTTCATTTCCTCTTTCAGATTCTCATTTAGTATACTTGCGTATATCTTGTAACTCGTATCCAACAGCGTAACTCCTCTATAATTTTTGATCTCCTTAGTGTCTCCTTTCTTAAATATTGGGTATATAACCCCCTTCTTCCAATCTTCTGGCATGCTTTTTTCTTCCCACACTTTCTCCAAAACTTTGATTAAAGGCTCTTCTATCTCTTCCTTCATATATATCCACGTTTCGTTGTGGATCCCATCCTCTCCTGCTGCTTTCCCTCTTTTTAACTTTTTCACCTGTGCTTTCACCTCTGCCCTGTCTATCCCTCCATTATTCCTTTCAATCTCCTCCTCCTTCTCCTTCTCCTCTTCTTCTTCTTCCTCTTTTCTTCTCCGTTCCATGCCCGTCTTTGTTTCTGTTCCTTCTAGCATATCCATAAAATGCCTTTTCCACTCTTTTATGTCAGTTGTGCTCTGCAATCTGTTCCTCTTCTTCCTAAACTTATTAATGTATCTCCAGGCCTCCGTCTCTGTTGATTTTTTCTATTTTCTCTTTTTCCTCCTTTTCTTGTCTCTTCCTTTCTTCTTCGCACCACCTCTTATATTCCTTTTTCTCCTTTACATACTCTTCCCTAGACAACTTTCCTTTCCTCCATTTTCGTAGTTCCTTCCTTAGTGACCTTTTCCTTTCCTTCCATTCTGCGTTAAACCATCTCTTTTTTCCTAAGACTCTTCCTTTCTTCACCTTTATCTTTTTTGTGGACTTATTTATCTTGTTCCTTATCTCCTGCCATAGCGCCTCCTTTCCTGTCTCGTTATGCCTCCAGCCCTCGATTTCCTTGCGGTAGAATTCTATGCCCTCTTGTGACCAATCACATTTGACCACTGCCTCCTTTTCCTCATCCTCTTCTCTTCCTCCTACTGTTGGCCCTTGAATTGTCACCTCTATCGGTAAATGATCCGATTCCATTCTGTCTCCCGATTCTCACTCCTTGGATGTCCTCCTCTGCCCTCTCGTTTGCCACTACGTAATCTATTACTGACGCTCCCTTTCCTCCTACATATGTCCATAGTTCGCTTTCCTCTCCTTTACTCCCGTTCATTATCGCCCATCCTTTCTCTTCTATTCTTGCAAGCATCTCTCTTCCTTCCTTGTTTATCACCTTGTCTCTTGATCTCCTTCTGTTTATCTCATCCTTCTCATCCCTTATTGGTCCGCCTTCTGTACCTGTCCTTGCGTTGAAGTCTCCTCCTATAATCAAACTCTCTTCTTCTGTTTCTTCTATCTTCTCCTCGAGTACATCAAAAACTTCTTTTATTTCTCTGCAGTACACTGTCACTACTCTCAAATTCTTCTTATTGTATACTATTTGACTCTCTAATATTCCCTCTCCATAACTTTCTTGCCTTACTATTTCCAATTCTTTATTAACCGCCACCACCAGTCCTCCTTTCGCTCTTCCTTTCCTGTGCTCCCTCGTGGCTGACACATATGACCACCTAAACTTTTTCGCTAAATTCTTCTCTAATGTTTCCCATCCTTTGTCATCTAACCATGTTTCTGTTAACCCTACCATGTCAAACCTTTCCACGTATTCCCACACACCCTCGCACTTGTTTAGGCCTGCGACATTCCAAAAACATATCTTTAGACTAGTGCTGGGATTTACTTGCACATTTCGGCCCGATTCTGTGGCTCATGCCTATTGCCCCCCACTCACCGCTCGTACGTTAGCAACGAGTCGCCAGATACGCGTAACTAAGGAGCGCGACGTTTTGTCTCAGGAGCGTCCGTATATAAGAATGTTCAAATATAATAATAAGACAATACTTGATTTGTCTCATTATTTTGTACATAAAAGTATTACAGTAAGATTATCGAGAACTAAATATTTTACGAGGTATTTTATTTTTTCTATCAAAATATGTCAGATTAAAATATAAAATAACTCAAAAAGTACTTAATAAAAAAATACTTTATTATAGTGTTTTGGAAAGCTCTCGACATAAGCTATAAGAGTATGCAATAAAAAATTGGGGTTTCCATTTAAGAGATTGAAAGTGACCTTCATGTGACCTTCAAATGACTATCCAAGGTCACATCAATGGCACCATCTTATGTCCCCCTTCGAACCAAACAACTTTTGTCTGAAACGTTTTTCCGTATCTTCCATATTTTTCGAGATATTTGACTGGCTCTTTTAAAATGGACCACCCTGTATAATCATCAAAATATATTGAGAGAAAATATATTATCATTGTCAATCCCATTTGTTACGTCCAGACTCAATGGAAGGAAAAGTCAGCGGAAGGGCGTAACTTACTTATCTCTAGACAAATGCTAGACGATGCGTGTCCTAGAGTCGAGCGAACGATAGGGCCTTAGGCAGGTCAACGACCGGAAGGGTCGCTCTTATTCTGTCGACGGGCCGTTCGGTCGGCGGTCCCTTTTTGGTAAAGGAGCTGAATCCTTATTACCCGGGACGGGACCCTGTGCGATTTCGGGTAACGGGAAGGAAGTCGGGTTAATAAATTACTCGAATTTAAAAGTTAACATTACATTTATACAAAAAAAAATAATAATAATGAAAAGGAATAATTAAAAAAGGATAAATTTCATAGTGAAATCTTATTTATAAAAATACATTTTCTTAAATTCTAAGATGTACTTGTTTTCGTGTGCGTGAGTGTAGGTGAATGAAAATTATGTTCTCGCGGGTGTTACAATTAATACGGAGGTCATCAACCGGAATTAGACGGGGAAACTAAAATTTAAATTCTGGTTTAAAATTTACAATAGTTTCAGAAAAGAACCCCGCACTAATCATATGAAAAATCTGTCCCGGTCAAATCAATTGGTTTTTACGTATGTTGTAGCTTATGACCTACTGAACAAAAGATGTAATGGGCACAAAGCTCAATAATGGACAGTTATCGACTTATAACCAGTCAAACATGAAAAATTCGGGCTGCCGAATAGTCAAATCTCGGAAGGTATTGATTTTTTTGAAAAATGTTTGAAACAAACATAGTAGGGTTTTACAAAATCTGTTAGTTGGTGACATTATTTGTGAATTTTGAATGACCTTGAAAAGCTCCGTGAACAAAAATCTTCCACAAAAATGCCTATTTTTTTTATTATATTCGTGTAGCTAAATTCGAGACGTTTTCAAAATATTTTTGATGAACCTTTTTTCTACTAAAACTTCTTGAGAACTAATATACACGATTTACCATCTCTGGTTATGAGCGTAGAGTTATGTGTAGAGCGCTCGATTCGTACAGCTAGAGCCGTCAGGCGACTCATCTCCACTGCTACACTGCGGGCGGTATACTGTATACTCTATCTGCAATCTGTGAGAAATCATATTGGTTGATATTGCTAACGCAGGCATTGTCATCACTAAGCGTATCTATTCTAGCGTTATTGCTGCCGAATGCTATTACTTTCTGGCATTACTACGTCCGATATTGATATTATTGATATCAGTGTATTCTGTTCATTTTGGTCTCAGGAATTATTTCACCAGAAAAGTTTTTAATATGTAATCAATCTGATATTGCTACGCAATTCGATAATAAAGTATTATCATGGCTTACAGACATGGAATCCATTGTTATGTTTGCGATCGTGCTTTTCAAGCTCGACAAATGGTACGAATCAATGGCGATAATGATGCAATTAAAAAACAAATCGCTGTTTTTAAGCGAACTGGGCTGGGTAAGGAGCCCATTGATATAGACAATGAAAGCCGATTATGTTTTAATTGCAATGTATTTATTGTACATGAAATAGAACAGATAGAACTTGATCCGACTTGCCTACGACTCAACGTTATTACCCAAACCCGAAATAATTCTTGTTTATTTTGCAATGCTATTGTAAATATTAGACCACTGTCGTTAGAATCCAGGGTAAATGTCTTTGTTCTGAAAAATATTTATATTCCTGAACACGTTTATTGTTGTGACCAACATTTGGATGATCGCGGATTTATTTTACAGTTACTGCTGCCAGGTTTGCTATTTATTTATAGACCATATGTAATAAAAGGTCAGCAACTGCAAGTTTTCTTAGAAGCTCTTCATAATATAGCAAATAATAATAATCGTTATGAAAACGAAAATAGTTTTACAGAGGATGAATTTAAATGTATAGCACCCATTACAAAACAACAGTTTCAAGAATTGTATACATATTGCGATCCTATATTCCAAGAACGTGGTATCAGAAACGTTACTAAAAAAGATCTTTTATTTTTTTATGCAAGCTGCGACAAGGACTGTCTGACGAATTTCTTAAAGTACTGTTTCAGTATTCCTCTAGACAAGCAGTGAGTTTAGCGATTTCCAAAGTTCGGCAGTCTTTAGTAAACAGATTTGTCCCTGATAATATTGGTTTTCAAGCTATAACTCGAGAAGAGTATATAATGAGACATGTAACACCTTTTGCAAACGAATTATATAATTCTGAGCTAGCTATTCCGAAAGTAATTGCTTATATTGACGGGACTTATTCTTATACTCATAAAAGTAGCAACTTTCGTGTTTTACGACAAACATACTCAATGCAAAAAGGTCGACATCTGATAAAACCTTCTCTTATAGTTGCTCCAGATGGGTATATACTGGCTATTCAGGGTCCTTACTTTTCTGATTCTCGTAACAATGATGCTCGAATATTAAATAATGAATTTCAACGTGATGCGGACAATATGAGAAGATGGTTTCATGATGGTGACATTTTTATATTAGACCGTGGATATCGAGATGCTCAGCCATTACTTCGTGAATTAGGCATTGAGTATAAAATGCCAGCTTTTCTTGGACCTCAACAGAAATAATTATTCACTGAAGAAGCTAATGAGTCTCGATTGGTGACAAAAACAAGGTGGATAATTGAAACTAGAAATGGACATATCAAGTCTATGTTCAAGTTTTTTGATCATACAATTATAATGCCTCATCTTCATCACTTGGGCGAGTTTTATAACATTGCAGGTGCTATAATTAATAGATATCATCCTTTAGTTTTAATGGAAGAAGCTAATGCAGGATTAGCAAGAGAACTTCTTGATAAATCTAGAGAGGTTAATATTGTTCAAGCGCGAGTTGAAGTAGAAAGGATGTGCTATAGAAATGCACAATGGATACATTTACATGAAGGACAGTTACGTGATTTTCCACGCCTAACATTAGAATATTTACGAGATTTGACTATTGGTTCATTTCAGGTTCGTCTAGCAAGATCTTATATTCAAGATAAGATGCAGCGTGATGCACAAGAAGAATTTCAATTGGATTCGTTGTTTGATGAACAAGATTTCATAAGGGTGCGAGTGTTTTCACGATTTCGTAATGCTACAAAACATCAAATATTTATAGCTTACAACATAAGAGATGCAGATAATATAGATGATGAGAGGGAGGCGATTTTTGGTTATTACTGCACCTGTAAGTCAGGCGCACGGACTGTGGGTACATCTGCACATGTAACCAGCGTATTGTGGTATTTAGGATATGCACGACACCAGCCCAATGTTCGTTATCCCTCTTCATCATTATTGAACACAATATTAGATGCCGCTCAGAGACCACCACAGCAGGATCCAAATAATGAGTAATATACAATAAGATCATTTATTTTATTACCCCACACATACACACACACACATACACACATAGCAGAGAGAGTTTGGAGTCAAAAAATACTACGGGAGTGACGAACCGTGGGGTCCTTATCTCTGCTGTGACACATAAAGATTTTTGTTCACGGAGCTTTTCAAGGTCATTCAAAATTCACAAATAATGTCACCAACTAACAGATTTTGTAAAACCCTACTATGTTTGTTTCAAACATTTTTCAAAAAAATCAATACCTTCCGAGATTTGACTATTCGGCAGCTCGAATTTTTCATGTTTGACTGGTTATAACTCGATAACTGTCCATTATTGAACTTTGTGCCCATTACATCTTTTGTTCAGTAGGTCATAAGCTACAACATACGTAAAAACCAATTGATTTGACCGGGACAGATTTTCCATATGACTAGTGCGGGGTTTTTTGCTAGAAATAAATTATTAAAGAAATGAAAGTTGGACGGTAGGGGGAAAAGGGGAGGAGGACTATAAAAGATCTTGGAATTGTACAGTAGAGGGGGGAGGGAACTTTATCCAGAAGATCTCGATGAGGACGGCTAAAGGAACAGGGCAACCTGGGACAAAAAATGGAATGATTGAGCCAGGTGGACTGGTTTGAAGGATATGATAGAACTGGTCAAGGTCTACTATGTCAGGACCGACCCGATAGTCCTCGTCCGTAAGAGGTTCTGGATATAGAGGAAACTGGCTTAAAAGGTATCTGTACCAGTTTCGTTTAGCCTGATCTTCGTAAAAAGACTCCGACTCCCCTTCGGGATCGGAAGATTTCTGTTTAAAGTCTTCCGGTTCCTCTTTGAGATCGGGACACTCTTCTACGAAGTCCTGGAGGGATTCTTCGAAATCGTGCGACGCTCCTAGGAGATCGGACGATTCGAGGCGTGAGGAGGAGGAAGGAGGAGGAATTCTCGAGGGTTGAGGTTCGAAAGATGGCGGGTAGTCGAAGGGGGGAGGGGGACTTTCTCGGCGGTTGCTGGAAATCAGCGAAAGCAGGCGAATATCCGGAGGGGGAAGGGGGACCAGGATTTTCCAGATGTTGCGGAGATTCAGGGAAGGTAGGTGAATGTTCAGGGGGAGAAGGAGGAGTAAGATTTGCTGACTGTTGAAGGGATACAGGGAAAGTAGGCGACGGGGGACGCTCGGGGGAAGAGACGGGTGAGTAAGAAGGGGGAGAATAATGAGAAGAAAAAATATGGGGACAAGGGTGTGTATTGCGTGTACGTTAATTAACCGCTGAACTCTTAATTTAAATGTTTGCTTGTCTAAATTTAATTTCTTATAGTCGATAATAAAGCTAGGATCCGCGAACGCCCGAGCCAACAGTTTCCGGATCTTTTTATTTTCTCGGTTGCGGATGTGTTTTGCCCAACACTTAGAGCGTTTTGCCGTGCTTGTTTCCACTAGGAAACACACGTAAGAGTTAATTGAGATATTGATTTTTAGTTAAAAGAAACAGTTTGGTAATAATAAAATAATAATAAAAAAAAGAATAGAGAAAACCTTTAAGAATCTCAATTGTATTATTATTATTATTAATATATATATATTTTAAGAAAGAAGAAAAAAAAATATGATATGGAGGGAATTATTATGGAAATAGGGAGAGAAGATTTTCTTCTAGAGCTGGCAGCCAAGTATGAATGCCAATCATGATATTACACCAGGATCCTGGCTAATCACACCTAGGGACCCGCGAAAGGAGAAAGAATTGCTTGAGTCTAGCAATAAGCATGAATGCCAATCTTGACAGTGTTCAAGATCCTAGGTAATCAAACTTACGGACTCGCAAAGTAGAAAAAATTGCTCGAGTCTAACAATAAGCACGAATGCCAATCTTGACAGTGTTTAAGATCCTGGGTAATCAGACTTACGGACTTGCAAAGGAGAAAGAATTGCTCGAATCTAACAATAAGCATGAATGCCAATCTTGACAGTGTTCAAGATCCTGGGTAATCAAACTTACGGACTCGCAAAGGAGAAAGAATTGCTCGAGTCTAACAATAAGCATGAATGCCAATCTTGACAGTGTTCAAGATCCTGGCTAATCAGACTTACGGATTCACAAAATGGAGAGAAGGTTCAAAGGAAAGGAGATATAAAATATTTAATGACCAGAATTTAGTTTAATAGTAATATTAATAAAAATGTGTGTTTGTATATTAATTGAAGATTCGAATTTGATAGCAAACTGTTCCTTTTGAGGGGGAGGGAAAAATAATGCAGGAGAGAGGTAGAAATAACAGAAAGAGAAAATAAAATAAAATAAAATAAAATAAAATAAGATTTTTTAATAAACTCACTACTTGTTGTGTGCGAAGGAAAATATAATTATTCTCGATGATCGAGTGATGAGTGACCTTCTGTCTCTCTCGAGAGCTGGTTGGAAAATTTGGCTCGGAGATCCGGTTGATTCCGATGGTGTTCGTTGATGGATTCAAGGGCACAGCACTCGTCGCTTGGCCGCACGAATATTATAGTTTCTTAAGTTATATAAATATAACTCTGCATTGCACAACGCGTAGAAAATGCGAGGATAGACTTATCGAATACTGTAGATTGATACGACAGAGCGATTGAAGCTCGCTGTCTACACAACTTGGAGTCGCGGAAAAACGAATACTCGAGCCCGGAGCTGACTACTAGCTAAGTAGTAAGTCGGTTGAAAAACGAAAACGAAGTGAAGTTTCGAGCGAGGATTTCGCGTATCCTCGAATCTTAGCGTCTCCCCACGTACCCTCTCCATTACGCAATCAGAATTCTTTTTTAACAAATCAAATCTTTACTATTTACCCCTCTCATGAGTAGGAGGTGCTACCCTTCCAGAAGAAGGTCCAGAAATGCGCCTATTCGTGTAGGCTTTTGTTTTTAGAAGTTAAGTCCAACCTATTGGAGAGTCCGTTATGATCGGCTAAGTTGACATTTTTATTATTCCCGTTGAAATTTATCTCAAACAGATAACACAAGAGGGTGGTCTGGCAGGCGAGCACGCGGTGTCAAGTATCGCGAGTTCTGCTTACGGATTTTGGTTTCATCCGTAAACCATCATCCGTATCCCTCTCCTTGTTCTTTGTTTTAAACCCTTAAGCCCGTTGCGCGGACCTTAGAGTTGAATATTTCATCCATCTGTTTGTTTTCCGTACGCACATGGTCTAGATTTCTAGCGTTCGAGGGTCTCTTATCTTTGTTTAAAATTTTCAAATCTTTGACGTGGGTTTTAGTCCCGGAATATTTATCGATCCATCTCGAATTTTCAAATCTTTGACGTGGGTCTTAGTCCCGGAATATTTATTGATCCGTCTCATAGTTAAAAAAATTTTATCGTTCTAAAAGATTAGTCTCGCCTGCTAGATATCTCCTTGTTTATTGTTTACGTCGTGTGCAGAAAGGTTCCAGAGCGTAATTTTTTATATCAGTGAAAGAGTTCTATGAAAGAAAAGAATCGTGGAGTCCACCGGATGTAACACATTCATTGCGATACAAATTTTTTTCGAAAAATATCAGAGATTATATCACGAATCTAAAGCACAACGACAAATTTCGTAATTTTGCATTAACAACTTGCGTATATAAATTTATTTCATTTCTTATATTATAATTGCAAATTACTTACATTTCAAAAGTTGATTATTGTTGCGGAATGGACTCATTAATAGAGATAATTGAAAATGGTAAAATCTTTAGATCAGTTCTATCTATCATAGAAGCTTCTAGAACTTTTCTTCACTTATTTTTCATCCTTCCGTGACTTTCCCCCTACACAAGGCATCTTCGACACCTCACCGACGGACTTAAAATTCGCATGTATTAAGACGAAAACAAACTCGTACTTAATCCTTATTTAGTAAGGAATGCGATTTTTGCTCTATTTAAACACCGGATTGGTGCCAACACTAAAAATCTAGACAAGTCGGTGTGAAGTGCGAAGATCGGGCGCTCGAAGCCATCCTGTATATCACCAGGCTGACGACGAAGCGAATAAAGATAATCAAAGTATTAGAATAACGATAAAACCATCTGAAGACGAAGAATCTGCGAGAGAAGTCATGACCGCGGAACTGTGTTTTCCACCTATCGTTACAGTGCGAACGAATTTAATTTGTACCGGGCCTATGATCAAGGCGCCGCCTTAATGTGTAAATAAAAAACTATTAAAGCAAAGTGTTCGATTCACTTATGTTCGTCTGTCTCTCCCGAGACCCTTCGATAACTGTTGCCAGTTGAACTACCACGTTTATACGCACAGGAACATTACAGAAATAACAGGATTACAACAAATAATTAAACAATTTGAATGGCATGTTCTCTCTCTCCCTCTCCCTCTCCCCTCTCTCTTCTTCTCCCTCTCCTCTCCCCCCCCCCCCTCCTTCTCTCTCAGTGGAGAAGACGTGTCAAACATCGCTCCGCAAAAGTAATAACTTTTAAACGGTTAAATAGTTACGGGGAGTGATAGAAAGTTATTCAAGTCATAGCGGCATAGACCGGCATTAGCCATGAGTGTTATCTAGCCGGGATATGCTAATTTGTGGGCGTGAGAAGTGCATTTCCTGTCTGGGACACCAAAGTCTCACACGACAGGTAGACATTAAAGGTGGAAACAAAAGTGCTGACGTGTGACAGTGGAACAGAGGTGACTGATCGCTTACGCTGATATTAGCGGTTTCGGCCGATAATTATCGGCATGGACGATGAATATGCTGAATATCGATGCTCGGCATGTAAAAAGACAATAAAAAATCAGGTGGTGACATGCAAGTCTTGCTATCAGGTGAATTGTATTAAGCTGTTTTACCATCCAGGATGTGTAAGCAAGCATAGGATTTACGATAAAAATCAAGAATTGGTACCGTGTTCTGGCCCATTTGACAGATTTACAATTGAAAGTGAAGCAGATATGAAGAAGGCATCGGCAGTGGCCGGGGGCGGCAGGGACAGGCTAGGATCTACAGGATCTACAAGTTCGTTTACGACGCAAAGTAATGGAAATAGATTATCAGGAGCGAGTGGATCATCGACTATTGACGTAAAAATAGATAGGCTGGTAAAAATTGTAAAAGAAATAAAAGATGCAACAGCATGTAAGAAGGAAATTAAAATGATGGTCAAGGAAATAGTTCGAGAAGAATTGGGAAATGTTAAGCAGGAACTGCTAGAAGAGTTGAAAAGAATGATACAAGGAGAAGTATGTGGATCAACAGGAGGAATACAAAGGAGCTATAGTGAAGCGGTTAAAGAGAAAAAGAAAGAGAATGTTATAATTATCAAACCCAAGATTCAACAAGAGAGTGAAGTTACAAAAAAATTGATAAAAGAAAAGGTAGATATCAAAAACATGGCGATGGGAATAACGAAGCTAAAAAAAGGAAGCAAGGGGACAGTGATAATGGGGTGTGAAACTGGAGAAGAAATGAAAACGTTGAAAGCCACAGTGCAGGACAAACTAGGAGAAAATTTCAAAGTTACGGAATCACCGCAGATGAAGCCCAAAATAAAAATTATCAATGTCAGCGAAGAAGAAATGAGATTGGATGATGATGACTTAATAACTACAGAAAATTTGAATTTTTAAAGCAAAAAGGAGGTTCCGATGTGCGGTTTCACGTGTTTAATATTTTAAATACTACAATCAGCAATTCTGTTGCAACATACTATAGCTATAAGGTCCAAAAAAAGAAAAAAAAATTTTGGATTTAATGTTCAACACCTGTATATATAGTAAGTAATTATTAATATACAGGGTGTTTCAGGAGGAAAGGTCAATATTCTGGGAGGTGATCGTATCGGCCATTTTAAGCAAAAATGTTCATATGAATATTGTTGTGCCTCCGTGGAAGCACAGCGAATTTTTGGGGATCGTTGGCCAAATTAGAACTAAGGAGTTCGGGATCGGGCAGGGTCGTCTCGCCGTATCAACAATTTTGTAGTAGTTGTAGAAATAAAGTCATTTATTCGTATACATCGGCTTTAAATCTTCTTGTCTTTCTCGCACTTCAACTCGGCTTATCGTGGTATAGAATTGCTGCGCGTGCCTGATATCGCGGCTGCCGTCGCGAGATCAGCTGGGACGCTCTTTTTATTAAAATGATTTCAATTGTCCGTCTCGCGGTTGCTCTTTATTTAATTCGACTGTGCTGTATAATTGTATGAATATAACTGTTTCGGGTGGTTTTGTGATTAAGACTGCCTAGCGCTCGTTCGAGGTGGGTAGTTTTATCACCTCCTGTTCGATTAGTTTTTTGGAGGGGATCGCTTAGCGACAGGACCATAGGTGGTCGTGTCGCTCGATTTTGGGTGGAAAAACCCCGGATGCAAGCTACGTATATTCTTTGCTTGCATTTCCGGCGTATCGGTCTTCGAGTCTCGCGAACGCGTGGCCTCCGCGCGTGGCTTGCTTTGTCAGCGATTGCGCTCGTAACTTTATACGTCTTCCTCGACTTCGAGTTATAGTCGGAAGACGTTAAATAATATTTAATAATTAATAACTATACTATTATAATTTGGTTATAGCCATTTTGGGCTATAACATCCCTCCCCCGTTGAAAAAAGAAAAACGGGGGTACAACGTTTTTCTTTAGTTATACCCTTTCTTATTCTAACGAATACATTATTTTTCCCGTATATAATTTTTTGTATAATCGTTTCTTACTATCTAAAATCGCGTACTTAGACTACGCTTTAGTATAGGTCTTGGAAGTCCGTAAGATATACGTGGTTCTTCATCGTATATCCTGACTGATGGTTGTTTTATTTTCCCCTTTTTATTTTTTATAATTATATATGTTACAATGGCTATTATAATTATTGTTATGATTCCGCTTGTAGCCATTGGATAAACAAATTGTTTTTGAACAAAGAAGTTCTGTTCGTTGTCTTGTAGATTATTATTTAATTCTTCTAGTTTATTTTTTAATTTTATTAATTCTGTTCGGTGTAGCGTTACGTTTTCTAGTGTGTCGTTATCGTGTGTCTTGTATATCTGTAGAAGCGTGATATTTATTTCTGGTAAATAGGTTTCTATATTTGATTCGTATACTGTTTTTATTGACTGTAACGTCATATCTGTTGTCGTTAATTTACATTTTCCTTTTAATGTAATTTTTCCTGTATTTTTTATTATTCTTTTGTGTTCGTGTCGATTATCGCATTGTATCGTTATCTGTTGGTCGGTCGCAGTCGCATATAACCAAGTGTGCGGTTGTCGTAGTGTTGTCCAGATCGCATTTTTCGAGCTTATTAATTGTGTGTTACAATTGTGTTGTCGTGATAGTGTATACATTTGTATTTCGCACGGTGCGTTTTGATTCATGCGATATATCGGTATCGTATTTTCACACGTATATTGGGAATTTATTTCTATACAATTTTTTAAATTGCTTTCCGTTATTCTAAGATAAGTTAATTTTTCCTTATCTATTGCAATTATTTTATTATTTATTTCGGTTACGGTAAATATGTTATTATTCATCGGTACGGAAATGTAATTACATTTATAATATCGTAACTCGGTTGTGTAATTAATGGGAATCGCAATATGGTATAAACATTTCTTTTATCGTAGAACGCGCTTATTTTGGTATATTCTTCTATCGCTAGCCAATCTTCCGCGTGAACTTTAAACGGGAAATACATTCCTTGTTGTAATTGTTGCGTCGCTTCTTTTAAATGTGCGATAATTGTTTCTATCGGCATTAATTTCGGATGCATTGCTCCTTTGCGTATATATGTCAAATATTCGATTGTATTTTCCGCGTCTTTAGTTTTATTTCTCGCGATGATATCCCGCGAGTGTCATTGTTATCGGTTAGTATCTTTTTTCTGAGATGATTTTTCTGCATGTTTTTCGACGGGTCATTTCGTTTAGTATTCAGTCTCCTATTGACGTTCTTTTGGTGACATACTCGGTAGTAGTCATGGACTCTTATAATTTCTGTTTTTGGTGTTTGGATTCTGTGTCCAATCCGTCTGATTTAGTATGCAGGGCGTGCAATGATTTTACTTTGTGCGGCCCTGCTTTGCCGCGCGATCCGTTCGAGCGGGCTTGTGAGGCCGTATATCGAAGTACGGAGCCCTTTTCGATCCAGATTTCTGTGGATTGTGTGAGTGGTCATCGTACTGTGAGTGAGGTGGTGCCACATCCTTGGCACAATTTGCCGTTATTTTGGACGGCGATGGATATCTGCCGTCTTGCGGATGTGGGTACTTTCCGCAACTTGAGGGCCTCTCGGGCGTTGGACCCCGCTCGACTTCCTTTGGGCCCTGGTCTTTATCGCCGGGCCTTAATCGGGGATCGTCCTTCTGGAGGTCGAGGTCGGACGAGTTTGGCGACTCTTCGTCGTGCTCTCGATCGTATGCGTTATCCTGGTCGTTCCCGCAACGAGTAGGGTAAGTGTTCTTATTAATTTTCAATAAACTGCTTCAGCTTATTTGTGTGCATGCGGATTACTTATCTCCCCTTTTTTATCGTGTAATTTACGTCTGAATTCTTTTCAATTATCGTGTACGGTCCGATCCATAAAGATTCGAGTTTTTTAGATCGTCCGCGTCGGAGTGTCTCGTCGTACACTAATACTTTGTCACCGACTTTGAATTTTATTTCTCTAGTATTTTTATCGTACTGTTGTTTAGCTTTAATTTTTTCTTCTTTAACATGCTCCTTTGCGAGCTGATTTGTTGCCCGTAGTCTTTCTTTTAATTCTTGCGCGTAATCGTCGTAATTATATGTCGGCTTAGGCGGTCTCGTCAGTGCCGTAGGTAGATCGGCTTGGTGCCCGTAAACTAGTTCAAAGGGTGTATATCCCGTAGCTGTGTGTGGCGTCGTATTATACGTGAACATTGCGAAGGGTATCCATTCGTCCCAGTCTGTCTGGTCGTCATTTATATAATGTCTTAAATATTCGGCTAATGTTCGATGCGATCGTTCTAACGCGCCATTACTTTCCGGATGATAGGCAGTTGTTTGTATTTTATTTATTTTTAATAATTTGCATGTATTTTTAAATATTTCGCTTAAGAAATTTGTGCCTTGGTCCGTTAAAATTTTTTCCGGAATTCCATGTTCGAGAACAATTTTTGTAACGAATTCTTTACTGACCGTGTTCGCTTCTTGATTTGGAATCGGTATCGCTTTACTGAATTTCGTTAAATTGTCTTGAAATGTTAATAGATATTTATTTCCGTTGGTCGTTATTGTTAACGGTCCTACGATATCTAACGCGCATTTTTCGAAAGGTTTTGTCGGTGTATCCGTGATTATTAACGGTACTTTATTTTTTCGCGATAATTTATTTTTTTGGCAAAATTCACATTTTGATATGTATTTTTCGACGTCTTTTGTTAATCCGTGCCAATTATAATTTAGGCGGATTCTTTTTATTGTTCGCTCGACTCCTTGATGTCCTCCTGTGGGTGCATCGTGATATTCGTATAATATCTGTTTCTTCTCTTCCTCCGTATATTTTTTCTCTTCGTCGGAGTTCGTTTCTCCTTCTATTGCGAGGACTTCTCGCTCCTCTTCTGTTTCATGGGTGTCTCTTTTTACATTGCGGCTCAGTGCATCGGCGTTCGCATTCGCTCGTCCGGCTTTATGAATGATTTCATAATCATACTCTTCGAGCTTTAATCTCCATCGGATCAATCTTGATCCGGGATCGTTTACATTAAATAACCAGATTAATGGTTTATGATCGGTTACAATTTTGAATTTCGTACCGTATACGTATGGCCTAAAATGTTTTACAGCCCATACAATTGCTAGTAGTTCTTTCTCTGTTGTATTATAATTCTGCTCCGCCCGCGATAAAACTCTGCTGGCGTAAGCAATTGGCCGGTCATTGCCTACCTTTCCTTGTGACAATACTGCTCCGATTGCATAGTCGGAGGCATCGGTGGTCACTATAAACTCTTGAGTAAAGTCTGGATATTTTAGCACTGGCGTCGTCATTAATTTTTCTTTTAATATTTCAAAAGCATTTTGCTGTTCCATTGTCCACTCGAATTTTTCTGTTTTCTTCGTTAATTTAGTCAGTGGTTTGGCTATTCTTGAGAAGTCTTCTATGAATTTTCTGTAATATCCGGCTAGTCCTATGAAAGATTGTATATCCTTCACTTTCTTTGGCGTCGGAAATTCTTTTATTGCTGTTAATTTTGACGGATCCGGAGATATTCCATCCTCCGAAATAATGTGACCTAGATAAATCACTTCCTTGCGTAAAAATTCGCATTTATCCGGCTGCAATTTTAAATTATTTTCTCGAAGTTTCTGTAGTACTTCCTTGAGTCGTTTGTTGTGGTCTTCTAGGCTTGATCCATATATAACGATGTCATCCAGATAAACTAAACATTTTAGTCCTTGTATTCCTGTCAGAACTGAATTCATCAATCGCTGGAATGTTGCTGGCGCATTCTTT
The DNA here is from genome assembly GCA_907163055.1 of Formica aquilonia x Formica polyctena. Taxonomy (NCBI): domain Eukaryota; kingdom Metazoa; phylum Arthropoda; class Insecta; order Hymenoptera; family Formicidae; genus Formica; species Formica aquilonia x Formica polyctena. The sequence continues at coordinate 164,687 of CAJQTV010000118.1, read as the reverse complement.
AGTCCAAACGGCATTCTATTAAACTCGTAATGTCCGTAGGGCGTTGAAAATGCTGTTTTATTTTTTTATCTCGTTCGGTCATCGGTATCTGGTGATATCCTGATGCCAAATCTAATGTAGTAAAATATTTGGCGTTTCCTAACTGGTCCAATATATCGGTGATGTTGGGCAGTGGAAATGAGTCGCCTATCGTCAGATCATTTAGCTTCCGAAAATCGACTACTATTCGGAGCTTTGGTTTTCCAGATGCATCGGCTTTTTTCGGTACCACTAATAGGGGTGCGTTCCATTGACTCGCGCTTGTTCGGATTATGCCGTTTTTTAACATTTCTTGCACTTGTTTATTTACTTCCGTCTTATGCCTTTCCGGAAGGCGATACGGTCTCGTGTTTACCGGTGAGGTATCGGCGCGCGTGTTTATCTCGTGCTCTACCGTCGCGGTGCACGTCAGTGGTTCTCCGTCCAACTGAAATGTATCGTAATATTCTTCGCATATCCGTAAGAGTGCCTGTTTTTCTTCTGAGTTTAAATGCTGTGTTCGTAGTAGTTGTCAAATTTGCGAGTATCGTGAGGAAGTAGGTTTAGAATTTGTTCTCGTTTGTATAGTGTGTACTTCGGATTCTCGGTCGTATTCTACATCTTCGATAACAACATGTGGCGTTTGTATCTCGACTTCTGTATCGGTCGTATTCATTACACTAACGGGGCATGCGTGATCTTTAGGTTCTACTAGACAATTTCCGATATAGACTCCTGGGGCTGTTTCTTCTGCTCGTACTACTCCTATCCGATTTTGATTCGTTGTCGCTTTTACGATGGTTTCGCTTCGCGGTTTTAGAATGGTTTTATTAAATGAATGGAATTTGAGCACGGCGTCTCCTATTTTTAGTTGATTTTGTTTGTAGTCGCAGGATACTGAGTGTTGTCGGAGGAAATCAATCCCTAGAATTCCTTCATATTCGATCGGAATGTCGTCTCTTACAACGTAAAATGCATGTTTTATTTTATGTCCATCTACTTTAATTGTAGCGTACATTTTTCCGATGGTGTGTACCTTATGCCCGGTTATGCCTGTGAGAGCGATTTTATCCTCATATATGAGGGTATCGCCCTTTAATTGTTTTAATTTTATTAACGAGATGGTCGATCCTGAATCGCACAACATCCGTAATTTTTCATCCTTTGCTTGTCGCATGGGTAGTGTTATTAACAATAAATCCGTCTTCTTCTGTGTGCTCGGCGTATCTTTAATATGCGTAACGTGATATTCGGACGCAGGTCGCGGTTGTTTCTTTTTAGATTCGCTTTTATCATCTTCGCTACTGTTACCGTCGGACTCGGAATCTCGCTTTTGTTGTCGCGGATTCTTTCGGTCGTGTGTATTTTCTTCGCGTTTTTTCTGGTTACCGTTCAAACTCCAGCATTCGTCGCGGGTGTGTCCGGATTTCTTACAATGTTTGCAATATTTATTTATTGCATTTATCCGCGAGGATTTTTCCGGTTTAGGAAGCACGTATCGATTACTTCGACAATCGCGTCAGTAATGTCCGTTTTTTCCCACATTTAAAACATTGCGTAGTCGAATTTCGAATCTGTCGCGAACTGCTTGATTCGTATTTATTTTTATTCGGGAAGTTGCTTATTCTTGCCGTTGGTCCGATAAGTTTTTCTTCAGCGCTCGCGCCCGTTATCGCTTCTTGGAGCGTCGTATATCGTTGCGCGCGTACGAGTACCTTTAATTCGTCGCGTAATCCAATTTGAAAATTTATTAACGCCTGTTTTTTAATCGTGTGTTGAATCGTGCGTTTTGATAGTGAGAAGTCCTCTTCTCCTTCAATCATAGCATCGTACAACTTCATTGCTAGTAACTCAACGCGTTGTCCGAAAGCATACGCGGTTTCATTTGATTTTTGTCTTAATGAATTGAACTCGATTTGTAAGTGCGTAGTACTTTGTTTAGATTGGTAACAAGTTTCAAGTTGATGTTTTAATTCGTCGAACGTTTGTATATCTCGCGTCTCAAAATCCTGCATCGCTTTTCCTTTTAATTTTGTAAATAAGATTGCTTGAATTAACGATTCTTCGTCCGCGGGATTTATGTTCTGAACGGCGTATTTACACGCGTTTAAAAATTCTTGCAATTTATGTCGCGAGGTTCCGTCGAACTCGGGGATCATTATTCTTGCTTCCTTTAACGGCAGATAATTCGGGGCGACGCTTCGTCGATTTCTGATATCGCGTCTCGTTCGCCCATATGTTGTTTCAAACGCATCGTTATCGTTTTCCCTGCGAGTATCTGTATGACGGGGTTGTGTGTCCGCGCTTTCTAGTCGCGTTACTCGTATGTTTAATGAATTAATATCCGCGCGTATTTCATTTAAAATGTGGATGATCTGTGTATAATCTCCTCTTTCTTCGCGGTTTCTTTCGGGAGGCGGCGTGCGGTCGGCCTCCGCTATATTTTGGTCCATCTGGCGGATGGATCGTCGCATATTGTCTATTTCTTCGTCTACCGCGCCTCGCGGCAGATTTGCGGGAGTACGTTCGTGCGGATTTCGCGATTCGGCCATATTATTTTCTTGTTGGCGGTAAATTTCTTCCGGGTCAAACAGATCGCTCTCGTAGGAGGTTAGTGAAAATTCGCGTCGTAAAGATACTCTACTTGGAGTTCTGCTAATATACGGTCGCGTACGTCTAGTCTCGCGTTGAGTGTGGTCAGTGAGGTCAGTCGTATCACACGGAAATAGGCTTTCGTCGAAACTATTGAACGGAAATTCGCGTTCCTTGACGACGTTCTCCGGTAACTCGGGCTCGCTTTCGCTCGAGTATTGAGTTTCTAAATTTCTTCGCGCGTTATCAAAATTTTTTCGCGGTGTTAGACTTAAGCTAATCGCTTGTCGCGCTGGTTCGCTTAATAACCACGATCGGTTCGCTATCGGTTTCGGTACGTTAGAACCTTCCGACATTCACGCAATTACAAATATATTACGGACTTACAGTAATAAGACGGCTCGCATGTTCGCTCACTGGGTCAGTAGGTTGCTGATGCTGCAATCTCTCGCTCGGCGGCTGATAAGGCTGGCGGCCTGATGCTCGTCGTACGGCGGTCGTTGCCCGGCGGCGATGCGTCGTCCTTAGAGATGTCGTAGGTCGGCGTTGGTCCTTGGACGCTGGCGATCCTACTTGGGTTTCAGCTGCTTGGCCGTGATTCTCGTACTGCTTGTGTCGTCCGTAGGTGTTGCTTCTGCTTGTGTCCGTCGGCTTTAACTTGTTTGCTGACGTGCCTGTTATTTACTCTTTTGGTTTTTTACAGGTCTTTATTCGGCGAGTTGGCTGGCGATCCTTTGGCGCATCCCACCGCTGCCACCAATTTTGTTGTGCCTCCGTGGAAGCACAGCGAATTTTTGGGGATCGTTGGCCAAATTAGAACTAAGGAGTTCGGGATCGGGCAGGGTCGTCTCGCCGTGTCAACAATTTTGTAGTAGTTGTAGAAATAAAGTCATTTATTCGTATACATCGGCTTTAAATCTTCTTGTCTTTCTCGCACTTCAACTCGGCTTATCGTGGTATAGAATTGCTGCGCGTGCCTGATATCGCGGCTGCCGTCGCGAGATCAGCTGGGACGCTCTTTTTATTAAAATGATTTCAATTGTCCGTCTCGCGGTTGCTCTTTATTAAATTCGACTGTGCTGTATAATTGTATGAATATAACTGTTTCGGGTGGTTTTGTGATTAAGACTGCCTAGCGCTCGTTCGAGGTGGGTAGTTTTATCACCTCCTGTTCGATTAGTTTTTTGGAGGGGATCGCTTAGCGACAGGACCATAGGTGGTCGTGTCGCTCGATTTTGGGTGGAAAAACCCCGGATGCAAGCTACGTATATTCTTTGCTTGCATTTCCGGCGTATCGGTCTTCGAGTCTCGCGAACGCGTGGCCTCCGCGCGTGGCTTGCTTTGTCAGCGATTGCGCTCGTAACTTTATACGTCTTCCTCGACTTCGAGTTATAGTCGGAAGACGTTAAATAATATTTAATAATTAATAACTATACTATTATAATTTGGTTATAGCCGTTTTGGGCTATAACAATATATGTCCCATTACCCACGGTTTCCGAGATAGAGCGACTTGAATGTACAGTTGCAAAATTACTGACAAGAAAGAAATACTACGTACTATTTCTAATATTTATTGTTCAAGTGATACATTTTTTACAGATTATAATAAATTTTCAAAAATTCCACCGTTAACATCAATGCATTTTTCAACTGTTGTGTGAACATGGCGTGTTGCTCGTCTGAGGACATCGTGACGTTCCTTTATGCGGTCACTAGCATCCATTATTTGAGCGAGCAGTTTGTCTCGTGTATTCACTTTTCTTCTGTACACTTCACTGTACAGGTTCACGGATGAAGGTTGAAGTGTACAGAAGAAAAGTGAATACGCGAGACGTACATTCAAGTCGCTCTATCTTGGAAACCGTGGGGAATAGGACATATATTCATATGAACATTTTTGCTTAAAATGACCGATACGATCACCTCCTAGAATATTGACCTTTCCTCCTGGAACACCGTGTATAAATATTCTTTTAAGATTATAAACTTAAATTTTTTACGTTTTATTTTAAACTTAATTTTTTTGTTTTTATTTTATTTAATATTTTGAATTGTTAGAGTTTTATTGAATTAAAATTTACATGGTATATAAAAACACAACTGGAAAATACATCTTTCTTTCACTTCTCATGTAAATACATATATACAGGGTGCGGCATTTATAGTGACGCAGGCATATTTTTCGGAAACGAAGTGAGATATCAAAAAATGTTTCAGACAAAAATTGCATGGTTTCGAGGGGGCCACATGATAAAAATATGGATTTGACCTTAAGTGGTCTTTTCAAGGTGAGGTCAATGTGGTCGATGTTTTCTTAAATGGAACTCCCCATTTTTTATTACATATTCTTATAGCTTACCTCGAGAGCTTTCCAAAACACTATAATAAAGTATTTTTTCATTAAGTATATTTTGAGTTACTTTATATTTTAATCTGACATATTTTGATATAAAAATTAAAATATCTCGTAAAATATTTAGTTTTCGATAATCTTACCGTAATACTTTTATGTACAGAATAATGAGACAAATCAATTAGTGTAAAGAAAAAAACAAATAATTGTTTTAAAAAATACATTGTAAATAATTACATACTTTTTCTTAAAAACAATTATTTTTTTTTTACTAATTGATTTGTCTCATTATTCTGTACATAAAAGTATTACGGTAAGATTATCGAAAACTAAATATTTTACGAGATACTTTAATTTTTATATCAAAATATGTCAGATTAAAATATAAAATAACTCAAAAAGTACTTAATGAAAAAATACTTTATTATAGTGTTTTGAAAAGCTGTCGAGGTAAGCTACAAGAATATGTAATAAAAAATGGGGAGTTCCATTTAAGAAAACATCGACCACATTGACCTCACCTTGAAAAGACCACTTAAGGTCAAATCCATATTTTTATCATGTGGCCCCCTCGAAACCATGCAACTTTTGTCTGAAACATTTTTTGATATCTCACTTCGTTTCCGAAAAATATGCCCGCGTCACTATAAATGCCGCACCCTGTATATATATATATATATATATATATATATATATATATATATATATAAAGTATAAAGTATAAAGCCATTTTTAAATTATGCAAGCTATGATAATATTATATCAATTTCAAAATTAGATGATGCCTGTATAACAGAATTAGAAAGATTTGCAAAAGAAGATTTAACTAAACTTTTAAATGAAAATGAATTAATGGAATTATTTGGCAAAATATATCATCAAAATCCGTCACTTTTTAAGATTGCTGATGGTCACAAAAAACTGTTGTTACATTTAAAAGAGATCTGTACTAAAGAAGTTGAAAATATTTCAAATAAATTTAATTCAAAATGTGATAAAAAAAAATAGTCCTTGTAAAGAAAAAAGTCAAAAGAAAAGAAATTTTCAAGACATACAAAGAGAAGCAGAAGAAATAATGATTGAAAATGATAAAGAAAATAAAACAAATGATGCTAAAGAACATGTAGAAAATTTAGCTAAAAAATATGTTAAAAGATGTATTGACGAGAATTGTGAAGAACATAGAGAAGACTTTATTAAACAAATTGATAATTTAAACTTTTATTAATAACAATATTAAACTATTAGTACAGCAAAGTACAGTTTCATTAGTCAAAGATAGTACAAATAAACAATTACAAAAAAAATAGTTTAATAGTCACAAAATATATCCGCAAATGATCAACATTATGATAATAATCAAGAGACACGGTAGTGTCTCGCGCCAAGTCATGCGCAGCAACAGTGAGGCACCCCGTGTATCTTTACGCGAGTCGGCTAGTTGAAGAGTTCTTAGATTATCGAACCTCAATAACGGCTGAACCGATTGATGTTTTAATAAGCTTAATCGAAAGCTTGAGTTTGTTTTATATTATGAAAATATTTTTACTTTTCTTCTACGTATCCTATAAATGAAGATATTATAATCCAAAGTCGAAATGTATAAAATTTTTACTAAGAAACGTCTCCGTCGTCATCGACGACCAAGCCCCCAATGCGCATGTGTACAAGAAGTTGTACGGCTCGAGCATTCGACATAAGATTGCGCTAGCGGCGCTTCTACTGCTTGCATCCATACCAGCTTTTGACAGATATAGGTTAATAGGTTTGCAATGCAATAGTGCAATGTTATATAGCGTAGCATGCTTTCATTTATAAAAAAGTGAAGCAACAAAATTCTTTGTAATACTCGTGGTTAGTTGGATCAGGTATTGAATACACACACACACACACACACACACACACACACACACACATCTGATAGTAAATATATATAGAATAGAATATAAACATCCTGTCATAAATGTATAGAATATTTTCATATCTTATTTATAGAGAAAAATAAAATATTGCGAAAGTAATTTATGCTATGTGTAAAAACAAAACAAAACATCGCATTACATATAAAAATATTCTATATTTATGATAAGAAAGAGATATATGTATTTTATAGTATGTTTATTATAAGATATATGTGTGTTTGTATCCTATACCTGATTCAATTATCCACAAGTATCATAAAGAATTTTGCAGCTTCACCTTTTTATAAATGAAAGAGTGCTACGCTATATAATGTTGCAGTCTGGAAAATTTAACTTATACCTGTCAAAAGCCACTATGGATAACTGCGAGCAGTTATCGATATAGACATTCATATCAGTTAATATAGATATACACATCAAGAATACATATTTGAGTGCATTTGTCAAACGAGTGTCATATAGTTTGTCATATATTTATTTGTCATGCATTATATGCAGCTATAGATAAATATAAATAACATTGATGAAACGCAGTCTGTAAGATTAAATTTCTATTTATCTTTTTAGATAATTTATAAATATACATTTATTTTTCAGTGGAACTAGAAGAATTTTTCAAGCTGTTGATAAGATTTTGAAAAAGCCTGTGGCAAAATGTTTATTGCAAACCAACATATTGTAATCAATTCTTGTTGCGATGCTAATGCATCGCTTGAAATAGATGAATCATGTTTTAGTGTAATTAATGATTAAACGAACTTACCTAAGTGAAGTTCAATCATGATTGTATGAAGCGCCTCTTCCGAAGAGATCATAATTGTAGTACCCCCCACTTTCCCAGTGTCTCCACAAGTTTTCAAAGCTAGGAAAAAACAATTTCCTATGCAACGCGGTCTCCCGTGCGCCTCTCGCGCACTCGCGACCATCTTCATTCTTCAAAGCTCTGCCGTAACTTAAAATATGGGTATCTCCCTCGAGATAAATGGGAGGGAGGGACTGATCTCTTCGGAAGAGGCACTTCATACAATCATGATTGAACTTCACTTAGGTAAGTTCGTTTAATCATTAATTGTATTTCGCGCCTCTTCCTCGAGATCATAATTGTAGTTGTTTAAAGCCAGTTACGGCAGCAATATTATATCATATTATATATTATATCTTTTTAATAGAACACTATAAAATGGGCTTAACTATAATTAATACCGTACAGGAACAAACCAGCAAAGGAAAAATTAGAATAATATTAACATGTAGCCAGATAACGTCTTAGAAAAAACCTACAGGCTACGTTAGTACCTCAGTTTCCAATACCGCTTCTGCAAATTGCGCGTTCTCTGAAAAAACGCAACGATCATAAAACCGCGCAAAGGTTTCAGAATATTTTGACCAGCCGGCAGTTTTTCGTATTAAGTCGATACTAACTCCTTGACGTTTTGCTGCAGACGTCGCCGCATGACGCGTGCTATATGCTGAAAAAATATTGACATCTATACCGCTCTTGGACATGACCGTCTTTATCCACCGACTAAGCGTCTGTGTGCCTACCGCTTTATACGGTTTTTTGAACGATATAAATAATTTTACTACCGATCCACGTAAATCTTTGGTTTTTTCTAAATACAATAACAGCACTGAAGCCGCACAGATAGACTTATCTTGAATGAAAAACGGTAGCCTCAGCACCGGCTGCTTCTTATTTGGGCCGGATGTTTTTATCGTATCAGGAATTTTTATCTCCAACGAATTCTCGTTTGCTCGGTAAATATTTCTCACATCAATTAGCGACAAAGTTTGCATACGATGCCCTGTAACTAGGGCCAGCAAAGTTACTAGTTTCAGCGTTAGGCATTCTAAATTAATTTCTTCATTCGGGTACCAACTCGACAAATATTTTAAAACGATGTGAGGGTCCCAAGTCGAATCGTATCTGGGAACCGCCGGTCTCAATTTTGCTACACCTCTGAAGAATCGCAGAATCTTCTCGTTTTTTCCAAACTCAGATCCCAAAATTAGAGAAATCGCTGACCTATAGCAGTTCAGCGAACTGAGTGACGCACTTTTTTTAAATTCTTCTGTAAGAAACGATAATACGTTGTTCGTGGAACCGGTAAACGGGTCAATTTTCTCTCTTGCACAAAAGGTCCACCATTTTTTAAGAGCGGACTCGTACTGGCGGAGCAATGATTCAGATAAGGACGCTATCAAAATATCCACCGATTCCAATGGAACTTCTTTTCGGATGAAAGCGTCCCGGATAGTTTGCCGGCCACCAATATAAGGCGATGCCACAAAAGATGTTCCTCTCTGCAGGAAGAACGTATCAAATTAATATTTGGCTGGAAAATAATGGGTTCAGCATCGAATAAAGACAAAAAAAGAGGGAACCACGGCTGGGCCTCCCAATACGGCACGACCACTATGCCATTTGAACCTTCACTCTCGATTTTTCTTAAGACTTTTAAAATCACAGAGAAGGGAGGGAAAGCATAAAAGAACCACCGTTTCCATTCCAATGTAAAAGCGTCGATGGCGATGGAGTCGGGATCTCTCTGCCATGACACGTATCGATGGCATTTCGTATTCGCCCTTGATCGCGAATAAATCAATTTGCGGGTGTTCAAAAATCTGAATGATTTTTTGGAAGGCGCTAACGGAGAGCTCGAATTCTGTTTCTGGCTGTAATCTCCGTGATTCGTAATCAGCCTCAACGTTCTCGCTGGAACGGATATACGACGCCGTAATCCAAATTTCCCTCCGCTCACACCATTGCCAAATTTTCTTGGTAAGGGAACTAAGACCCTCGAAACGACTGTCCCTCATGCGGTTGATGTATGCAATCGCCGTTGTGTTATCCATGCGTAGTAAGATATTACTACGCCGTCTGTCACTTGCAAAGCATTTTAAGCCAAAAAATGCGGCCATCAGCTCTAATGCATTGATATGAAAATTCAATTCTTCAGCATTCCAGTGTCCATGACAACGCTGACCTTTGCAAAATACGCCCCATCCTGTACGCGACGCATCAGAAAAAATCTTTAGCTCATACACAGGTTCGCTCATCGGTGCGCTCGCAGAACGAATATTCGTTTTCCACCACGCAATATCTTCATCAAAATTTTCTGATAGGGTCATCGTTGCATCAAAATTATTATAGTTGGCTTCCAATGCGCGAGATCTTTCCTTTTCGAAGCGTCTCACATGAATCATCCCGTACTTCAAAGCTGGACAACGAGAAACTAACGTGCCCACGAAAGCTGCGAATTCTCTTATCGTGCAACGTGTGATTTTACTAAATTTATTTAATAAGTCCACGGTTCGTCGTACTTTATCCTCCGGTAACTCTATGGACATTTTTTTGGAATCAAAAATTAATCCTAAATATTTGCAACGCTGAGTTGGGACTGTAAGACTCTTTTTTTCGTTAATTATAAACCCCAGTTCCTGCAATAGCGTAGTTGTTTCGCGAATATTAATAACACATTTTTCGTAAGATCGTCCAATAATTAAAATATCGTCCAGATAAAAAACGGAAGCAAAACCCTGTTTTCTCAAGTACGCTGCTACCGGTTTCAAAAGTTTTGTAAAAACGTACGGTGCCACATTCAGGCCAAAAGGCAAACAGGTGAATTCAAACAATTCGCCTTTGTACAAAAAACGCAGAAATTTTCTAGAGAACTTCTCGATGGGTACAAGGTAGTACGCGTCCTTTAAATCTAATGTAGCCATAAAATCATGGGGACTGATTAGCCTCTTTGCGACTTTCCAGTCTTCAATTTTAAAATGCTCCGCTGTGATAAACTCGTTAAGTTTTTTAAGATTAAGTATCAATCTATATGTTCCATCCGGCTTAGGAATCAAAAAAATGTTTGATAGAAATTGGCCCTGTGACGATGAGCATCTCTCAATCGCTCCCTTAACAATTAATTTATCTATTTGATTCTCAATCAATGATTGCTCATGATCGGACCACGTGCGCTCGACCGGGAAACTCTCTTGGCTTGGAGGTGATGTGAAGGAAATCTCGTAACCCTGAACCCATTTTCGAATAACAGGGTCGTTGGTCACCTTTGACCACGCGCTAAGAAAAAATTTTAGCCTACCAGCTGGTCTACCTACGTTTATCGACGTTTCCCGTACTGACGGGTCGGCTCCCTGCATTGAAATGGTTTCCTTGCATCCGAGTTGCTGGACGATGACTTGCGTTGCCCGCCTGATGACGCCGTTCGACTCTTGTATGATGACTGACGCGGCGGGCCCTTCGGGTTTTTTGCATTTCTCTGTGAGTAGCTCTGCTGCAAGGGTTTTGCCGGAGGTTTCAAAACCTTCGAAGTTCTTTCAAGATTCTTAGCCGATTTTATTTTTTCCTCCAAATCGACACCGAATAGCCACTCGTCGACCGATGTGTTTGAAAGCGTCGTCTTCATAGATGAGTTTAGATTGGCCAGGATAATGCTTTTTCTAGCCAGAGACTCCTCTCTATGAATGGAGGCGAGAAGCCTACCACCGTCGCTTAAATTCTCGAGCAATTCGAGTTTTCTTGGGTCATCCATTTTTAGCGTGATCGAAATTGCTTTACCCACGGCCCCAAGACATGAAGCAATACGCTCTTGTTTTTCGACAATGCGTTTATCTCTCTTAATCGCACTCTCTTGTACGGCAGCGGTGATCTCTGCGTTTAGTTTCGGGACAGAGATAAAAACACAATTCTCCGGAACCGGATATTTTTCCAAAAGTGACTTGACTTCGTCTGGCGGAAGTCCTTTCTTTAAAATCTCTGACCAGCGAAGAGCTACATCTTTATGAACCGCAGTAGCCGTCTTGTCCGATTCGAGACGAGCCCCAATCACGCTTAAGATCTCCTGTTGAAGCTCGATTTCATGTTCTGGTATTGTTTGTGAATCGTCATTCGAAGAACTCGTCCGTGCTGCTCCGGACACCGTGTGTTCTGGAGGGCCGCCGGATGCGACTCCCAGAGCTTGTGCTGCGCCGTCGTCCACGCTTGAGTTATGGTTGGCGAGGGTATCGTTTTGGCTAGTGCGATCTACCCCAAGCACCTCTCGGGTGCTCGACGTCGTGTATCTCGATAGAGATCGAGATGGCGCACGACTTCTAGAACTTGAACGTCTAGTCGACGAATAGCTCGATGAGGAACGAGCTGGTGAGCGCTTCGACGAGTATCGAGACGGTGAGCGTCCTCGATACTGCGAATGCCACGACGGTGAGCGTCTTCGGGACAACGAGGACCTTGACGAAGATCGAGACAGCGAGCGCTTACCTGTAAACCAACGGTTCAAATGCAAATTGGCATTTTTTTTTGCCCACAAAAGAAAAGGGGGACTTCGGCAGTAACTCGAAGTAAAAACAACGAGCTCTGAGTGCCAAAACCGAGGCATCATAGTAGCGTACTGTTTTCCTTCGTCAAACGAAGGCGTGCATTCTGGTAAGAGCCAGAAGCACAGTGTTTAACGATAAAATCGCTAACACAACGAACTGACATTAGTCCGGTATGCAGTACGTGAACTTTTCAAAAAAGTTCAAGGGCTGAAGCGTCGTTTATCCCACGGATAGACCAAATGAGGTTAGCCCTTTACTTACGACGCTCTTCCTTCACTCGATCCAGTTTTTCTTCCAATCATCGAATCTTTCGTCGCAGTTTGCGGTTCTCCTTATCCTCTTCGACCGAGGATGTCCTCTTCTTTCCTTTCTTGCCCATAATTTAATCTTTTCAATATGTTAATGCAATCTATAAGTGAAGACACTGACACAAAGCGAAAGAATGAAGATGGTCGCGAGTGCGCGAGAGGCGCACGGGAGACCGCGTTGCATAGGAAATTGTTTTTTCCTAGCTTTGAAAACTTGTGGAGACACTGGGAAAGTGGGGGGTACTACAATTATGATCTCGAGGAAGAGGCGCGAAATACAATTAATGAATATAATAGATCTGTTACATGGTATTTTTCCATTTGTCAGAATGCTATTTGGTATATATATTTGGCAAATAAAATTTAGTATTTAACTGACATTATCGATAATTTTGTTGTGTTTAGCATTGAGACAAAGATTGGTTACAATATGTTGGTTTGCAATAGATGTGTTGTCGCAGACGTTGTCAAAATCTTAACAGCTTGAAAAATGTTTCTATTGAAAAATTCCATTGAAAAATAAATGTATTTATAAATTTATTATAAAAATTTATAAATTATTAAAAAAAATAAATAGAAATGGAAATAAAATATAAATAGAAATTTATAAGATTTATACATATTAATCTTACAGACTATGTTTTACTAATGTTACTTATACCTGTAGCTGCATATGATGCATGACAAATAACTATATGATGACGATCATTTGACAAATACATTTAAATACACTTTATTCCATTTTACATCTTTTGCTTTCGATATAATCAGGATACAAGACAGATTAGTTAGATAATTTATAGCACAGCACAAGCATATAGTAATATATTTTAATTTTGATTATAGTATTTTTTTTAAAAAGAACGTAACATTTATCACTTTTATAAAAGTACTTGATTTGTTTAATCTGTCTTGTAGATATGTAGCATACACATCATTTTAACACTAATTGCTTGTGCTGTGTATACCTGACTAGTCTGTCTCGTAGATATGTAGAATACATACATCATAAATTATATTATAATTTATATATTATAACTCATATTATAACTTTATATATAATTAGCAAGGTTTATTCTAATCTTACATATTTAAAAAAAAGAAACATTTATCAGTTTCATATCAATAAAATTAAGATCTTAAATATTTAAAAAAAGAAACATAACATCTATCACTTTTTAATTTATATTTAAATTACAATATAAGTTATAATATAATATAAATTATATAAGTTATGATGTGTGTATTCTATATATTTACGAGACAGATTAGTTAGGTAATTTATAGTATAGCACAAGCGTATAGTATCAATCAAAGAAATGAAAGAGTTGCTTTTATAATTCAGAAATATAATAGATGTATTCATTTAATCTGATTGCAGAAATAAGATAATATATAACACACAGTAAAAAAAGAAATGATATAGATGCTAAAAAATTACCTTTTTTTAAAAAAAGTGAAAAAAGGCGCCAGTGCACGCGCACAAGCGCCTTTCGCTATAAAAATACTCTTATACAAAATAGTGTTATTTCAATTTGTTGTGAAAAATTCTTATACAAAATAGTGTTATCTTAATACAAAAACACTGTCATATCCAAACTAAAAAACTGTTTTACAAAATAGTTGTTTTAATATTCTACAAAAATAGTGATATAAAAATATTGCGCCAATTAATAAAAATTTATTTTACAAAATTCATTTATTATTATTTCTAATATTAAAAATTGCAATGTGATCAAAATAGTGGAATATATTTAAGTGAAAAAAATTTTTAATTCAAAAGACAAATTTAAGTATAAAATAACTTTTCAATCAGAGAAAAACTTGGCGCTGTTAAATTCAAAATATAAATAACACGTTAATTAGATTAGCATATATTCAATTTAGCAGCGTCAAGTTTTTCTCTAATTGAAAAGTTATTTTATACTTAAATTTGTCTTTTGAATTAAAAATTTTTTTCACTTAAATATATTCCACTATTTTGATCACATTGCAATTTTTAATATTAGAAATAATAATAAATGAATTTTGTAAAATAAATTTTTATTAATTGGCGCAATATCTTTATATCACTATTTTTGTAGAATATTAAAACAACTATTTTGTAAAACAGTTTTTTAGTTTGGATATGACAGTGTTTTTGTATTAAAATATCATTATTTTGTATAAGAATTTTTCACAACAAATCGAAATAACACTATTTTGTATAAGAGTATTTTTATAGCGAAAGGCGCTTGTGCGCGTGCACTTGACGCCTTTTTTTCACTTTTTTAAAAAAAAGGTAATATTTTAGCAATACAATAAACAAGAGCATCGCAGCAAGAAATAAAAAGATAAATTTATTTACATACAAAGATTAAATAAATGTATATAAATTCTGTATACTTTATAAAAAGTGTAATATTTTTCAATAAATTTTGTAAACTTCTTATTTTTTTAAATATTATTGCATATCAAAAAATATAACAAAAATTATTTAATTAAGAAGTTTACAAAATTTATTGAAAAATATTACACTTTTTATAAAGTATACAGAATTTATATACATTTATTTAATCTTTGTATGTAGATAAATTTATCTTTTTATTTCTTGCTGCGATGCCCCTGTCTACTGTATTATTATCATAATATTGATCATTTTAACGGATTAATTTTGTGACTATTAAACGGTACTACTTTTTTGTAACTGTTCATTTGTACTATTTTTGACTAATAAAACTGTACTTTGCTGTACTAATAGTTTAATATTGTTATACTGAGAAAAAAATATACTAATAAAAAGAAAAATTTTCTTCATTTTAGTAAATGGTTAGTTTGCATACAACTGTGACTCATTTTTCTTAAGTTAAGCAATTTTATTTACTTACGTGGAGAAACCTTTTTTTTTATAAGTGAACTATTCATTAATAGCAAAAATAATTTTTTGTAATAAAAAAAATATGTACTTCTGTAAAGAAAATGATCATTTTTAAAAAGTAAAGTATCTATTAATTGTAATAACCGGTTTTTATAATACAAGAAATATTTATTTATGTGGAAAAAATATTTTTTTTAGAAGTAAATTATTTATTAATAGTAAAAATAATTTTGTATAATAAAAAATATATGTACTTCTTTAAAAAAAAATTATCATTGTTAAGAAGAAAACGATCCATTAATTATAATAATTGTTTTTTACAATATAATAAATAGTTACTTATGTGGAGAAAATTATTTTTTTTAATAAGTTAATTATCTATTAATTGTCATAACTATTTTCTACAATATAATACATTTTTACTTATGTGAGAAAAAATGATTTTTTTACAAAATAAATTATTTATTCATCGTAAGAATTATCTTCTATAATATAATTAATGTTTACTAAAATATAATTATTGTTTATTTTTATTTTGCTGTTGTATATTTCTTGTACATTATCTAATAATCTGCATACTGTAAGGAAAAATAACCGTATAAGAATATATCAAGCAATACACTTTTATTGACACTAATAAATTTAGTTCACAATTTCACTGTAATTCGAACAAATTTTCGCAAAAAATATTATTTTCATGACTTATAAAATAAACTTTGTAATCTACTAAATCTTGTTGTTTAATACAAAATAATTGGTCGTTTTCTAATACATTATAAGCACTTTTATGACGATTAAAACTTAAAGTAGAAAGCTTTGCAAATAAAAAGAATATTTCTTTTCTTTGATTTAAAATAATATATCGAATCTTTCCAAATAAACGTTTATGAATATCTATACATATAATATTGTTAATCTCATAACGTGTTCCGTTTATTATAATCCAAGATACACAGTCTATAAAGTTATCGTATATTATTTCTGGATGTAAAACATTTTTTATATCAAGGTAATCAAACGCTTCAGAAAATTTGGATATTTTAGTATCATGTTGAAAACGATTTGAAAATCCATCAGCGCAAACAAATTGATAACAAAGTCCTAATTGATGTTTGAGAGCAAGCGTGTAGGAAGGATTTACCCGTGAAGTAGTAGCTTTAGCATAACTTTTCAATTGCTTATGTTTTGCTTCAAAGCGAATAAATGACATAAGATTTAATAGCCCATATTTTTTAATGATTTTACTATAATGCAATAAATTATGATGCTTAGATTTGAATGCGACATTAAATAATTTTTTATGCAAAGATAGATAATTAAAGACAAGTTGATCAAATAAATCAATACATTCAGTAGTGAGGAAATGTGAACATGAGATATTTATAATTTTTTTTTTAAATAAATACAGTTGCCAAATTAAATTTTTTTCCGGTACAAGATCACTGATTATTTGCGACAAATTATTGACCAAATAATACATTTCAGATGCTGTTATAATTATTTTTCCGTTTTTAATCGATTCTGAGTTAAGCGGCAGTGGAACGTTATCATTATATGAACTAGTACAATTCAGCAATCTCTCATTAAAAACCTGTAAAGAAAAAAATTGCTCTATGTAAATAAAATTATTTAAAATTTTACTTATATCATATCTGCAAATTCCCTCTAATAAATCGTGCATTGGATCTACGGACACATTTTCTAATATGTGAAAATTTGGTATTTTATTATAAATGCATTCTTCTTGTATTCCAAATGTTGAGCTAATAACACAATTGAGATAATTCCGTGTTCTAATAAATTCTTTTTCTTCATAAACAAGTTTTTGTGCATCTTTTTTAGTGGCTGTACAAATACGACAATAATATTGAGTATTAAATCCCTTTGGAAAGCCAAGAATCGTGTTCAAACCTAAATTATCCCCAACAATAAACATTAAACAAAAAAATACTTTTTGCTCCTTATTGTTAATATTTATAGTTATTCCATTAACACTGAGATCTATTATTTGGTCAACAACATGATATAAGATTTTATTTCCTAACTTTTTATGATCTTGATAGTTATGCAGTTGCATAAGTAAAATGTTGTTTAGATTGCTTGAATATTGAGGCGGTAGGCAGAGCAGAGTTAAATAAATTGCACATAATTTATGAATTGATTTTCGCGATACTAACGGATTATTAATTTCCAAATCATCAAAAAATAATACTATTGGTAACGTCAATTTATTTTGGTTTAATTGTCCACAATTCCACATTTCACCATGGAAAACTGAAGTTAGCAATGTGGTATTATTTTTACATTTTTTTATATATTCCAAAATACTAGTAAAAATGTTAGGCAATTCCAATAATTTTTTCAAAACGAGTTTCATAGAAATTATATTAATTTTTTTGAAATGTATGATTAATTGTTTCTTAATTTTTTTTTTTTTTTGGAACTAAAAAAATCAATTTTTATTTGTGAGGGCTTTATTAAACAATTAATATTGATTAAGTATTTGAAAGTGTAATGCTCACTTTTAAATTTTTTCAAACTATTTTTTATGATATTTAAATCATTATATATGTTACTCGTACTGCCATATTTTTCTTGCAACATTTCAAAACTTTCAGACAAATAACTAGAAAAAATATTATTAATGATTTCATGAACATTCTTTCTATTAAAATTGTCAAAATAATATAATCTTGTAATTAAACGCAACGTTATATTTAACATTTTATGATTAAAATCTTGAAGAAAATAATTTTCTTTATTATTTAACATAGGTTTTAAACTTGCAACATCGGCAATTAAATTAAAATCATGAACTTTTCTTTCATTATTTATCGATTTGTTTAACGATATAGATCCTTTATCATTTCTATTTTGTTCTTTATTTGACTGAGTATTATGGACTATATGGAGTATATGTCGAAAGAGAGAATAAACAGTACTGTACAAATTTGTGCAATTCAAAAAATTACATTCAACTTCTGAATTTAATTGATCATTATGCTTAAGCTTAATATGACATTTGAAATATTCAAAAAGTAAAAACGATTCATTACAAAACATACAATTAAACATTTTGAATATAAAGCTTTGCAAGGTAAATATGCATATTAGGTTACACCTCACCGATGACTTTGACCTTGATATATGTTGTCAAGGACATAACCCTGAGTAACTTTTCCTTATAACTTAACCGGCGGTCTCTTATAGTTTCTGAGATATTTAAAGTGATGATTTCACAATTTTAATGATTTTTCTATTATAAAATAAAGAAAAATAAAGATTGTTTACATTGTATTTACGTAGATCAGACGTGGAAAAAGTGTTTCTTTACATTTCCAGAGACGAAGCTCTTTGGGATTTTTACTTTCCACGCAAAGCGAGGTTTAACGTAAACCTATGTGTCTAGCTTTTTTATAGTGGAGCCCACTGCGTCCACGCATATACTTTCCCATCCACACAACAATTGTGGGGCGAACTTCGCTTTGCTTTGTAAAGTATATGCGTGCACACAGTGGGTTCCGCCCTCCTACTGGGGGGCTTCACTTCCGGAAGATATAACCTAACCCAAACCAAATTTTAGTTTTAATCAGAAATAGGTTTGGGTTAGGTTATATCTTTCGGAAGTGGAGCCCACCCGTAGGGGGGGCGGAACTCACTGCGTCCACGCATATACTTTCTCATCCATGCAACAATTGTGGGGCGGACTGTCTCTCTGTCTCTATATTATTACCCAAATGTTAACTTTAAATATCTCAGAAACTATAAGAGACCGCCGGTTAAGTTATAAGGAAAAGTTACTCAGGGTTATGCCCTTGACAACATATGTCAAGGTCAAAGTCATCGGTGAGGTGTAACCTAATATGCATATTTACCCTTTGCAATTATACCAATGACATATAAACTTATAATATAAAATAAATATCTTATGAAAAACATTTAAAAAACCGCATATAACTTCTACTATTAGAATAGTATAATATATAAATATAGAATTTTATAAATAAGTATTATAAATTGTTACTTTGGAAACAAATAAAAACAAGTAGAGTTGTGCAAATTAGAAACTTGCACATTGCTTCCTCATCATTTTATCTTACAATGCTTAAGCTGCTTTAAGCATGCGGTTTTTTCAATTTTTGCTTCCTTATAGAGGAAACTTTGTGAGCAAAATAAAAATTAAAATGATTTCTTTCACCGATCCTCACTAAATTCAATATCAAACATCCTTTAATAATACTCTATTCATGTAAAAAAATTTAATCCGATATTTCAAATTTTCTGAAAGTTACAGCGTGTACAGACATTTCTCAAAAAATTCAAAATTTTGTAAAAAATGAACCCTTTCACCGATACTCACCAAATTCAATAGCAACCATCCTTTAATAATACTCTATTCACGTAAAAAAATTTAATCCAATATCTCAATATTTGCGAAAGTTACAATGTATATAGACATTCCTCAAAAAATTAAAAATTTTATAAAAAATAAACCCTTTCACCGATACTCACCAAATTCAATACCAACCATCCTTGAATGATACTCTATCCATGTAAAAAAAATTATACAAAATAGTGTTATTTCAATTTGTTGTGAAAAATTCTTATACAAAATAGTGTTATTTTAATACAAAAACACTGTCATATTCAAACTAAAAAACTGTTTTACAAAATAGTTGTTTTAATATTCTACAAAAATAGTGATATAAAAATATTGCGCCAATTAATAAAAATTTATTTTACAAAATTCATTTATTATTATTTCTAATATTAAAAATTGCAATGTGATCAAAATAGTGGAATATATTCAAGTGAAAAAAATTTTTAATTCAAAAGACAAATTTAAGTATAAAATAACTTTTCAATTAGAGAAAAACTTGGCGCTGTTAAATGCAAAATATAAATAACACGTTAATTAGATTAGCATATATTCAATTTAGCAGCGTCAAGTTAATATGTATTCTTGATGTATATATCTATATTAACTGATATGAATGTCTATATCGATAACTGCTCGCAGTTATCCATAGTGGCTTTTGACAGATATAAGTTAATTTTCCAGACTGCAACATTTTATATAGCGTAGCACTCTTTTATTTATAAAAAGGTAAAGCTGCAAAATTCTTTGTGATACTTGTGGATAGTTGAATCAGGTATAGAATACAAACACACATATATCTTATAATAAACATACTATAAAATACATACATATATCTCTTTCTTATCATAAATATAGAATATTTTTATATGTAATGCGATGTTTTGTTTTGTTTTTACATATAACATAAATTACTTTAGCAATATTTTATTTTTCTCTATAAATAAGATATGAAAATATTCTATACATTTATGACAGGATGTTTATATTCTATTCTATATATATTTACTATCAGATATATGTGTGTGTGTGTGTGTGTGTGTGTGTGTGTGTGTGTGTGTGTGTGTGTGTGTGTGTGTGTGTGTGTGTGTGTGTGTGTGTGTGTGTGTGTGTGTGTGTGTGTGTGTGTGTGTGTGTGTGTGTGTGTGTGTGTGTGTGTGTGTGTGTGTGTGTGTATTCAATATCTGATCCAACTACGACGACCACTAACCACGAGTATTACGAAGAATTATGTTGCTTCACTTTTTTATAAATGAAAGCGTGCTACGCTATATAACATTGCACTATTGCATTGCAAACCTATTAACCTATATCTGTCAAAAGCTGATATGGATGCAAGCAGTAGAAGCGCCGCTAGCGCAATCTTATGTCGAATGCTCGAACCGTACAACTTCTTGTACACATGCGCATTGGGGGCTTGGGCGGCGATGACGACGGAGACGTTTCTTAGTAAAAATTTTATACATTGAGACTTTGGATTATAATATCTTCATTTATAGGATACGTAGAGGAAAAGTAAAAATATTTTCATAATATAAAATAAACTCAAGCTTTCGATTAAGCTTATTAAAACATCAATCGGTTCAGCCGTTATTGAGGTTCGATGAACTAAGATACCCTTCAACTAGCCGACTCGCGTAAAAATACACGGAGTGCCTCACTGTTGCTGCGCATGACTTGGCGCGAGACACTACCGTGTCTCTTGATTTAACCCGATATCTCAAAAATTGCGAAAGTTAGAGGTTGTACAATATATTGCGTACATACATACATACACACATACACACATACACACATACATACATACATACATACATACATACAGACATTTTTTAGGAATATGATTTTTCGACGTTTTGGAACATTCTAAACACATTGGCATAGAAAACTCAAACAAATATTTTGTCACGAAAACAAAGCTTCCTCTATGAGGAAGCAAAAATGATATCTTACATCAATTTCATGAATAAAAAATAAAACAGTATCTTATTTTAATTTTACATATAAAAACATAACTGTAAGTTGCTTTAATTACTCATTCCACTCGTTCAATCATACTCGTTTTGGATTGAATTTGGCACAAACTTCTTCAATATATGTTCCGTATTTGAAAATGAAATGTCCCAATTCGTGCGAAACTTATACAATCCTTTCTGTATCAACATCCATACCATAAATGTTTACTAGCATCTGGATAGTTAATTTGCAAGACGTGGAAAGCTTTAAAGCAAATATCTAAAGCTTCTAATGTAGATTTTGTAGAATATAAAATTTCGTCTATGCTGACATATGATTGCGATATGTTTTCAATTTGACCCACAACTATTATATAAGGTTGTACAGATGTTCGCATTTCTTTTGCTTTATCACTGCTTTCTTGACGAATTCTCGTAATATCACCACAAGTCTATAACAAAATATTCATATATATCAATATTCTATATACATATATATAAATATTTGAATAAAAACTTTGCACATCAATGTACTAACAGTTGCACATTTTATCATGCTATCTCTTGACGAAATAATTGATGCTTTATTATAATGTTTAGTTTTTCCACTATTTTTTTGTTTAACTCTTTGCTTTGGAGGTATCATATATGAAAGAAGTTGAATAGCAATCGTTAGTTTTGAATCTAAAAAACCCAAAATTGTACAGTAATAAGTAAGCACATTTGCACTACGTATGCTACAAAAATAATGAATTATTTTACCTTCTGATATGTCTAAATTTAATTTTTCCATTAATTCTGTAAAATTATCATTTTTACCAGAAATTGAAGTATTTTTAGTGTCAATTTTTTTTCTTTCTATAAAATAAGTGCCTTTAGCTTCTGAAGGAAATGTTTTGACAATTCGTTTTGAAATGTCTTCAGCTATTTTATTTGTTAAACTGCAAAACGTACATACAAAGTTTATAAAAGAAAAATAAATAATGCAAATAAAATAATATTCATAATAACAATATTTGAACATACGTAATGTTATTGTCTTCCATATATCCGACAATTATATTACACATTTTATTTCTCATAGAATCATTAAGTTCTTTTGTTTTAGAAACTTGTAAAATTATTCTACCCGCTTGTGATCGTTGCAATAAATCATTAATGCTAGGCATTAATGCCTAGTTAAAATGGTGGATAGAAAACGATAGAAAAACTTCGCTATCCGAATCATTCGTGATTTTGAATTCCCTATTCTACACATTGTTTCAATAGACCAGCAATGCGAAATTATGATAAATTTACCATATATTGATTATTCTTTTCTAATGTTTTTTCCAATACGAATCAAAAATATAAATATATTAACCAATAAGAAAATTTATTATGCATGATCTATGCAAAGCTATATTATTCTATACATATATCTCTGATAAATCTTATTATGTTTTTCCTATAGTAACCAATATTAATCTTTTATAAAAAATAAACATTCGTGAATGTGAATCTATATGAAAATTTATTAATAGCCCTGCCGAAAATGGTCGATTAAAACGGATTTAAAAAAATGTAATCCGAATCGATCGGGATTTCTGCACCGAAAATGCGGTATTAAAACCGATTGAAAATAGTCAAATCGAATTTAGTACGCTTTAGGCGAGATTAATATTGGATGATATATCTCCACCTCAATCCGAAATTAATACGATTTCATAAAGTTATAATTAAACCTGTTTTAATGCAATTGAATTGGAATTTACCATAATCAATCCATAGGTAAAAATAATCCCTTTTAATAAAAAATTTTATCATTTCGCAGATGAAAAGTAAATTGATTTTATGTAGTGTGAAGTCGGATTTGCTGTTATCATGAGTCACAATCAATTATTGAATCGGTGTTTCTACAATTGAAACGGACTCAGTTGTTAAAAACAGATATACGATTTCTCCGCAGAAGGTCCGCCTTATATCCCCGCTTGACCGCTTTCTACTTCCAGGTTGGCTCGCTCGACCTTCGCTGCGTAGCGGCGCCGCCCGGGACTACGCGCGGACGCGCGAGCGCGTGGGCCGCCAAGTTGCGGGTCGCACTATTGTATCGCGGATTATGCTTAATGTGACGACCTACGGCAGCCACAATATCCATTCGATTATTCGTGTTTATTTGGATTGACAACAATATGGATTAGAATGTAATGATTTTAGATTGGAAATAATCCGCGAAAGCGATATTAAAACCGATTATAGTTCGTTCGGAATTAAAATCGATTACTTTTTAATCCGGGCGCGGATTGAACCGATTAAAACGGATTATGTTTTAATCGGTTTTAATCGACCATTTTTGGCAGGGAGCAGTTTAATGATTTCAATACTATTACATACAAACATTATATTATATTCTATAACATTGTTCAAATTTTCATGTTATCCTATCCAAATAATCAGCATTTACACATGTTATTCAATGAGAATTTATGAAGCACAATCATTTATATATTTCAATGTGATACAATCCAATTCATACAAACTCTATCTGAATTGAATCCTATAAGATCCTATTCATCAACTCCCTCTGCTATTTTATAAGTTTAATGAATATTTATATATATGAAACAATATTAAAATTTGTTATATTCAGTTCATCTGTTTCAATACAATCCAATATACAACATGAATTGAATCCTATAATATTCTATTCTTCAACTTTCTTTGCTGCCCTATAAGATTAATATTTATATATGTGAAACAATATTAAAATTTCTTATATTCAATCTATCTGTTTCAATACAATCTAATACAACATGAAATGAATCCTATAATATTCTATTTTTCAATTTTTTATACTATTCTATAGGGTTAATGAATTATTTATATATATAAAAGCTATATTGAGACTGAAAATAATAAATTTTAATATTGCCTTTATACAGGGTGTCCCAGAATTCGCGCATTCGGAATGCACAGCGTGATTGTCCGTGCCAAAAGAAACAACTTTTTTCTCTGGCAAAATTACGTCTGGACAATACTTTTTAAATGAGAGTAATTTTAAGTTAATGAATGAGCACTCTAGGTTACGCATGAATCAGGGACGGCGCACGAACGGCGTGCGTGGCGCGTGAGCATGTTATACGCTATTTTATTATTTCGCTAAAGATTTTATAAGAATTATACATGATATCTAAATATCGCTATTTTGAATACAACTTACTTAATAAGAGAACATTTTCTAATTGATATCACCGAAACAACGATTGAAAAGTAAAATAAGTAGATTAGATAACACGTGAATAATTTTGATCCAAGATTATTGTTCCAACATTCTAAAAATGGATTAACCAAAACTAGATAATTTTTTTATAATTCAGACTTTGCACCGTGATATCCAATTAAGAGCACGTAGAGCAAAATATAAAAACATTTTCTAAAGAAAATTCTATAAATATAATTCACACTCAAAATAAGCTATCGATTAAGCCTATTAAGAACTCGATCCGTTATATTCAGTGGTTAATTTGAGATCTGATAAGTTCGGATACTCTCAACTTTCAGACTCGCGTAAAGATACGGTGCGTCTTGCCGTTGCTGCGCGCAACTTTTTATTACGCGTGAATTGGCGCCAGACACTACCATATGTCTCTTGATAAGAAAATACAGAAATATAATTTATTTATTACCGATTCCTAAGTTTTTGAACTACAAATTATTTGTAGGTATCTTTTATTATTTTAAGCTATATATTAATATAAAAATATTTTATTTTAAAACTTATAACATTATTATAAATACACATTTTTCTCCTACAAAATATATTAACAAAATTTTGAATGATAATTAATGTATGTGTATTTAATTGGATAGCATGAGCATTTCTTACTTTTAATACGATAAGTATTCAGATAGATTATTATTCAGAAAAAATGTCAGAGAACACAAAATATCCTCTCACGATTAAATATGATAAATTACCATTAAAAATTACATGCAATTCTTTCAACGAATTTAATTCAATGAGAAAGCCTTTATTTCTATATCTTTTTATCATAAAATATCGAATATGTTGCAATAGTTTTAATTTCCTAAATGTACATATTCATTTTGATGCAAATATCGAATGATAAATTTGGATAAATTTTGATAAACTTTTCATTGAGAAATTATTATTGAATCGGATAGTATGTGCATTTCTTACTTTTATGATAGATATATGATAGATCACTAATCAGAAAAAGATGACGGAGAACACAAAATATCCTCTCATGATTAGATATGATAAATTACCATTAAAAATTTCATGCAATGTTTTCAATAAATTCAATTCAATGAGAGAGCCTTTATTTTTACATCTTTTATCATAAAATGTCGGATAGTTGCAATAGTTTCAATTTCAATAGTTTCAGTTTCAATTTCATAAATGTACATATTCATTTTGATGCAAA
Organism: Formica aquilonia x Formica polyctena; assembly: GCA_907163055.1. NCBI lineage: Eukaryota > Metazoa > Arthropoda > Insecta > Hymenoptera > Formicidae > Formica > Formica aquilonia x Formica polyctena. Next base: position 138,540 of record CAJQTV010000118.1, on the reverse strand, counting down.
TACCGAATAATAAAATCGGATAAATTTTGATAAACTTTTCATTGAGAAACTATTATTGAATCGGATAGTATGTGCATTTCTTATATACTTTCATGATAGATATACATAGATCACTAATCAGAAAAAGATGACAGAGAACACAAAATATCCTCTCACGATTAGATATGATAAATTACCATTAAAAATTCCATTGAATTCCTTCATTGAATTCAATTTAATAGGAGAGCATTTATTTCTACATCTTTTTATGATGAAATGTCGGATACGTTGCAATAGTTTCAATTTCCTAAATATATATATTCATTTTGATGCAAATACCGAATGATTAATTCGGATAAATTTTGATAAATTTTTCATTGAGAAACTATTATTGAATCGGTTAGCATGTGCATTTCTTACTTTCATGATAGATATACATAGATTACTAATCAGAAAAGAATAATAAAGAACACAAAATATCAAATTATGATTAGTAATGATAATTGTATTATGTGAATTCTCACACTAAAACCCGATAACTATCTGAGATATTATAAAATGTTATTAAATATTATAGAAAGTCTATACATTATAATATTCATAACATATAGACCTTATTCATTTGCATTCAAATTCAGGCTTAATCTAATACAATCTTATCGTTTTCTATCCATTATTTTAAGCAGGGTTGTCTCTAATATAAACATATCTTTAGAACAAAAAGCATTTTGTCTATATAATATTCTTTCTTCTTCATTAATTGTAGAACTACTGGTGCCTTGCATCGTATTCTCTAACTTCTGCTCATTAGTTTTGTGTGTGTTTGCATTGTTGTTTTTTTCTATATTCTAAAAGCATTTATAAAAGGCTTATTGTATTTTATAGATTTTTTAATATATTTTTTTAAGTATTAATTTAATCCTGTTGTTCTGTTAACATTTATTATACAGTTGTATTTTAAATAAAATAACTTTTTTAACACGTTATACATATCATAAACAAATATGTGAAAATGATCCTTCTTTATCATTATAATCACAAATTTCTCAAAATTGTGATATGATAGAGCAGTGCTTGAAACGACGATTTGACGGCAGGTACAATCTCAGCATATTTTTTAGATCGGGACGCTCCTGAGGCATAGCGTTACGCGCGCGATCGGCGGCTCGGCCGTCGAGCCTCGAGCGGTAGTGGAGAGGCCGTAGGGGTCGCTTTACATATCGGCCCGAAAAGGGCAACTATCTCCGAGCACTGCTTTAAAGATTCAGTGTTCACACCGAAGGTGTCAGAAACAAGTGTACACACGGAAGGTTAATGTTGTCGACGTTATGTGATAATTAACTCACGTACATAGTAGTGGTGTAAACAATTTTTATTTTTTATTTTTGAGGAGAAAATTTTTTAGAAGTTATTTTTTAGATATATACTTGGCGTATTTTTTTTACCTTTGTGAGGCTTTTTTTAGTGGTTATAATATACTTAGGCTTTCCGTTCAGTTCGAATAAATGATATATTTGTTATTAGAAAAAAATGCTATATCTAAAATATTCCAGTAAGTGTCTGCTTGGATATTTTTATACAAATTAAATTTATCGCCATGTACGCTATATACATATAACTGTTTATCTGTAAACAATTGTATACATTGAACATGAACCAACATTCGACAACTTATCGCAAGATCATAAAATTGTACGTTGCAATAAGTTCAATTGCCATTTATATGTGATGAGACTTCTCACATGAAATTGTAAGGATCCACTGGAAGGTTATCCAGGATAAAGAGATCTCTTGAATGTCAGGATAAGAGAGGCTTAAATAACGGAAGGTTTTCCAGCATGGACTATTTAAGAATTATAGCGTTTGTATGCTGTATAAATATATGTATATTTGTGAACACAATATAATGTTGTTACAAACACGCGGACTCTTACTAACGGTACTTCGCCGAAAAATAGCTGAGAGCTTCTTAACGCGCGAAAGGCTTAGCACGCACTCTCACTCTCCTTCTTCCTTCGCGTGTCTTCCACCCGAACCGGCGGCGCCGATCGCCAGTTCCTCTTTTACCAATAGTAACGCTTTTCGTCATCATGACGTCATTGCGTTCGCGCAGACGTCTGCTCGAATGCGCACGCAGTCTTAAATAAATGGCGCGGGTAAGATGTAACCTTACAGCTTCGGCCATTCCTGACTATACACATTCGTCCCGAATGTGTTAATACAATGCATCTTAAAATTAATAATATGAACTTATAATTAATACATGGATAAAATAATAATGAGATCAACATAAACTTTGGTTGTATCATAACTAAATGTAAGCAATACATATAGCTTGAGAATTATATAGTTGTTGACGGAAACTGGAATAAACATATATAATAGTTAACGAGAATTCATAGATTTCTTAGGTTCAACATAATATCAATTTTCACAAGACGAGTTGTGATTAAAAACTAATGAATTCCTTAATTTAAATTGTTAATAATATAAAACTGTTGTAGAAAACATGAACATATCCTGATATAATATATAAATAATAAATGTAATGATTACAAGAATAATACATATAAAATACAATATATTTTTAGATAACATCATCTATAGATTTTTTCCATGGTTTTATTCGATCTGAGGATAATATCGAATTATAAGGCTTCGGTGTTAAACTGAAACCGGGAATGTTTTGTATTACATATCGATTCTTGTTAAAAGTTTTAGAGACTAAATATGGACCTTTATATTTTGGTTTTAATTTACCGTCTTCTCCTGGCTTAAGAGTTGAGTCTCTTATAGCGTCTTCCATTGGAAAAAACTCGCTGGCACTCAGTGCCCCCTTGTTTTCGAGTTTTTTGTCGGGATTACACGAAACGCCACCAGTTCTAGCTAGTTTTGCACTCTCAATGGAATACGTCTTTTGAACTCAGTTTTAAGAAAATAGCGGGAAACGAGTAGTATTTTACAAAAGAGTGATGTTTAACAAAAGACTGTGCAGTTCTCTTAAGAGGAATAGACTAAAAAATTATAGATCGAGTTTTGTCAGTGAGGTTACAGCATTCATTTCGATAACCTCTTGTAATTTTTTCAATTTTCCTTTATATATATTTTTACTTATAATGACGAGTGAAAAAATAGATTTCAAGGCTGTTTATTTTAAAATAAATGCATTAGAACCAATATGTTGTGAAGTGGACAAAAATACATGCTATCGATTGAAACGTAAGTAAATTATTTTTTCTATAATTAATGAAAATATTTGTTGATTAAACACAATTCGTAGATTTAAAACTTATTAAATAAATTCAGCAAGAATATATATTTTATAGATATCAATAACTATGCAGTGGATTTTGTTCTTCAGTTAGTAGAGAAACAAATATTAAAATTAGAAGAAAATATAGTTTCACTAGCTCAATCTTTTGATGGCACAACATTGTAAGTACCTGTAGCTTTTATTTATTTATTAATTTAAACTTGAAGTTATTTTTGGAATATTTAACTTCATATTAACATTTTTTGTGTATCAACCTAATACGCTCCAGAAAATAGAAATGGAATGAAAGTGAACGGCTTGAGAAATTATACTATATTAAATTGTTTATTCCTTTATTTATTACAGCATTCCAGTAGTTCTAAACAATGAATTTGGTTTAGCTTCTTCATCAAATACAGAAATAAATGTTCAGGAGGATATTCTTACTCCAAATGAAAATGATGTTCATTCACAAAAATTAGAAGATTTCAATGATGATAGTGGTATATATATGTGTTTACTATTATACTTCTAAAATTAGTAAGTTGAGTGATAACGCGTTACATTTTTATAAATCTCATTTTTACAGACAGATTATGGACCATCCCTGAAACAAAATTTTGATTAGATAAATACAATTCATACCTTTCATTAGTGGGTCCAATGAAAATGTACAAAACTAAAAAAGTCATGTGGAACCGTATTGCCCAAGATTTAAAGGAAATCTTGAACATTGAACGGACTAGTGTGCAGTGTGAAAACAGATATAAAAACGGTTATAAAAAGAAAGAAAGATCAGTAGATAATAACAGCAAATCAGGTTCTAGCAGAATGGAGGTAGAGTATGAAGAAGAACTGAAGAAAATTTCAGCAGCAGACGATAGTATCGAACCAGAAATTTTAAGAGGTGTGAAAAACACAAAAAATAAACAAGCATTTAAATCGTGCAATATAAAAATATCAAATACAGAAGTTAAAAGAAAGGTTAAGAAATCCTTGCAAGATATTCTATACGATATTAATGAGAGAAAGGAAGCAGCAAAAGAACGTCGTCACAATGAAAAATTAAAATTACTAAAAGAATTATGTAAGTTAGAATACTTATTATTAAGAATTGTCAATTGCCTGTTGTTTTTAGAAAAATTATATTTTTTTAAATATGATGCAGAGTTACGATCTGTCAATTTTATAATTTTCATATACGTTCTTTAGAAATTATAAGTTTTAATCTTACTTGTCCATTAAATAATAAACTTTTATTTTTCTAATAATCCAATTTAGATAAGAAAGGATGCAAAGATCAAGAAAACAGTTCTGAAGAAAGTGATAACCAGGGAAATGAAAATTAATCATTATACGTTTCTATTATTTTATTTCAATTGAATTACAGATTAATATATAATTTTATGTTGAAGACATTGTTGTATATGCAATAACTAAAAATTAAAAATTAATTATGATGAAAGCTGTTGACAAATGTCGTCTCTTTTTATTTGTCCTAATCTTGTATAATGCATATCTTGCGCTGTCATATGTTCAAGCTCAGAGTATTCACAAGGATTTTCATCATAGTATTCTTCGTTAGGAAGAGTGTCATCATAGTCTATGCATAAATTGTGCAGAACGCAACATGACATTATGAATTTTGTTATTTTATCTACCTCTTGAAATTCTAATTTCATCAAATTTCTAAATCTGTTTTTTAATAAACCAAATGTATTTTCTATTAAAACTCTACTACCTGAAAATACTTTATTATAATGAATTTTATTTACGGAGAGATTTCCATAGTCCCTATATGGAGTCAAAAGCCATGGCTTTATAGCATATGCATTATCTCCCAATATATGATAAATGTTGCCACAGATGTTAGGTAATTCTTGGCTAATAAATGAAAGTTTGTAGACTCTGGAATTATGTATTTTTCCAGGAGGCCCTGTGAAGACGTCAATGAACTTCTTTTTGTAATTGCAAATTCCTTGCAGAGTTATTGAAGGGAGATCGTGCCTATTTACGTAGGTTGATTTGATTTTATGAGCAGGCGTTCTAACATGAATTGACGTACCATCAATGCAACCAAGTGTATTTGAGAATCCAGATATCTAAAAGTAAATGGATAAAAAAATAAAAGTTAAATTTCACAAATTAAACAGGAAATATCATAGTTGCATATATGTATAGTTTATAAATTTTACTTTATAAAAATTCTTCGCAGCAGATTTTTTTTCATCATCTGTAATCGGAAATGTAATCACTTCTGCTGCAAGGTTCAGTAAATAATCCATCACTCGATTCATTATCCTGAAGAAAGTTGATTCTCCAACACCGAATCTTTCGGCGACATCTCTCATAGCACATTTATTAGCAGCATACCTATAATAACATAGTGCACATTTTTATATCATATTTTATAGTACAGAGAAATCCTATTTGTAATTAAAAACTTACTAACCATACAAATGATAAAATGTGAATTTCTGCAGAAATTCGGGTACCACCATGATCTTCTCTGCAGTACGCTATATATATTTCATTATTTTGAAAATTTTTAATCAACATGGAACAAGTATTTCTTTGCAATCGAAAATCACGCCGAAACTGACAAAAATTAAATTATAAAATTACACAATCGCAAAATTAAAATAAAAATATAACCTTGAAAAATCAAATATTATAACCTGATCATCGGTCTTTAAGTGAATAGTATCCACATAATTCATAATTTTTGGCTTCACATTTTTCGTGTTTGCAACAAGTAACAGAATTTCATCTTCACTTGATGAAGACGAAGATTCTAAAAATTTGCTTGCTAAAAATAAGTCCATATTTCTTGTCACAGCAGTGAACAGTGTCAAATTCAAACAGTGTAACACTGAGGTGGCGCCGGCCTCTAAACTCGGGGTCACTTTTACCGCACTCAGTGCGCACTGAAAGCATTTTGCACTCCCAATGAAATGTGCAGCACTCAGAACATGCTCACTAATACTACCAATGAAATACGCTTCAAACACTCAGTGCTGTCAGTGCAAGCGAGTTTTTCCCAATAGAAGACGCTATTATTAAAACAAAATCACCAGGTTTATATACAGTCGGTTTTTTATGTTTTTCGTCATAATAAAGTTTATTATATTCTTTCATTTTGTTTGTTACATCAAGAGCTAGTTTACGAGCATCTTCTCTCTCTTTATCTAAATCTAAATTAATTTTAGCTATTTTTTTTAAATATTGAATTAATTGAGAATCTGCATGATTCCTTTGATCATATCCAAATAGGAGTTTAGAAGGAGTTGACTTCAGGGCTTTATGATATGTGTTATTGATCACGTATTGAACCGTGTCAATATGGGTATTCCAAAAATAATTGATTTTCTACAATTTTTTTGAGCGGTAACTTTAAAAATCTATTAATACGTTCAACTAAACCGTTCGCCCATGGAGCTGCTACAGCTACTAGACGATGTTTTATATTATGTGAAAACATGAACTTTTGAAATTCCGAGGAAGTAAAAGCTGTGCCTCTGTCTGAGACTAAAATAGACGGATTACCGCGATCATTAACAATGTATGACAAATTTTTAATGGTTTCTTTAGAATTTGTGGATTTGACTGGAAAAAGATTAGTATACCTAGTATAAGCATCTACTAAAATTAGGATGTGTTTGGAGCCATCAGAAGCTTCTTTTAATGGACCAAAATGATCTACATGTACGATTTCATAAGGGAAAGAAGGAGAGTCCGTAATTTGCATATTACCCTCTCTTGAATTTGTTGATGCATTTGTCATTAAACAAACTAGGCAGTTGTCAATATAATTTTTGACTCTTTTCTTAAGAGATGGAAACCAGTAATGTGCTGAAATTCCTTGAACACATTTTTCGTAATTACAGTAAGCCATGTCGTCATGATAATAACGAATAATATTATGAACCATTTGTTCCGGTACAACAAAACGTGGAGTTATTGTGCTTTTCCTATAAACGAGTCCATCAAATAATTCATAGTCGTTACTTTCATATCGGGTTAGATTTTCTGCTAATGTTTTTAACTTATGATCTTGCAATTGACAGTATTGCAATTCTTTCTCTATTGGCATTGCCTCAATATATGCTATTATCCTACTTAAAGCATCGACATGCGCCATGTTGCGCCCATCCCGATGTTTGACTTTGAACGTATAATCTTGTAATTTAAGGGACCATCGAGCAATTCTTGGATTTAAATTTACTTTATTTAAAGCGTAAACAAGAGAGTTACAGTCTGTAATCACCGTAAAATTTAAACCATATAAATAAATATGAAATCTTTCGATAGATTTCACTATAGCTAACATTTCAAGCTCGAAAGAATGATAATTGGCTTCAGCCTTATTCGTTGATTGGCTATAATATGAAATTGGGGCCCATAGGTTATCAGTCTGTTTTTATAATAGAATACCAGCAATAGCCACAGAGCTAGCGTCAGTATGAAACTCTGTTTCCAAATTAGGATTATATAATCTTAGAACTGAAAAAGAAGTTAATTCTTTTTTAAGTAATTCAAATGCGGCTTGACATTCATTGTCGAAAATAAATTTGGAATCTTTTCTTAACAAATTTTGTAGAGGTTTAGCTTTAATGGAATAATTCTTAATAAATCTTCTGAAATAATTAGCAAGACCTAGAAATCTTTGCAATTCTACAGTCTTTTTAGGAATGGGAAAATCAGCTACTGCTTGAGTATGTCTTGAACTTAGAGTTATACCCGAAGGAGATAAAATGTAAAAATAAATATTCAATAGTCGTTTTTAGGAAAGCACATTTGTTATAATTTAAACAAAAATCATATTGTTTAAGCAAAATCAAGACTTGTTTTAAAATATCTAAATTTTCTAACACAGTATATGTTGGTATTAAAATATCACCTATATATATAATTACTTTATCTTCTTTAATCAAGGGTTGTAAAATCATCAGTAATCTCTTTTCAAATTCTACCGGGGCTTCACAATACCCAAAAGGCAATCTATTATATTCATATCGCCCATCTGGTGTGGCAAAAGCAAAAAATTTTATATATTCAGGATGTATTTTAATATTATAAAAACCGTCTTTGAGGTCTAATAATGTAAAGATATTATTAGAGATTCTGCTGAGACAATCCTCAATTATAGGAAATGGATACTTTTGTTTTAAGACTCTTTCATTTAATGGACGTAAATCTACGCATAATTTTATATTACCGTTTTTCTTTTTAACGGGAACAATTCTCGCACGATATTCAGATGAACTTTCTTTAATAATATTTCTCTGAAGTAAATCATCAATGATTTTCCTTATATGTAATCTTTCATTCCATGCAAAACGTCTCGGACTGTATCTATATGTGGAATCATCCTTTAATTTAATTTTAACAAAATGATTATCCTCAACTGGTATAATAGAAGCATTTTCTACTTCTAAAATAGTTGAAATTAATTGATTTTTAACATTAATATCAAAATCAATTTTAGTATTTAATAATAAATCTTTCAAATCGTTAGAATCATTATCAATAACATCTGCTGATGCTATTTCTGAAAAGAATTTTAATCTATCATTTTCTTCTTTTTCTGAAAAACTAAATACACAAGAAATTTTATTATCAATCAAAAAATCTCGACCAAGAACTATTTGATTAGAAAAAGAATTTTCATTTAAAATATGAAAAGAAACCTCTGGTTGAAAATCCAAAAGAGAATCTAGTTTAATCGTTGTTTTTATGGTACCAATAATTTGAATTGGTTTACCATTAATGGCTTTGTACGACTTTTCTGTTAAAACGAATAAATCAGCGGAATCAAAAATTTTAAAAAACTTTGGGAACACATGAAAGATATTGGACTACCAGTATCGAGAAGAGCCAAAAAGGGATAATTCTTACCATTACCTGCAGAAATGCTAACGACAGAGTTATTTGTATAAATTTTCCTATTATCATTTGGTAGAACCATGGCTACTGTATTGTCCATATTATCTTTGGCTTCGCTGACAGCTGACACTGAAGATGTGGGTTGCGAGTAAATTTTCTTGTCCGAATCCTTCTTCTTAATTAACTTAAAACAGTCTTCCTTGTTATGGTTCCTTTTATGACAGTATGTACAGTACTTATCCTTATCCGATTTGGAAGGATGGTATGCCTTGTCATCTAATCTTCCTGATTGATGATTATCACTGACATCCTTAGATTTGTCAAATTTAGCTCTTAATGTGGGTGATTTCTTTGGTGGATCTCCACTGGTTGATGCTATGTGTTGTATTTCTCTAATAAATTGATTAAGAGAATCTGTTTTCAAAGCTGCGGCAGTAGATCTTAAAGCAAAACTGCCTATATCTTTAATTAACAATTGTTTTGTGTCTTCGTCTTTAAGATTAAGACTTTTCATTAACGCTAATTTGTCAATAGCGTATTCTTGAAAGCTTTCCTTGGAAAAATTCCATCGTCTTACATTTACCTTTTGTATAACTTCATCGAAGAGTACTTTTCTTCTAAAGCGATCTATAATTTCTTCTTTAAATGTAGACCAGGATTTGTTATTTGAACCAGGACTCATCTCAAACCATTTACGTGCTATCCTAATCAATTTGGTTGTAGATGCTGCTAACTTTATTGCCGGGGAAAGGCTATGTAGGTCTGACACACTCTCTATTTTCTCTATCCATAGATCTATTGATTCATCTTCTGTTCCGCCAAAATGAGGAATCTGTGAAGACAGGAACTTGACTGCATTGCCTGTCGCTGCAGAGAATTTTTCATTAATATCAAGATCACGTGGAGTAGAGACTGGTGAAACATAATGTGATTGTACATGAGCTGGTCTTTGACCCAGCGTTAAAGCCATTACAAGTTGATTAATCATATCTTGTTGTCTTTGCATGGTTTCTTTCATAAACATGCAAAATTGCGGAAAACCTGGGTTTAAATGTTGATCTTGATGATTAGCGAATGTATTACCTTGTGTGGCATTCTCAACAAAAGTTCGAGCGGTTGTGGGGGGTAGTGCTTCTCCCCATGCTTCCTGCGGTTGTGAATCACTTGCTTCACGTAAAGGACCATTCTTTTCCAAATGCATTAATACGAGATCAATACATCCTGCTCTTGTCTTAGGTATATCTGTATAACCGTAGTTGCGGACCTCTTGCTGCAATTGGGCTAACGAAAGCTTATCAAGTGATGCGGTAGCGTCGCGACGCGAAGTATATATAAAAATTCGTTCCAGCTTGTCAACGGTTTGCCTATGTACAGGGGCCGCGACGCTACCAAGTAGCTTATCTATATAATTAGTAGTTTTACGTCTAATAAACTTTCGATTGAAATTCCTCAGGAACCAAGCCGTTATTCAAAAATCTAACGGCATTTTTCTTATACAATGTGGATGCAAGCTTTCGATTGCGATCAGTTTGAATAAGATTGGTACAGTCAATCCTGAGGAATGATAATCGTATACCAGAAATGTGACATTTTTCGTTCTCCATCATTATCATAATAATCATGATCATAAGTTTCAGACTCTCACGTACGTATGTTCGCACGCACATACGCAAAGCGATTTTGTCCCTCAAGGCGCGTTCATATCGCTCATGTACGATAATTCTTTTGTGTATTACTCTTTTATAAAATTATAATTTTAAAAATTTATAATAAATAAGAGAAAGAGAGAGAGCCGGAAAGAGAGTGAGAGAGAGAGAGAGAGAGAGAGAGAGCGGGAGAGAGAGAGAGCGAGAAAGAGAGCGGGAGAGAGAGAGAGAGAGAGAGCGGGAGAGAGAGAGAAAGGAAGAGAGAGAGAGAGAGAGAGAGAGAGAGAGAGAGAGCGGGAGAGAGAGAGAGAGAGCGGGAGAGAGAGAGAGAGAGAGAGAGAGGGAGAGAGAGAGAGAGCGGGAGAAAGAGAGGGAGAGAGCGGGAGAGAGAGAAAGAGAGCGGGAGAGAGATTGATTGATTGATCTTTATTAGCTTTCTCAGCTATTTGTAATACAAATCTAGTTTACATTAATTACAATATACTCCTTTAACATTCGCTTAAACGGCATAATTCTTTCATTTCGCTTTATTTCAGGCAAGGCGTTATACATTTTCACTCCTTCGTAAAACATACTCTTTTGCGCACTCCTTGTTCTGCGATATTTTATTGCAATACCCCAGCTTGTCGTGTTTGCCTTTCACTCTCATTTCCCACAATTTCTAATCTATTTCTTAATTGCTCCGGTAACATGTTCCTTAAAATCTTAAAAATAAATATACACACATTATAGTATAGCCTCTGTTTTATAGACATAAACTGCAGCGCTTGCAGCATACGCTCCACTTTGGTATGTCTATCACATTGCAATATGATCCTCATGGCATGCATATCCGCATATCAATTAACAGCGTCGCACAATACTCAAAGTGAGGCGCTATAATTGTCTTATATACAATACATCTAGTGTATGCCGATATATAATTACCTATTCTATTCAAAAAACTCGTTTTTTTCCCTATTTTCTTTAGCATATAATCACAGTGGTCCTTAAATCCTAGTCTATCGTCAATAATTATGCCTAGGTATTTCATTATTTCCACACGTTCAATCTCAGTTCCATCCAAACATTTCAATGTTATATTACCTCGCAATTCTTTTCTTATACTTCTAACAATCATATATTTCGTTTTTCCTGCATTAATTTTTAACTTATTTATATTCATCCACTCTTCTACTATAGTAAATGCCATATTCATTTTGCTCTCTAATTCCGCGCTGCTTTCTCCAGTTACATATATTAACGTATCATCTGCAAACATTTTTATACTACATCCTTCTGGACAGATTTTTATTATATCATTTATATATGCTATAAATAACAAAGGTCCTAATACAGATCCTTGCGGTACTCCATATTCTGTGGTCATTAATTTAGACCATTTATTATTAAATTGAACCTGTTGTGTTCTATTCTTTAAATATGATCTTAACCATTCTATAACCATTCCCCTAGTTCCATATTGATATAATTTCTCTAATAATCTTTCTCTATCTATTGTTTCAAAGGTTCGCTTAAGATCCATGAAAATTACCCCTACCATTTTTGCCTCACTAACTATCAATTTCCATTCATCAATGACTGTTTGAATCGCTGTTTCACACGAATACTGTTTTCTAAAGCCCGACTGATGTTCTGTTATAATACAATTATTTTCCAAATACGTTTCAATTTGCTTTTTAACTACTAATTCTAACACTTTTTCAAATATTGGTAACATATTTATAGGCCTAAATTCACTTGCTTTTCTAGCTTTCTCTATTTTTGGAATCGGTATTATTGTAGACGTTTTCCAACCTTTTGAGAGAGAGAGAGAGAGAGAGAGAGAGAGAGAGAGAGAGAGAGAGAGAGAGAGAGAGAGAGAGAGAGAGAGCGAGAGAGAGAGAGAGAGAGAGAGAGAGAGAGAGAGAGCGGGAGAGCGGGAGAGAGAGAGAGAGAGAGGAGCGGGAGAGAGAGAGAGCGGGAGGGAGAGAGGGAGAGCGGGAGAGAGAGAGAGCGGGAGAGAGAGGGAGCGGGAGAGAGAGAGAGAGAGAGAGCGGGAGAGAGAGAGAGGGTGTGCGGGGGGGAGCGAGCGAGCGAGCGAGAGAGAGGAGGAGAGGGGGAGAGGGAGAGAAAGAGAGAGGGAGAGAGAGCGGGAGACAGAGAGAGAGAGAGAGAGAGAGCGGGAGACAGAGAAAGACAGCGGGGGGGAAGGAGTGAGAGAGAGGGGGAGCGGGAGAGGGGGGAGCAGGAGAGAAAGCGAATATGTGTATATGTACACCCCATTACACCACATGATCATACTGCCAAATAAGTAAACAAAGACGCGTGTCGGTATACGGCATATATAGCGCTATTATATTATGTATGGAATGTCTCACTTTGTTGTCATTCATACAGTGACATCGAGTAGGCAACAGCTCCATGTGTCGTTATACACGACCGCGAAAATTATTAAAAGATATCTGAAACTCGATCTCTATAATAATTAATAATTAACGATTCACAAGCGATTGCTATTTGTCGAAGCAGATATTAACTTCGTGTGATTTATTGTTATACTAATATACTAATATAAAGTAAGAATAATTACAAAAAGCAGTGAAATCCCATTAAAAAGAAACTCACAAAGGTAAAAAAAATACGCCAAGTATATAAAAAATAATTTATAAAATATTTTTCCTAAATAATAAGAAATAAAAACTAAATATGAAATCAATAGTTAACTAGCCAAATACTTAGAAGCAATTCAGTTTGTGAAAATTTGTAATTTGAAATAGTATTTGTCATAAAATCAAATTTGTATTTATAGAAATGTTATACACAAATTCTCTGCATAAAATTAAAACGCATTATATTTTTATTAAGAGAAACCTGAGTTTCAAAATAAGTTCAATAGAAATAAGAAAATATAAAAAAATTTTAATTAAAAAACTTGACTGCTTGTTAAATTCTAAAAATTATGAAAATTATTATTTAATATTTGAAAAATTGAAAACGAGAATTATATTATTTTTACGATTAACTCCGTGCAATATATTAAATTGCATGTTGTAAATTTTTTTTGTACGATGTTCTTCATTTCTGAAAATATTGAGGGCCATACTCTTTTAAGGCATGGTATTCATTCCTTATCAATTTTTTTGTACTGCAACTTTTTAGTTATCAATTTGTTGAGTCTCGCATACCCTAACTTGCCACAAATTATATTGTTCTAGAAAATTATGTTTTGTTTTGTTATTTGAATGAAATTTAAAATAAAATGTTAGTATGAAAATTTCTTTATTCCTTTTGTTCTCTCTTTCAAGTATTAATTCTAATTCTGCATATTATAAATCTTTATATGATATTCTTTATTTCTGGGAGTATTGAAGGCCATATTCTTTTAAAACATGATATCCATTCTTTATAAATTTTTTTCTACTGCAACTTTTCGGTTATCAATTTGTTGAGTTTCACATATAATAATTTACCACAAATCATATTCCTCTCGAAAATATTCTCCTATTTTGTCATTTGAATAAATCTTACAATGTTACAATGTTAGTATGAAAATTTCTTTATTCCTTTTGTTCTCTCTTTCAAGTACTACTACTAATTTTCTTCTTCATCTTTTTTTTTCGTGGTTCTACAGTCCATTAAACCATTGAATCTTGGCCTTTTCTACGATTTGCCACCAGTTGTTTCAATTCTATACCAGTGCTTTCCAATTCTTATAACTTATTTTTCGCATGTCCTCCCAAACTCTGTCTTGTCACTTACTTCTCGGTCGTCTTCATTGTTCCCCTTATTCTTAGGCATAATATTTCTATTTATTTCCGACGATTTATCTTGCTGGCATTCTCTGAAAAATCATTAATATAATTAGGTCTATTGATTTTCGCTAAACTTCTGAACTAATGTATACTAGTATAAATTACTAGTATAAATTAGAATGAAAGTATTTATATTTGTTTCACTCTAACTTATTGCACTAATTCGGATGTCTTTCGAAAATCTTATCTCAACTGAGATTTAATATAGCTCGATGTTCGGACAATGTTTTCAGTTACGGTAAAAAAGATATCATTTCTCGTCACCGAATTTTCATCTAGTTCATACTCACTTGCATGAACTGAGATTGTTTTTTTCTATGTATTAGTACTTATTCTGACTCGTTATTATTTTTGTTAGGCATTCAATTTTGCCTCCTCTTTTGGTCGCATTCGACCCGGTGACTTTAGCGACATATCGGTAAAGCAGCGTCTAGGGACTTCCTGCCGGTTCCTGCCGGTCACTACTTCACTTCCGTCTCCGACGCAAAAGAGAGCATTGTCGTTAACCACTTTTAACATACAAAGTCACACGAGTTCGTTTATTTTATTAACACCACAATACCCACACGGAACAAAAACCTCTAATGGATGTTCAGTAGACGTCCATCATGGAGATTCGAAACCTCTATTAGATGTCCATGTAATCTCCTATAGACATCTACTAGACATCCACAATTCCGCATTTCTTACTTCCATTCGACATCCATTAGACGTATTCATAGATGTCACATGGACGTCATATGGTATAATCATGGATATTTCATGGAGCTTTGATGGATGAATAATAGCCTTCAAGGCACACCAATATCCCAATAAAGTCACATCTTAAATTGTAAAACGGTAACATTCCACGGAGATTAATAAACCTGCCATCAACTTCCCAGCGACATGAAAATATTCGTCCAAACACTTCCAAACTCATTCCATTAACATCCCAGAGACTTTGCGCGTAACGTTGTATTAATATTCATACAACATGCCACGAAACTCCTAATATTATTTTTCATAAGGAACTTTTGCAAAAATAATATTATGTTGCCAAAAATTGATTAAACACTTATTTTTTCAATAGCTTTCAATCATTTTTTTACTAATAATTGAATAGTTCAAACTTTTTTCTTTTTATATAGAATCCCGCAGAAAATCCGAAAAATTAAATAAAAGGGGCTTTCTATTAGTGTGTTTCTGGAAATATAAGATATGTGTATATATATATATTATTTTACATCTTAAGTAGACAGTAAATGGGACTTCCGGTTGGACGGTGAAAGAGTGCACATGCGGGAGAGAGACTCTGAGTGAGATTAGCAAATAAAGAGTTAAAAAAGCGGATAGGAGACATAGAAAGGTGGAAGAGGAGAGTAAGAAGGAAGAAGAGAAAGGAAAGATAAAGGACTCGAGAAGTTGTGATCGGAGGGGCCGGATAATAGTGGAAGAAAAAGGTGAGAGATTGAGGTTAGAAGTAGAGCAGAATAGTGGCTAGGGAAAAGTGCGAGAGAGAGGTAAGGAAAGCGGTCAGAAGGGGATATCAGACACGATAGATGACGCTAAGAGGCAGACCGGCAGGCAGCAAGAATAAGATAAAGGAGAATACACTAGATGCAATGTTAAGAGAAGATAAAGGAGAGAAGAAAAGAACAGAGAGGGCAGAAGAGAAGGAGGGCACGATGCAAGAGCTGATGCAGATACTAAAAGAAGAATGGCTAAGCATGTTTAGAGAAGAAATAGGAAGCCTAAAGAAGGAAATGAAAAAAGAAAGAAAAGAGTGGGAACAGATGATACGGCAAGAAAGAGACGAATGGAGAAAAGAAAAAGAGGATTTACAGGAGAGAGTAGAGAAACTGGAATGGGAAAAAGAAAGAAGGGACAGAGAAGAGAAAGAACATAATAATCAGAGAGTATAATTTCGAAGAGAAAGAGTTGAAATGCGAGGTAGAAAACTTTCTGACAGTTAAACTAAAAGTGGAAACAAAAGTCCGAAGCGCACAAAGACTGAATACGAGAAGAGACGGAAGTGGAAAGAAGATAGTACTAGTGAAATTGGAGGAATGAGAGGATAAGAGGAAGATGATGGAGAAAAAGAAGGAGTTAAACAAAGGAATATACATAGAAGACGATCTAACCTGGAAGGAGAGAGAAGTACAAAAGAGGCTGAGAGAGCTAGCATGGGAACACAAGAAAAACGGAAAATCGGCGAAAGCAAGATATTTCAAGCTATGTGTGGAGGGAAAGTGGTTCCGTTGGGATGAAAGAAGAGGAAGCTTAAAAGAGGAAGAAGTGAGAAGAGCCTGAGAGGAGCACGGCTGGGATGGCGGTGCAGGAGGAGAAGAGGGAGTAGAAGGTCAAGGAGGTCTAAAGACATGTTTTTGGAATGTCGCAGGCCTAAACAACAAATGCGAGGATGTGTGGGAATACGTGGAAAGGTTTGACATGGTAGGGTTAACAGAAACATGGTTAGACGACAAAGGATGGGAAACATTAGAGAAGAATTTAGCGAAAAAGTTTAGGTGGTCATATGTGCCAGCCACGAGGGAGCACAGGAAAGGAAGAGCGAAAGGAGGACTGGTAGTGGCGGTTAATAAAGAATTGGAAATAGTAAGGCAAGAAAGTTATGGAGAGGGAATATTAGAGAGTCAAATAGTATACAATAAGAAGAATTTGAGAGTAGTGACAGTATACTGCAGAGAAATAAAAGAAGTTTTTGATGTACTCGAGGAGAAGATAGAAGAAACAGGAGAAGAGAGTTTGATTATAGGAGGAGACTTCAACGCAAGGACAGGTACAGAAGGCGGACCAATAAGGGATGAGAAGGATGAGATAAACAGAAGGAGATCAAGAGACAAGGTGATAAACAAGGAAGGAAGAGAGATGCTTGCAAGAATAGAAGAGAAAGGATGGGCGATAATGAACGGGAGTAAAGGAGAGGAAGGCGAACTATGGACATATGTAGGAGGAAAGGGAGCGTCAGTAATAGATTACGTAGTGGCAAACGAGAGGGCGGAGGAGGACATCCAAGGAGTGAGAATCGGAGACAGAACGGAATCGGATCATTTACCGATAGAGGTGACAATTCAAGGGCCAACAGTAGGAGGAAGAGAAGAGGATGAGGAAAAGGAGGCAGTGGTCAAATGTGATTGGTCACAAGAGGGCATAGAATTCTACCGCAAGGAAATCGAGGGCTGGAGGCATAACGAGACAGGAAAGAAGGCGCTATGGCAGGAGATAAGGAACAAGATAAATAAGTCCACAAAAAAAATAAGGGTGAAGAAAGGAAGAGTCTTAGGAAGAAAGAGATGGTTTAACGCAGAATGGAAGGAAAGGAAAAGGTCACTAAGGAAGGAACTAAGAAAATGGAGGAAAGGAAAGTTGTCTAGGGAAGAGTATGTAAAGGAGAAAAAGGAATATAAGAGGTGGTGCGAAGAAGAAAGGAAGAGACAAGAAAAGGAGGAAGAAGAGAAAATAGAAAAAATTAAGACAGAGACGGAGGCCTGGAGATACATTAATAAGTTTAGAAAGAAGAGGAACAGATTGCAGAGCACAACTGACATAAAAGAGTGGAAAAGGCATTTTATGGATATGCTAGAAGGAACAGAAACAAAGACGGGCATGGAACGGAAAAGAAAAGAGGAAGAAGAAGAGGAGGAGGAGGAGAAGGAGAAGGAGGAGGAGATTGAAAGGAATAATGGAAGGATAGACAGGGCAGAGGTGAAAGCACAGGTGAAAAAGTTAAAAAGAGGGAAAGCAGTAAGAGAGAATGGGATCAACAACGAAGCGTGGATATATATGAAGGAAGAGATAGAAGAGCCTTTAATCAAAGTTTTGGAGAAAGTGTGGGAAGAAAAAAGCATGCCAGAAGATTGGAAGAAGGGGGTTATATACCCAATATTTAAGAAAGGAGACACTAAGGAGGTCAAAAATTATAGAGGAGTTACGCTGTTGGATACGAGTTACAAGATATATGCAAGTATAATAAATGAGAATCTGAAAGAGGAAATGAAAAAGAAATATGAGGAGACAGTTTGGATTTAGGAAAGGTAGAGGGACAAGCGACGCTATATACTTGTTGAACTTCATGGTACATAGAGAGCTAAGGAAACCAAGAGGGAAAGTGTTTGCGTTTTTCGCAGATCTCAAGTCGGCGTTTGACAAGGTGGACCAAGAAATCTTAAACAAGAGAATGAAGAAGACAGGGATAAGCAACAGGCTAAGAAACAGAATAATAGAGATTTATAAAGAAACGAAGAATACAATTAGAATAGGAAAGGAAGAAAGTGAGATCTTTTGGACGGAAAAAGGAGTCAGACAAGGATGTCCCATAAGCCCAACGCTGTTCAACATCTATATAGGGGATCTAGAAGAGGAGATGAGAAGAGGACAGATCGGGGATATAAAGGTAAACAGAGAAAAAGTTTGGTCCATAATGTATGCAGATGACATCGTTTTGTTGGCAGAAACGGAAGAAGAGCTGAAAGACATGATAAAAAGGTTTAGAAAATACCTGGAAAGAAAGAAATTAACACCGAGCGCAGAAAAATCGAAGGTGATGGTATTCAAAAAAGGAAGAGGAAAGAAGAAGGAGAGGAGCTGGACGTGGAGGGAGGAAAAGATCGAGGAAGTGAAAGAGATAAAGTATTTAGGATACATTTTACAGAAGAATAAAGTGAGAAAAACAGATAAGAGAAGGTTACAAGAAAGCCATGGTAGCGATGAAGAACACATGGAGCATAGGAGAGAGAATTTTCAGCAAAGACTTTGGAAGAAGAATGGAAATGTTTAACGCATTAGTGAACAGCGTAGCATTATATGGGGCAGAGGTGTGGGGTTGGTTCAGAGACGAAAGGATGGATAGGATTCAGAGAAAGTACGTGAAATGGATTCTGGGTCTGGAGAAAGTAACACCCAATCATATTCTGGAGGATGAATGTAAATTGATAAATATAAGTCTGAGAGGTATAAAGAGAGCGGTAAGGTATGAGGAAAAAGCTAGAACTTCGGACAAGAAGATAATTAAAGACTGCATGATAGAGATGGATAGAAGGATCGGAGAAGGAGAAGTCAGCAGATGGGAGAGAAAGAGAAGGGAGTCACTGGATTGGGCTGGAATAAGTGAGCGAGAATTGAAGAAAATAAGGGAAGAGGAGAATGGAGAAACAGCAGAGGAGAAGATTGGGAAGGGCATAATGGAAAGAACAGAGGAAGAGAGAACTAAGAGCATAGAAGAATCAAGATACAACGAGTTATATAAGGAAATCAGAGGAGACACGATCCCAAAATACTTAGAGGACAGGAGAAAGGCAAAGGATAGGAGTATGATAGCAAGATTTAGGACAGGGAATGAGATGAATGCGAGGCTACATTAGATGAAACAGGAAGATAAGATGTGCAGGATATGCGGAGAAAAAGAGGAAAAGGTAGAACATGTTATATATGAATGCGTGGAGACAATAAGTATAAGACAGAACTTAAGCCCAGTGCCCACGGAGCGTGATTTCAAGCCGGTTTGTTTGTAAGTAATCATGCTGGCTCGTGAGTAGGCAACGAAGCTTGATGTTCACACGGATGATCACACGGAGCTTGGTGCTATGCGTGGAAGCATGCGTGAAAGTGCATGGTAAAAAGCTGATTAATCAGACGGGATAATTGTTTACGTCAAATAGACGTAAATTTCTTTATATCCGATTTCGGATAAGATGGAGCTTGCGTGGAGAAGAAAACTAGCAGCTCTGAGTCTTTTACTGATTGTGGACGTCGAAAGAAAAAACGAGAGATTAGAAAAACGGAAAAAAAGAAAAATGTGGGTGAGGAATTGGCTGCAGCGAAGGAATGAGGGCAGAGGCGTTCTCACTATGTTGCATCGTGAATTGAGGTAGGTGTTATAACCCAACATTCTGGCATTTATTTTGAAATATATAAAAGTTTATTGATCTGCAGGTGAATACATTCGCGGTTCCTAAATATGTTTTTAATATTATATTTAACCATAAAGCTATTTAATAAGAAAACAATATAATTTTTTATTTTTAGGTGTGAAGATCCACAATCATTTATGAATTATATTCGAATGAACGAGGCTATGCTGGAAGAGCTACTGATGCGCATTACACCTCTCATACAGAAGAAGGACACAGTGATGAGGGAAGCTATCGCACCACGTGAAAGACTCGTTGCGACATTACGCTTTCTTGCCACCGGAAATTCATACAAGGACTTGTCGTATTCAGTCAGAATTGCTCCAAACACGCTCGCTCGCTTGATACCTGAAACATTACGAGCTATAATCGCAATGCTTGAGGATGAGTTCATGGCATGTCCATCAAATCCTATAGAGTGGCAAGCTATAGCAGAGGGATTTTATATGCAGTGGCAATTTCTCCACTGCATAGGTTCCATGGACGGCAAGCACATAAATTTCAGGCCGCATAGAGAGGACGGATCTCTGTTTCGCAATTATAAAGGAAGAGACAGTATAATTCTCCTAGCTCTTGTTGATGCGTGCTATCGGTTTCTTTATATTAATGTTGGCCACAATGGTCGCATGCATGATGCATCAGTATTTAGAGAGAGCCCTTTGTCTGAAAGATTATATTCTGGTGCACTTAAATTGCCATTACCATGCCCTTTACCTGGAAGTGATCAAAACGTGCCTTACGTAATTGTAGCTGATGATGCTTTTCCGTTAAAAGAAAACATCATGAAACCATATCCTGAACGTAATATGACTCGAGACAAAAGGATCTATAATTATCGCTTGAGCAGGGCTCGGAGAGTAGTCGAAAACGCCTTCGGTATTCTGGCGAACCGTTTTCGTATTTTACTTAACGTAATCCCCCTATCAGCAAATAAAGTGGAGCTAATCACGTATGCGTGCTGTCTCTTACACAATTTCATATTGAAGCAGAATATACAAGGCTGTTTTCCTCTTGAATTTCACCATGAAGATGAAGACTGTGATCAGTCACTTTCAAGCCTCAGAAGCATAACAAGGCAAGGTGGAAATCGTCCCACAGAAAATGCGATGGAAATCCGTGACAAATTCAGGAATTATTTTATCACTGTTGGTACTGTTCCATGGCAGGAAGATGCAATTAAAAAGGGTAACTTTTGATATGCTCTCATTATGTAAATTATTTAAACAAAATGGAAAAGAATAAAGACATGAGAGGTGTAAGACATAAAAATTTGTTTTTTTATTCATATATTATTCATATTTAATGTATTTCCTTTCCTTTTTTCTGGCTAGGTAATTATGAACAAACAAATAAAAAATACGTAGTTTAGATAATACAAGAAATAAATGTTAGCTTATAGGCTTTGAAACCCAAAAAACAAATAACAAATAAACAAAAACAAAAAAAAAATTGTCAGGACGGATTCCTTTTTATAAAATAGGATTTTACCGCGGAATACATATTTATATTTGTTTTTTCATATCAGCTGTTTTTGCATTGATCGCTGTCTGCACTAAAGTGCTTATGACATCCAGTTGTAATTCTTTAGATTGGATTTCATTAAGTATTGATTCGAGAAATTTCATGCATGTCTGTACTGTACTGAGTGGACGGCTTTCATGTACAGCTGTTGATACAGGTTGTCGTAATGACTCTGCGATAGATGTAATTGCTCCAACATACGTGTCGTTACTCTCGCTCGAAATTCTTCTTTTTTTTACTGGGCGGGTCGTAGATGATGTACTACAAATATCACATGCGATTGTTACGTCCAGATTCGAGGAAGGATGAGTCAGTGGAAGGGCGCAACCACTATCTTTATGATCCCGAAGTTAAACGTCTCGAAGCGTTAGAATCGGGTCGAACGAACTTGACGCTCCAAAAATCAGGTAAACGACCGTTAGGGTCGCTATTACTCTGGTTTTCAGAAGTTCGCTCGGCGGTCCCTTTTTGGTAAGAGAATTTAATCTCTATTACGCGGGATGGGACCAGGTGCGATCTTTTGACTGGAAAATGAAAGGGGTTAATAAAGATTGGATTTAAATTAGAATATAAATTTATTCATAATAAATTAAACTACTTTGGTATACATTATAGCAATAGTTATTTTAATATGCGTATGGGTCTGTGTATGTGTATGTGGTTGTTCGCGGTTCTTATAATTGTACGGAGGACATCAGTCAGAATAATGAGGCAAGATTCTATTATTAATATTGAATTTCTGACTGGTTATTACAAAATATTTGTTAGAAAAAGAAAATAAAACAATTTGTGTGAGTGAGAGTGCGTGTTTTAGTTCGCGGGTGTTACATTAATACGGGGGACATCAGTCAGAGTGGCGAGGCAAATGTTTTATCGTTAACATTAGGGTTCTGACTGGTTAATACAATATAAAAGTATATTTAATTATAGGATAAGAAAAATAAAATCAAAATCAATATATATAAATCAATAAATGTGTATGTTAAGAATGGTCGAAGGTATAAAATTAGTCGCTCGCATATGTGTTAAATTAAGATTAAATCTTTTAAGACTTATTGCCGAAATGGATTAATGATTTCGAAAGAATGAAACATTCTGCGGTTATGAATTGTAGTTATGAATTAGAAAGGAAAAATTATTCAATTAGACTTACTTTTTTAATAGTGATTCAGAAGCGGAGGGGTGACGAATTTGTGCGGTGTTTCGCTCTGTGTCTCATGTCAGTGGCCCGATGTTCGACTCGTGGTTGCTCTGGAGATGATGCCAAGTGAGGACATTGGTTGCACAAGTAACTAACTCGCGAATTACGGTGCAAAAGCACAGAATAAGACTGCGTTAGACTGAAGACTGGAGAATAAGTGTGAGGTTGTGAAATGTAAAAAAATGTATCTCCTGAATGTCTTACGAGTTCTTTTTTTATAATACTCTAGTGGGGGTGTATTCTAATTTTAAGAGTGGGGATCTTCCAAAAACCTCAACGAATTGAAATTATGCAAAAGTAGGGATTCTTCAAGATTTTAACGAATTAGAATCGTGCCAGTGTCCTCATTCGGCAGGGGGTGTCTCCTATTTTCATATTTTTACCCGTGCTGATCGTCGGTTGGTGAGTTCAATATTAGTTCAAAAGTTCCTTAAACATTAGCTTTTCCGGGGGACCCTCGCGCACATGATCTGATTAGAAAAGGGTCTTACTTCCTTATAATTATTTTTGTCAACGTTGATGCAGCTGTGTTTATTACTTGTCCGTTAGAAAATTATTATCAGTATTAATGCAGCTGAGTTTATTAAACATTTCGTTAAAAGTTCTTGTTATCTCGTTGTTCTTCCGCCGGAAATTCTACTGCAAGGGGTAGATATTATTTTTTATTTATTTCGAGATCGGCATGGTTTCCATCACCGATTTCCTTGCGTCTTTCTCACGGATACTCGTGGATGTAGTTACTGACAAATGACAGTGTTTAAAAGAAACGTATGGCATAAGATGCTTTGTTTATTGAACGGTTCGTTCTTATCACCAACTGACGATCGTTACCGCGACGTCGCGGAAGAAAGGAATCGTGGAGTCGCCAGGACGTAACACCCCCAGCCTTAGACAAATGCTGGGGAAAAACCCAAAATTTGCAAAAATAAAAATAAAAATGGATTCCTTTCTTTCGTGATTTACTAAAGTATATCGTAAATTGCATGTACTTTTATGCATGCTGATTTTATTTATTAAAAAGGAGGAAAGAGAAGGCGACCTCCAAAACCATTTTTTTTTCTTTCGTCCTCCTTTTACAAAAAAATATATATATATATATTTTTTTTTACCTATTCTTTTAAATTTTCTCGTAATAACAAGAACTTTTCTCACAATAACAATAATTCTTCTTGTATTAACATAAATTTTGTTGTAATAATGATATTTTTATTTAATACGTTATTAAAGAGTCTTAATACAAAACTATCTTTTTTTATATGTGCCCATTTATGGCGTAAGAGAAAAAGGAAACTGTATATATCATAACGTTTACCTGACCAACATCAGTAGTCTCAAATCTTCAGCTGGAGGTTTCTGAAAGAGATAGGATGTTTTTCTTTCTTCTTCCCATTTTTTCTGGTTATCAATGTCCTCCGGACAACGCAGGTGCAGCTTGTCGGGAAGATTCTCGATGCTTGGCTTGAATTCTCATTTACTGTGAGTAATTAGCCATTGATTGGGATATCATGTTGAATCCCATAGTAAAATGTCCAGGCTTTATTTGCCCGGATGCTGAATAGTTATAGGTGGATGCGCTGATGGATGAAGAGCGCCAAGATGACTTGTCAATTGACAAATGCTGGAATAGTTCTCCTTGTTCTTTTAATTGGCTGTTGGTTGAAATACCATGTTTGTCTGCAGAATAATAAGCTGGATAGTTTATCACTAAATGTAGCATAGTGATCGCCTATTGGTTGCTGGAGCCGATGATGTAATTCCTCTGTGATATTTTTCTAGCTCATTGTTTCTCCCCTTTTTTTTCAGATGATCAGGTAATATTTCTTTATATATAAAAACCCTTTTTTTTTTTTTTTTTTTTGTTGGAAAAGATAGTTCTGTTTTTATTATATATGTATATTATATAATGATTGATATAAATAATGTTTTTGTAGGATAAATTAATGTTAAACGCAGTAACATTTGTAATATTTGTGTGTCTAATACTAAAAATATATATGTGTGTGGGTGTATATATGTATAATATATGTATATATATATATATATATATATATATATATATACGTTTTTAGTATATTAATTAATCTAACAAGTAAATGATACAGTATGGCGCATTCGTTTATGTTCTCTTTTATTTTACACGATCGGGAATATATTTACTGTGACTGCTAAGTTGAGTCTGTTCCTATTACTCTGTTTGATAAAATTTCAATTATTATTATTTTTTTTTTTTTATCGTGATTTGTCTTCCAATTCTGAAGTCCATCTGAAAATTCTCATAATTGTTTATTAGTAGGTTTAATATATAAAATTCGTAAGCGGTTAGGATGTACAATTCGGCTATTTTTCTTTATTCTTATTTGTACATTATTTTTATTAAAAATTTATAGAACTTTGTGAGGCCCAGTATATTGATCTCCGAATTTACTTGGTTTTGGACCTTTTAATAAAAATACTTGATCTCCCGGTTTAAAAGTTTGCGGATTGATTTTTCTATCGTAATAATTTTTTGATCTAACTTTGGCTTGAATTACATTTTCGCGTGCATTTCCCTGAATTGCGTGAAGTTGAGTGACAAGATTTATTAAATACTCATCATAATTTGCTAATTTATCCCCAGGAGGTAAAAGTTCGTTCGATGGAACACGTGCTATCTTTCCAAAAACCAATTCATATGGAGTGTGCTTTGTTGCTTCATGTACGCTCGTATTATAATTAAACATGGCAAGGCTGATCCATCTATCCCATTGTTTTTGTTCATTTGCATATTGTTTCAAATATTCGTCTAATGCATGGTGTGATCTCTCTAATGATCTGTTTGATTGAGGATGAAAAGCTGTTGTGCGAAATTTGCGAATTTTAAATAATTTTGCTATTTTCTTTATTAAGTCGCTAAGGAAATTCCTTCCTTGATCAGTTAATATTGCTTTTGGTGCTCCAAGTACGCAAATAAATCGATCTACAAAAGCTTCTGCAATGGTTTCGAAAGTTTGATTCGGTAATGGTATTCCCATGCGAAATTTAGTTAATTGATCTTGTAATGTTAAAATATATTCGTTTCCTCTTTCGGTTTTAGGCAAAGGGCCTACGATATCCATGGCTACTTTATCGAAAGAAGATCCTGGTGTGTCTGTAATTATCATAGGTTGTTTTGTTTTAACTCGTACAAGTTTTTTCAATTGATATTGTAAACATTGCTGTATGTATCGTTGAACATCTGCTTTCAAGTTTTCCCAGTAATAATTATGTTTTATTCGGTTGTAAGTTTTTGTGACTCCCCGGTGTCCTCTCGTTGGTAAACAATGCATTTCACTGATTATTACGGAACGTAAATCTTTCGGTGGGTATTTAATTAGTCCGTGACAAATAATAATTTTAGTGGGAGCGTCGGTGAATATTGATTGTAGATGTACTTTGATATCATTCCATGGAACGTTATTAATAAATTCGGTTTTTGCAATACTAAATGTTTCTAATTTTAAATCTTCAGTCATTTTTTGTAAATCTGTTAAGATTTTAATAATTTGGTTAAGGGTAGCCGTAGGGCCTTCTCGCTGTCCCTCGCTGATGGGTAAAGCCACATGATAATGAATTTTATGTTTTATGGCCTGAGCCTTTCCTAAGACAAGAAATTCTAGGTTTGGAAGCTCTTTTCGTTCGAAAAGTTTTTGTGAGCCTGAATCTAAAGGTTTTCCCTGGGTGTCGACGAAATATACCATGTTATCTTTTCGTAAAAATAATAGTTCTCTAGAGTCTATGACGTTACCATGAATTATTTTATTTTCAATAAACGCAGGTTTCCTTTTTCTCGATTTTAAATTTTGGTTAATAATATCTTCCTCATTTTCTTCTTCGTCTTCCTTTTCACTGTCAGAATCTTTATCAGGCGGATCGTTTCTTTCTTCAATCTCTTCAATCTCTCCTCCGTCGTTATGCAATTCGTCGGTTATTTTATTTTGCTCAATATTTTGTCTTGCAGTTCGGCTTCTTGTTTGAATTTTATTTTGTTTAGGAGGATCGTGTATTAAAGCTTTTTCGGTAATTGATAAATAATCTGGTTCGTTTAATTCTGTTTGTGTAA
Source organism: Formica aquilonia x Formica polyctena (assembly GCA_907163055.1). NCBI lineage: Eukaryota > Metazoa > Arthropoda > Insecta > Hymenoptera > Formicidae > Formica > Formica aquilonia x Formica polyctena. The sequence continues at coordinate 111,273 of CAJQTV010000118.1, read as the reverse complement.
ATGGAAGAATATCGTTATTGTTATTTAATAAATCGCTTTCAGCTATTATTTCTTCGTTTTCTTCCATATCGGAAAGATATAAATGAAAATCGTCATCTTCTTTTTCTTCTTCTTCGCTATCGGATTTTTCTAATAGTTCGGCAATTAATCGTGCATCTTTAGGGTTATCTGGGTTTAAAAGTTTCTTGTTTTTTATAATTTTACAAACTATTTCTTCGATATGTACAGGATTTTTGGATAATCCGTCTGCGTTTACGTTTGTTTTTCCCGCTTTATATACAATCATAATCTCATATTCATTTATACAATCAAAACCTCATAATCATATTCCGCTAATTTTAATCTCCAACGAAGTATTCGCATATTTGCGTCTTGTGCGTTTTTAAACCACATCAAAGGTTTATGATCTGTAACTAAAGTGAATTTTCTTCCGTATAAGTATGGTCGAAAATGTTTAACGCAATATACAATAGCTAGTGCTTCTTTTTCGTATGTATCGTATTTTAATTCATTATCTGTTAAGGTTCGTGAGGCGTATGCTATCGGTAGGTCTTCATTTATCTCCCCTTGTAATAATATTCCTCCAACGGCTATTCCAAATGCATCGGTCGTTAAAATAAATGGTTTGGAAAAATCTGGGTATTGCAGTACTGGCTCTTCGCACAGTTTTTGTTTTAAAATTTCAAAAGATTCTTCCTGCACGGATGTCCACTCGAAGCGGGTGTCGTTTTTTAATAAATTTGTTAATGGTTTGGCGAATTTGGAAAAATTCGGTATAAAGCGTCTATAATATCCTGCAAGTCCTAAAAATTGTTTAATGTTTTTAGGTGTTTTTGGTCTTAGAAACCATTGCACTGCTTCTAATTTTTTTGGATCTGGTTTTACTCCGTCTTTACTGATTACATGTCCCAGATAAGTTCCCAGAGAACATGAAGACGTCTTCAAGGTGTCTAAAAGACGTCCTAAAATTATTAAGACGTCTTATAAGACTATCAGAAAGACGTATTTATGACGTCTTTAAGATGTCTTATGTCCTGTTTTATGACGTCTTTGAGATATTGTCTTTAAGACATCATATATGGGATTGCTTTGAGACGTGTGTAATTTCGATCGGTACTGTAGATATTACGGTTTAGATCAGGCCTGTCTAACCCGCGGCCCGCGGGCCACGAGTGGCTCTTCCCCCTGCCTCTGAGCTCAGGCTCGGCTCCCCCCACTCTTCCAGCCGACGGCTCTTCGAGCCTTCGACGCTTGTTCTCCACTTGCTTGTCTTATCTCTAGCTCACTAGCATCGTAACACGCGTATGAAAAGTAGTTCGCGTATGCGAGTATTTCCTTTTATTATTAACCTTATAACATTTTAGTTAGTAATATCATGTCAAAAAGAAAGCTTGACACGTCCAATCGTCAATTTCAACAGAGATGGGAAATCGATTTTTTTTTTATCTTAAATGCGGAAAATAAACCGCAATGTTTAATATGTAATACTATAATTTCCTCCATCAAATCTTTTAATATTTTTCGCCATTACAGTACAAATCATAAAAAAGATTACGGACATTATAATGGAGACAGTAGAGTACAAATTTTAAAAAGTCTCAAAATACAACAACAGACGCCAGAAAAAAATAATCCATTTTCAGATAAAACCTTACAACAACAATGTCTTGCAGCGTCTTATGCCGTTTCTTTAGAGATTGCAAGAGCGAAAAAGTGCTTTTTAGATGGAGAACTTATTAAAAAATGTGCAATTGAAATGGCTAGAGCTTTCGATAATACATATGCAATACAATTATTCGAACAAGTATCATTATCGCGCCAAACAGTTACTCTTAGAATTAGGGACATTAATATAGACATTGAACAAAAGTTAAAAAATATATTGCAAACTTGTCGATATTTTTCACTATGCCTTGACGAAAGCACTGATATTTCAGACGTTAGTCAATTATGTATATTTGTGAGATGTATCCAAAACGACTTTTCTATTAATGAAGAGTTATTGTCATTGGCTTCATTACACGATACAACGAGAGGTATTGATATATTCAACGCTGTTTGGGAACATGTGAATAAATTTTGTAACGGTTTCGAAAAATGCACTACTATTGTAACTGATGGAGCAAAGGCAATGGTAGGAACTGAAAATGGATTTTGTGGACAATTAAGAAAGCATAATATTTATTGTCCAATGATACATTGTATCATTCATCCAGAGGCATTATGTGGAAAAATTATAAAGATGGCTTCAACAATGAAATTAGTGACAAAGATTACAAATTTAATTAGAGGCGGTAATAAATCGTTATCCCATCGCAAATTTCAAGCATTTTTGCAAGAAGTAAATGCTGCGTACGGAGATTTATTGCTGCATTGCGAAGTTCGCTGGTTGAGTGCTGGTAAATGTTTGAATCGTTTCTTTGCTATTAGAAAAGAAATACCAATATTTTTAAAGAATGAAGTCAAGAGCGATACCGCTGATTTGGAGAAATTGTTTCAGGATTCAAAATTTTTAAGCAAACTAGCTTTTTTGGTTGACATTACACAGCATTTGAATGAACTTAATTTAAAATTACAAATTCAAAAGCAAACTATTTCAAATTTAATGCATCATATAAATGGATTTCGAAATCGTTTAGCTATATTTAAAATAGAACTAATGAAAGACGAATTAATTCACTTCCCTTGTTGTGAAGAATTGAAAACAGATTTTCCTTCTATAAGTTTTATCCATTTTTCTGATTTTATAAATAACATCAGTAATGAATTTAATGTACGTTTTGCCGATTTTGACAATTTAAAAAATGATATTATTCTTTTTAATAACCCCATGATAGTTGCAATCGATCAACAAAAAGTTGAATATCGAATGGAGTTGTGCGATCTGCAGGCTGATCCTTTTCTGATAGGACGAACAGAAAGTGGATTGGAATTTTTTAAGCTTTTATCAGAGACTACTTATCCTAAATTAAAAGATTTTAGCCTTAAAATCTGCTCCATGTTCGGTTCAACTTATCGTTGTGAGAGTGCGTTTTCAGTCATGAAGCAAATAAAAAGTAAAACTCGTGCTTCGATGACGGATGCTGCACTATCACATTTAATGCGGATTGCAATATCTGAAATCTCTATCAATATTTCAACACTTATTGATCGAGCGGTTCAACCACAAATTTCACATTAGACAAGGCATATCAAAACACAAAATGGCATTGTAACTAGTGCCGTTACTAAACAATACGCAATGTACCAATATAGGGCGCAAAATTTGGAGAATATATTAAAATTTTAAAATATAAAAAATTTTAAAAAGTATAAAAAATTTTAAAAATATAAAAAATTTTAAAAAGTATAAAAAATTTTAAAAATATAAAAAAAACCCAAAAAACGAAAAACGGAACCATTATCCTGCTACGTCCTCGTCGTGGTTATGGGTAGCGCTAAAAGCAGGAATCTTTTTAGATTATTTTTTATTTGCTTTTGCAGCTTCGCGTTAGAGTGCGCGAGCGAATCCCAGCGTAGAGATGCCCAAGATAATCGTAATGTTACCAATTTTAATTTGCTTTATTGTTTGAAGAAGTCGCAATACACATAGCAGGAAATCATCTCTGATATGTTGCATTTTCATCCCCACGCGAACGCAATATTACTGCCTTATGCGTAATTAAGAACGTTTGCGACGCTGCGCGTCGAGACTGTGAGCTGCGGAAACACGCGATAGTGGGGGAAGTCTAAAGCGGTAAGAGTGGGATCGGTTGCTCCTCCACTCCTGGCGGTTAGACAGGCCTGGTTTAGATAATAATAAAGAGCTGGAGAATTATATTTATTATATTTTTTTATCTTTATTTATGAATTTTATTTAATTAATTACAATAATTAATTAATAATATAATAATTATAATTAATAATTATTTAACATTATAATTTAACAATATAATAAAATATACAATAATTAAAATATTTTATAAAATTTTTTTATGTGCGTAATTAATACGGTCTCCTGCGTGTCGTAGCCATTCTTGAATAACCTTCTGTCCTTCATGAAGGCTGCATGCATTTTTGTCTGAGATGTACCCTGAAACAGATACATAATACAAATTATAAATATATAGATTATTTTATTGTTTCTATTAAGTCTCGAATGATAAAATAAAGTAATATATTCAATACAGTCCAATATACATATTCAAAAAAATTGATATAATGGAATATAATATATAATTATTTAAATATAATATATAATTATTTATATATGTTTTATATTTGATTACATAGACTTTTTTTGGATATATATTTAAAAATCTTAAGTTTGATGAAATAAAATGAAAAAAAATTAGTTTATTTTATGATTTAATTTAAAACATGTTCATATATATTTTTTTCGGTAAATATAGCTGTGCGCGAGTGAACGCGGGAGCGCGTTGGAGTGCGAAATGGACACGAAAGTGATTTTGTAAAACGCAGTCAATTTATTTAAAACAATAAATAATTAACAAGTTCCTTGTTGCTCAGATTTATGCTAATCTTAACCGTGTCTGGCTCCAGCAAGCGACCGGGAGCGCGACGATAATCTCCGCGAGCGACAGATATATCGAATACCGCAAGCGACGGTATAAACGGAGCGATTCCGCGAGCGGCGGAATAACCCTCGAGCAACGGATAGAATTTCGTTTCGAATATTCGCGAGCTACAAATATTCTCGAAGACGCGATATTTCGCGAACCACAAGCGATGGTTAACAAAGGAAAAGCGAGCTACTTTAACTTTATCTAGCGAACGTCTACGTACAAAATTCACACACTGTCTCGTCAAAAATATCGGATCGAGTGCGCCCGGCGGTTCCCCGAGAGAGCTCATATACAACCGTTCTTTTTCCGCTTCTAGAATATTCGACGTGTTTGTCACAAAAGATCGCGCTGGTTGTTGTTTGCGATGATTAGTTTAAATTGAACGTTGTTATTGCAATTTATTATTAATTTCGGCTCTCTCGGGTGACCGCTGCGTGGCCCGCATCGATAGGCACGAGCGATGCCGTGGGCCGGGCGCGATTCGCGTAGCGCCGCTTTTGGAGCGCGCTCCTATTTGTTGCGCGCCGTGCCAACGCGCGAGATGGCGGCTGACGCGCCGAATTTCGAGCGCGATTAATCAGCGCTTTATTGGAGTGGTATTATAATTGCTCTTAGTAATTATTGGAGTTCGATTTTGAACATTCCGCCCGCCTTGTATGATGCAACATACAAAATTAACCGCGTCTTAGCGCTTGCTGGCTATACACCGCTATAGTCGACGCTTGATCACGCGGCTCGAGCGTGGCGCTGAGTCGGGCGAGCGGCCGGCGGGGTGCGGTATGGCGCTCAGGAATGCGCGTTTCATTCACCGCCTCGATAGTTAATCTCAGTAATTGAGCGTGCTGAGCTACTTTACGGAGACCGTTTCGTGACTGTTAATTGTGCGATCTCCGGTGTGTCTTTTAGTTTCTGAGTGTGGAGTGGAGTGTGTGTGTGGCGTGTAGGCGTATTGTGAGGTGAAGTGTGCGGTGTAAAGTGTATGTGCGAGTCTCGCGTAACTCGCATTTATTCCTACGGCTACGACAAGAGAAGCAAAAAAAAATATTTTTTTTTTTTGTTACGCGTCGTCCGCCGGTGCCGTGCTGATCGACGACGACCCGGACGACCCCGTCCTCCCCGGGGTGCACGCTGTCGACCCTGGCGAGGGGCCACTTATTTGGCGGCGTTGTTTCGCTGCTTAGGAGGCACAACCGGCCTTCTCGGACTTCCTCGTCGGCGTTGCACCATTTCGGACGGTGCGTCAGCGAATGGAGATACTCCCGGGACGACCGGCTCCAGAAATGGTCCCGCAGCTGCTGCAGATGCTGCCACCGGGCTAGTCTCGCTGTAGGTTCTAACGCGAGGGATGGTTCCGGGACGGCGTTGAGTGTTGTGCCGATGAGGAATTGGCCGGGGGTAAGGGCCTCCAGGTCCTCCGGGTCGTCGAACAAGGCCTGTAGCGGACGCGAGTTTAGGCACGATTCGATTTGGGCTAACAGAGTGGCCATCTCCTCGTATGTTAGCTTCGTGTCGCCGATGACGCGCCGGATGTGGTGCTTCGCCGCCTTGACAGCCGCCTCCCAGAGTCCACCGAAATTGGGGGCCGCCGGAGGATTGAAGTGCCATTCAATCCTCTCGGCGGCGAGGCCTCTCGCGATACGCTGGCCTTCCCGGCCGCTGGCTGTGAAGAGCGCTCGCAGTTGGGCGTCGGCACCTACGAAGTTTGTGCCGCAGTCGCTGTAGAGGGCTCGACATAGCCCCCGGCGAGCGATGAGCCGACGCAGCGCGGCCAGGAAGGCATCAGCGGAATAGTCAGACGCTACGTCGAGATGGACGGCACAGGTGCCAAGGCAGACGAAGACCACCAAAAAGGTCTTAGTAGCGCGCTGCCCTCGTCCCCCGGAGGTTCGTAACCACATTGGTCCCGCGTAGTCGACCCCTGTGTGGAGGAACGGCCGAGCCGGTGTCACTCGAGGCCGCGGCAGGTCCCCCATAAGTGGTTGTGGAGTCGCCGCCCGCCATCGTAGGCACGTTAAGCAGCGGTGGATGCTGCCTTTGACGAGTGTCCGCCCGCGGGGGATCCAGTACTCCTGGCGGATGGAGCCCAGCGTTAGCTGCACGCCCCCGTGCAGGGTCCGGCGATGACACGCCTCGATGATGAGGCGAGTGAAGTTGGATTCTCCAGGTAAGATGATGGGGTGCCTGGCGTCATAGGAGAGGAGGGCGCGCTTTATCCGACCGCCGACTCTGAGGATCCCCTGGGGGTCTCTGAAAGGAGTTAACCGGGTAAGTTTACTTCGTGTGGGCAAAGGTTTGCCATTTTCGATAGCCGCTAACTCCGCCTTGAAGTTTTCAGCTTGGATGACTCGGATCCAACTCAGGCGCGCTTCCTCGACTTCAGCTGCCCGAAGAACGCGCTGGATGGCAGGGTTGGTCCGTACATCGGGCGCCAGCCTCTCCAAGGGTCGGCGTAGCCAGCGACGACACCAGGCTGTGACCCGTAGCAGCCGGTGCAGGGCCGAGTACCGCTTCAGCATCTCGGGTTCCTGGCTTTCCTCCTTGATTAACGTGGCCGCGTGGCTCGAGGCGCGCTGCTCGGGGAGCTCACTCTCGCCGTCACCGTCCCCAGCAGTCGTCCAGCCTCCTGTATCCGTGCTCAGCCACGTCGGGCCGTGCCACCAGAGGGGGTGGTTTACCAACTCTCTCGGTGACAGTCCTCGCGAAGCGCAGTCGGCTGGGTTGTCTTGTCCGGGAATGTGGTGCCACACGGCATCAGGCAAGGACGTTTGAATCTCCGAGACACGGTTGGCCACATACGTCTTCCAGCTGGCTGGGTGGCCGCGGATCCATCCAAGGGCTACAGTTGAGTCTGACCAAAGATGCATAGGGATGTCCGAGGCCTCCAAGACGCGGCTGATGTGGCCGACAAGCCGAGAGAGCAGCGTCGCCGCACAAAGCTCCAGGCGTGGTAATGTCACCTGCTTTAACGGAGCGACCTTCGTTTTTGCGCCCAGCAAGGTTACGTCGATCTTCCCGTCCCAGGTTTCGGTTCGCAGGTACGTGACGGCCGCATAGGCTTTCTCGGAGGCGTCGGCGAAGCCATGGATTTCACGTCGGTAAGCCGTCCTTCCCGTGAGCCCACGGGGAACGCGGATGAGCGCTAGGCAGGGGAGCTCGATCTGGAACTCCTGCCACTTCTGCACATCGCCTTCAGGCAGTGGGGTGTCCCAGTCGACCCCTAGCAACCAAATCGCCTGTATCATAATTTTGGCTCGCACTGTGGTGGGGGCGAGCCATCCCATCGGGTCAAACAGTCGCGCAGTTAATGACAGGACTGTTCTTTTTGTCACAGTGGAGAGCGAAAGCGGTGGCGTTGAGAACGCAAACGAGTCCTCGTGAGGATGCCACCGGAATCAAAAAGTCGAGTGGCTCTCTCCGGGCTGCCACCATCGAGGGGCTCGTTGTAAGAGGTCCTCCGCTGGCAGGGCCGCGAGCAGCTCGGCAGAGTTTGCCGACCATTTCTTGAGAGGGAATCCGCCCGCCCTGCAAATCAAGGTGAGCTGCCTTTGCTTTTCCTTGGCCTCAGCAATGGTTGGAGCTCCGGTCAGGACGTCATCCATGTAAACGTCCCGGAGAAGAGCGTCAGCACCTAGTGGCCACCGGGAGGCTTCGTCGTCGGCTAGCTGGCGGAGAGTGCGGATTGCTAGAAATGGAGCACACGAGAGACCGTAAGTAACAGTATTAAGCTGAAATTCTCTAACATCGTCGTCCGGGTGATCGCGCCATAATATCCGTTGCAGGTCTCGATCCTGAGGATGGATGTCGATCTGCCGGTACATCTTCTCGATGTCAGCTGCGATGACGTAGCGTTGGCGACGCCACCGCAGCAGGATGTCGGCCAGCGCGGGTAGCAGGTTCGGTCCGATCCTCAGATGCCGATTGAGTGTCTCGCCTGTCGGCAGTTTGGACGAGCCGTTGAACACGACTCGCAATTTGGTCGTGGCGCTCGCTTCCCGCATCACCCCGTGATGAGGGAGGTAGCAGCGTGGCTCCGGAACGACGTCCAAGCCCGGGGCGACTGGCGTCATGTGCCGCAAGCCCGCGTACTGGCTCATGAACTCAATGTATAGTTCTCGGAACGAAGCCTCTCGGTCGAACTTAACCTCCATATGCCTCAGCAACCGCAGGGCCGAGCGACGTGTGCCGGTGAGGTCCGGTAGAGGCTCGATTACCGGGAGGCGCACCGTGTAGCGCCCGTCAGGCCCTCGGGAATGCGTGCGTACGAAGTGCTCCTCGCACTCTTGCTCGTCCTTGGAGATGGCGGTGGCGGTCATCGGCATGTCCTCTTGTTCCCAGAAGCGACGCACCGCGCTCGCGAGCTCGTTCTCAAACCGGCACTGGTGTGTATGCGCCAGTAGAGAGGAGGTGGTTCCGCCGATCGCTCTCGACAGAATCCATCCTAGTGTCGTGTTCTGCGCCAGCGGTTCGCGGCGCTCTCCTCTTCGTAGACCTTGGCGGAGAATGGCGGCGTGGACGTCGGCTCCGAGGAGGATGTCGACTGGATCAGCGGCGCTGTATTCGGGGTCGGCCAGCTCCAGGCCCTCCACATGTGTCCAGGTCTTCGTTCCGGAGTGTAGCCCTCCGGCGTAGACGGTGAGCCGCGGGAGGACGAGAGCGCTGACGGACATCGCCGCTCCTCCGAATCGCGGTGACAGCGAAAGCGCGACGCGACCTTTGGCTTTGCCGGATTTCTGCCCCCCAACTCCGAAAACTGTTACCGAAACTTGTGAACGCGGCAGCTTTAACCTTTGCGCGAGGCGCTCGGAGATGATTGATGACTCCGAGCCCTGGTCGATGAGCGCGCGCGCCGGGTGTAAGATGCCGTGACGGTCGGTCACGCGAACGCGAGCGGTCGCGAGGAGCACGGTGGTAGGCTGATCGAAAGACCCCTGTGCGACGTGTGACGACTTCGCGACGGCGTTATCGCAGTAAGCCTCGTGCAGCGAAGAGTGGTGACGAGCCTCACACACCGAACACGTCCTTTTGGAGGCGCACTCGCCTACTTGATGCCTGCCGAGACAATTAAGGCACAACTTTCTTTGCTCGACTATCTGCTTCCGTTCCTGGGCTGTCTTCTTCTTGTACTCCTCGCAGTGCATCAGAAAGTGGTCTCGTTGGCACAACGAACAGCGGCCTAGCTTCGCCTCAGGCTTGCTCTCTTGTTTTCGAGTGAGATGGCTGCGTGTGTACTTTAGTGAGCTGGACCCTGGCTTGCTCGCGGGGCTCTCGGCTTTGATCGGCTGCATCGCTTCTAAGGTGTGGAGCCGTCTGTCGAGAAACAGCTCGAGAGTATCGAACGATGGCGGTTCCTTCGTGTCACCAATCGAGATTTCCCATTCGCGACGAGAGCGCGGGTCGAGGAGGTCGACGGCTAAATAGACAAACAAGTCTTCACTGCAATCGACCGGTCGGCCAATGTTTTCCAACGAGCTAACTGTGGTCTTCAAGCAATGGAAGATTTTACGGAGCTCGGCCGGAGATTCACTCTTCATCTTCTGTAGCGAGATGAAGTTCGCAAGATAGGCGCGGACCAACAAGCGTTTGTTTTCATAGTAGTCGCTCAACAATTTCCACGCGCTTTCGTAGTTATCACCCGTAGTAGTGATGTTGCGTACCAAGAGCTCCGCCTCACCCTTTAAGCAGGTCTTCAGGTAGTGGAGCTTCTCAACCTGAGCTATCGACGAATCTCTTCCGATTATCGATAGGAATAAATCGCGGAACGCGGGCCATTCTTCGTACTTCCCGGAGAACTGGGGAAGCTGGATCCGTGGTAGCGTCGTGCGGGATGCTGATCGTGTTTCGTCCCCGGCGCGTCCCGAGCCAGGCGACTGAGGCGCTGGCCTTGTGAGCGCTTCCTCCAGCTCAAGGACCGCCGCGCGTTGGTCTACGTAGACTTCCTCCGCCTTAGCCAGGAAGTCCTTCGTCACGTATTCGTGCTTCCTAAGTTCCGCTCCGTAATCGGCCCGAAGTCCTTCGTGCTGCTCCTCGAATTTAGCCCATTTGGCGTCCAACAGCTTTAGTGTGGTCGCTACGAGCCCCTTATTAATTTTGGCTTGCCCTGCCTTCTTCAAATTGTCGTACGTGCGCGCGATACGACTGAAAAGCTCGTGCTGAGCTAAAATTGACTCTTCCATTTCCATTTCAGATCGCTACAGCGTGGAATCTCTTCTAAGCTCGCTTCTTCTCCGGAAAGCACAGGAGAGGCTCTCCCAGTGGTTCACCACACGCGACGCGGATGCCGGTTGCGAGGAATCCGGCTCGAAGGACCAAAAAATGTGCGCGAGTGAACGCGGGAGCGCGTTGAGAGTGCGAAATGGACACGGACGTGATTTTGTAAAACGCAGTCAATTTATTTAAAACAATAAATAATTAACAAGTTCCTTGTTGCTCAAATTTATGTTAATCTTAACCGTGTCTGGCTCCAGCAAGTGACCGGGAGCGCGACGATAATCTCCGCGAGCGACAGATATATCGAATACCGCAAGCGACGGTATAAACGGAGCGATTCCGCGAGCGGCGGAATAACCCTCGAGCAACGGATAGAATTTCGTTTCGAATATTTGCGAGCTACAAATATTCTCGAAGACGCGATATTTCGCGAACCACAAGCGATGGTTAACAAAGGAAAAGCGAGCTACTTTAACTTTATCTAGCGAACGTCTACGTACAAAATTCACACACTGTCTCGTCAAAAATATCGGATCGAGTGTGCCCGGCGGTTCCCCGAGAGAGCTTATATACAACCGTTCTTTTGCCGCTTCTAGAATATTCGACGTGTTTGTCACAAAAGATCGCGCCGGTTGTTGTTTGCGATGATTAGTTTAAATTGAACGTTGTTATTGCAATTTATTATTAATTTCGGCTCTCTCGGGTGACCGCTGCGTGGCCCGCATCGATAGGCACGAGCGATGCCGTGGGCCGGGCGCGATTCGCGTAGCGCCGCTTTTGGAGCGCGCTCCTATTTGTTGCGCGCCGTGCAACGCGCGAGATGGCGGCTGACGCGCCGAATTTCGAGCGCGATTAATCAGCGCTTTATTGGAGTGGTATTATAATTGCTCTTAGTAATTATTGGAGTTCGATTTTGAACAATAGCGAATAGGGGACCCAGCCACAATGACCTTGACCTTGACATATGTTGTCAAGGACATAATTCTGAGTAACTTTTTCTTTTAATTTAATCGTCGCTCGTTGCTTATTAAAAAGTTATTAACAAAAAAAGTTTGAAATATACCAAAGTACATGCATGGACAGGAAGCACGGGCGCGCGCACGCACACACACACCCGGGGGGTGCAAGGGGGGCCTTCGGCACCCCGCCTGCACCCTCCCCGCCGGTAGGCAGGGTGGACCTTGCTTTACAATGTAGCAACAAAGTACTTACAAAGTATATTGTAAAGCTACATTGTAAAGCGAGGTTCACCCTGCCTACCGGTGGGGTGGGTGCGGGAGGGGGGCTGAAGGCCCCCCTTGCACCCCCCCGTGTGTGTGTGTGTGCGTGGGCGCGCGCGTGCTTCCTGTCCGTGCATGTACTTTGGTATATTTCAAACTTTTTTTGTTAATAACTTTTTAATAAGCAACGAGCGACGATTAAATTAGAAGAAAAAGTTACTCAGAATTATGTCCTTGACAACATATGTCATGGTCAAGATCATTGGGGCTGGGTCCCCTATTCGCTATATTTACCTTTTTTTCTTGTATAATCTTTGCCCATATGTACAGAAAAAAATAGAAAATATAATAGAAAAATAATTAAAAGAATAATTAAAATAAAATTTAAAGAAGTGAGAAAAAAATTGCTTGTATATATATTAAATATAAATTTATGATCATATATATGAGCAATTTTATTCTTATTTCTTTAAATTCCACTTTTGCATACAATGCAAAAGATTTCATTTTTATTTTTGTTATTTGCAATAAAAACAAGAATTAAAATGAGCAATAATTAAATGTAAATAGCAGTAAGAAGAAAAATTACAATTACCAATAATTATAGCGGCAAATCCTTTGTCTTTTACAGGCATAGACCCTTTTTGTCCTGTCCAAGATAATTTCTGGCACACAGAATCCGTCAATATATATTTCAAAATATTTCTAATTTTGTTTGCGTATGTAGTTCCTCCAATTTTTGAAATCTTGGTTTTCTGGAATCAAACAATATATAGGATGTCCGACAAGTAAGTGACCAAACGAAAGGTGGAGTTACATTGGGTCAAACTGAAAAGAAAAGATTTGTACCATTTTTTTCTATAACGCTTAATAAAGGAGTTATTATTGAGTAAAGTCTGGCCCATCAGCGCCGACTTTTAGCCGGACGCACATCGGTGAGCCGCCCGTCTGGTAGTGTGCGTTGCCGTAGCGACGGAGCGGTCACGCACACTCCCAGGCGCGCGGCTAAAGGTCGGCGCTGAATGGACATACGTAATCAATAATTACTCCTTTATTAAGCGTTATAAAAAAAATGGTTCAGGACTTTTCGACTCAGTTTGACCCAATTTACCTCCACCTTTCGTTTGGTCACTTACTTGTCAGACACCCTGTATATATTAATTAATAATTAAGCGCGCGCGCAACACACACACACATATATATATATATATATTATATATATAATTAATAATTATATCAAAATTTCTAACGATATACTTATTTTATACAGGATGTCTATAAAGTCTGTCCAACCTCTTATATTTCGGAAGCGGCTGAAAATTATGAAAAACCGCGAAAAACATGTTCGATCATTTCGAAGGATTACTCTTTTTGCTATCCCCTTAAGGGGGTGCCCCAAGGGAACCCCAACTTAAAAAGACGAATACTTTCACACCTCGAACATTTTTTTAGGATTTGCCAAACGGGAGTAACGATTTTTTGAAAATTGGCTTTTTTGAACTTTGACTTTAAATAACTCCCGAACAGGTCAATGTATCAACTTCCGTTTTTTGGGTCAAAAATTTTCTTTTTTTATGCTTTTTCAAACGATATACTACAATATGGAGGGTTCCATTTAAAATTTTTGAATTGCGGTCCCTCTGGAGACAATCGAGCGTGAGACGCCAGACCTGAAGCTCAGGTAGAAAAGGACGGGAAATAGGTGCCGTCTACCTTCCTCTTTCTAACGAGGAGAGAGTGGGGATAAGAAAGAGTAACAAGAAGGCTGATCGCCCAAGAGAAAAGTAGACGGCATCACCTACTTTCCGTCCTTTTCTAACTGAGCTACACACGTCACCCCTAATCGGGTTTAATAACATCCGTAATTCTAAGGCTGGCCAATCACAGTCATTCCATTCTTCAGAGGAATAGCTGTGATTGGCCAGTTTCACAACTACGGATGTTATTAAATCCGATTAAGGGTGCCGTGTAACAGAGCTCTATGTCTATGAATATACTATTATGGTAAACAGTTTGCTGGCACCACGTGCGTCGTGCGTGAAAATACAGAACGATACAAAACGTAAACGGATACAAAACGATTATTACGTTTTCACACGTGACATGTTGCAAAATATTAAATTGTGCTTGCGTTCAAAGTATTAGTCAGTTCAGTGAAAATATCAGTCTTGAAGAAACTCTCATCCATTCAGTGTATTATAACGCATTCAGTGTGTTCTTTGAAATAAACTGTGGTTACGAGCAAATTATTACTCGCGCAAGGATATATATTCCACTGCTTTTCGAAAAATCTTCCATCATATGCATTGTAATCACGCAGTACGGAGTCATGTAGTGAAGCAAGGTAAGGAATATATCAGCTAGTAATCCATAAAAATTAAATAGGCACGTTTAAGCGCATTAATATATTGCTATCCATCTCCATCATTATACTCTTTGTATACTCCTACGGTTTTTTGTAATCTCGAAATGAAAATATTTTATCTTTCAAAAGTGAATAAGTGTAAAAGTATAAAAGTGTGTGTAAAATGAATGATTATATAAAAGTAAATCTTCTTCATTTTAAGCAAATGAAGAAAATGTATACCTACAAATTCTCTTCGGATGTCTTTGTCAATTTGAAGATCTTCCTCAAATTTTAAAAGAGCCTTTGTTGTCGACAATGGAAACTCCGGCAACAAGTGAGTATCTTCTTTGGATGCAGCATGAGACTCTGTTTCTTCGTTCGTCAATAAATTTATTATTGTATTTAATTTTCTTATCATTATCTTTTGTGTTTCATGTATCTGTGATACTTTTATGGCATGCATCTATATTCAAAAGAAAAAAAAACTTAATATAAGAAATTATTAATTTTATTAATTCAGTTTTAATACAGTAAACCTTTAAAAAAAATATAGCTGCTTAATAGTTTTGTGCCAAAAGAAAAGTGAAAATAGTATAATAAAAAGTAGTATAGTAAAGAAAAATATAGCGTTAATACATACCACAGCACGTATGATATTGATTTGCTTCTATATTATTTGGTAAATCATCATTAACATCTAAAAAATATTTAAAAATAATTAAACATTATATATTAATACATGTATTTTCTATATAGCAATATTTTTATACTTGATATTGTTTCAGATTGTTCCATGCAGTTTTCGGTATTAGATAAATTGGAATCAACGTTTTCTTCAAACGGAGTGTATATGGTAAATATATCTAAAAGAATTTATAAATATATACAGGGTGTCCTAGACCACCCGTACACCCCTTTTCTTTCAAAAACTAAGCATTTTATAGAAAAACGTTTTGAACAAAAATTGTATGGTTTTGAGGGGACCATAAGATGATACCATTGGTTTGACCTTGAAGAGTTATTTGAAGGTCACATTTAATTTTTTAAATGGAATATTATATTTTTTATTGCATATTCTTGTAGCCCATCTTGAGAGCTTTCCAAAACACTATGATAAAATAGTTTTTCATTAATTACTTTTTGAGTTATTTTATATTTCATTATTTTAACATATTTTGATATAAAAATTAAAATATCTCGTAAAATATTTAGTTTTCGATAATCTTACCGTAATACTTTTATGTACAGAATAATGAGACAAATCAATTAGTGTAAGAAAAAAACAAATAATTGTTTTAAAAAATACATTGTAAATAATTACATACTTTTTCTTAAAAACAATTATTTTTTTATACTAATTGATTTGTTTCATTATTCTGTACATAAAAGTATTACTGTAAGATTATCGAAAACTAAATATTTTACGAGATATTTTAATTTTTATATCAAAATATGTTAAAATAAAATATAAAATAACTCAAAAAGTATTTAATGAAAAAAAAACTTTATCATAGTGTTTTGGGAAGCTCTCAAGATGGGCTACAAGAATATGCAATAAAAAATATAGTATTCCATTTAAAAAATTAAATGTGACCTCCAAATAACTCTTCAAGGTCAAACCAATGGTATCATCTTATGGCCCCCTCAAAACCATACAATTTTTGTTCAAAACGTTTTTCTCTAAAATGCTTAGTTTTTGAAAGAAAAGGGGTGTACTATATATATATATATATATATATATATATATATATATATATATATATATATATATATATGTAAACACTATTAATATATATATATATATTTATATTTAGCTTTATATCTATTTATTTTACACAAGATGTTCGGCAATATGAATAAAAAGAAAACTGAAACTACTATCCAGTTCTTGATCATCAATGTTTACATTAGCAGATATTTGTGTATTAGTACTATTAAATGCGCAGGTTGATACACGATTAGTATTCCTTGTTACTTGTCCTATAAAATATAATTTATATTATATTGAATTGTAGATATTATATTGTACACATACAGTACTGGACAAAATAAATCATACACCTTTCAACAAATTGAATTTGTTAGTATAACTATTCTTTTAACAAGCAAATAGATTATTAGATACAGGAAAGTCGAAGCATTTCAAAGTATTTAAATAAAGAAAATATGAAATAATAAAAATTATGCTCAATTCTTTTGTAAAAAATTTATTATTCAATATTGTTACATTTTGTTCTGGACAAAATAAATCATACACTTTTAGAAGTAATAGTTAACAAATAAATAAAGTTAATTCTAATGGTGATTAGTACTTGGTATGGCCACCTTTGGCTTTCAATACCGCTTCCAGTCGGCGAGGCATACTCTCGACTAATTTCTTTAAGTATTCAGGATTAATTTCCTCCCAGGCCTTCTGGAGTGTTGCATAGTACGATGTCTTGTCACTTACGTTCGTTTTATTCACGTTCACGTCCAAATAAGCCCACAAATTTTCAATTGGGTTTAAATCTGGTGATTGTGGCGGCCATTCGAGCAGTTTTACCTTATTAGATTTGAAAAATGCAGTGGTTTTCTTCACCTTATGCTTAGGGTCATTATCTTGCTGGAAGATAAAGTTGTTTTCTAAACCCAATTTTAAAAGAGATTCTTCCAAATTCTCGCACAATACATCAATATATCCTTCTGCCGTCATAATGCCTTCAATTCGAGCCAAATTACCGATACCAGACCATGTAAAGCATCCCCATACCATAATATTACCGCCTCCGTGTTTTACAGTCTTTTGAATATTTACTTCTTTAAGAGCCTCACCAGGTTTTCGCCACACCCTAGATCGCCGTTTTTGTCCAAATAATTCAAACTTGCTCTCATCAGACCACAATACTTTTTTCCAAAAGTCTAGAGACATATTCGCGTACTTCTTGGCAAACTCGAATCGCTTTTTCTTATTTATTTTATTGATGAAGGGACGCTTTGATGCGAACACGCTTTCTAATCCAGATTCCCTCAACCTACGACGCACAGTACGACTGCTGACAGTCAGGTTCATCGATTCCACAATGTTTTTTGATGATAGCTTCGGATTTTGTTTTACCATTCGAATGATTCTGGTATCGTCACGAAAAGTTGTAGCCCGCTTTCGACCTTTTCCGGAATAATTTGCCACAATTCCATGTGTTTCATATTTTCTCCAGATGTGTTGCACTGCTCCAACAGAGATCGAGTATTTATTAGCAATTATCCTAAAAGATTCACCATTCTGTCGGTCGCGAATGACCAGATTTCGGATATCAAGAGAAATTTGCTTCCGTGACATTTTTCTTGCTCGTCACAGTTACTACTAACTCACCGAACACGTAAATTCTAGTCGTACATACAATGTAAACAAACAATAGAATGACGAACAACAGCAGAACGATGAAATGTAATATTGATAGTTCCCTACGTTATACTATATAAATGTATGATTTATTTTGTCCATGGCAAAATGTAACAATATTGAATAATAAATTTTTTACAAAAGAATTGAGCATAATTTTTATTATTTCATATTTTCTTTATTTAAATACTTTGAAATTCTTCGACTTTCCTGTATCTAATAATCTATTTGCTTGTTAAAAGAATAGTTATACTAACAAATTCAATTTGTTGAAAGGTGTATGATTTATTTTGTCCAGTACTGTATATACATATATATATATATATATATATATATATATATATATATATATATTTATAATGTATACATGCATTTTGTAACACTTGAATTATATTTTTAATCAATATTCTTTTAATATATTTTCATTTTTTATTGCAGATATTGAAATCATAAATTGAAATAAGGTCAATAAGAGAAAATTGAAATGAAGAGGAAAAGTAAAAGTATACATACTGTCCAATTCCTCATCGTTATCATTAATAGTGCTTACATTGGACGTTCGAACATAAGACCGGTGAGGTTTTTTTGTTACATGACCTATATGATATAATTAATATTATTAATCTGTAATAATATTTAATTAGCATAAAAGTCTTGTAACTGTAAAAAAATGAAATTAACTGCTTTTATTATAATAATTATCAATTGTATCATAAAATCATACAATTTATTAATTTGTAATTTATTAATATGTAATAATATTTAATCAGCAATAAAAGATTTATAATTATAAAAAGAAATAAAAATATATAAAAGTAACTTTATTATAACAATTATCAATTTTATTATAAAATCATGGTTTCTTTATTACTTTTTTTATTTTATGTCTAGTATCGCTGAATATGAATGGCTAAAATATTAAAAAAAGGACACGTAAAGAGAACTAGATGAAGAAATAAACTGAAAGTATACATACTGTCCAATTCTGCGTTATTATTAATAGTACCAATATTGCTGGATGCTCGAACATAAGATGCAGCAGGCATTGACGGACGGTGAGATTCTTTGGATAAATGACCTATATGATATAATTTATATTATTAATCAGTAACAATATTTAATTAACAATAATAGATTTATAATAATAGATTTCATTTTTATTTATTTTTATTATAACAATTATCAATTTTATTATAAAATCATGGTTTCTTTATTACTTTTTTTATTTTATGTCTGGTATCGTTGAATATGAATGGCTTAAATATTAAAATAAAGAAACGTAAAGAGAATCTAGATGAAAAAAAAAATAAATAAAAGTATACATACTATCCAATTCCTCATTATCATTAATAACTCTCATATTGCTGGATGCTCGAATATAAGATGCAGCAGGCATTGACGGAAGGTGAGATTCTTTTGATAAATGACCTATATGATACAATTTATATTATTAATCAGTAATAATATTTAATTAACAATAATAGATTTATAATAATAGATTTTATTTTTATTTATTTTTATTATAACAATTATCAATTTTATTATAAAATCATAGTTTCTTTATTCCTTTCTTAATTTTATGTCTAGTATCGCTGAATATGAATAGCTTAAATATTAAAATAAGGACAATTAAAGAGAACTAGATGAAGAAAAAAACTGAAAGTATACATACTGTCCAATTCTGCGTTATTATTAATAGTACTAATATTGCTGGATGCTCGAACATAAGACCGATGAGGTTTTTTTTGTTAGATGACCTATATGATATAATTAATATTATTATATAATAATAATTAATAATAATTAATAACTGATCATAATTAATATTATTATATAATATTAATCCGTAATAATATTTAATTAGTATAAAAGGCTTATAACTATGAAAAAGCAATAAATAATAATTACTATTATTATAGCCATCATCAAGCTCATCATGAAACCGTGGTTTTTTTATTAATCTTTTTTTTAGATCTTGTATTGATGAGTGACTAAGATTTTCGAATCTCCCTTCTTCCGACGTTGAAATGTCTGCTGCTTCTTTTTCAATTTTACGAGCTATTTCATAAGTTTCTGTAAAAAAAATGATACATATTCTCACATAAAAAACGCATACACAAAAAATATATTTTATTGTAATATAACATATTATTATAATATGCCATAATATATTATATTATATATTATATGATAGTAAATTGATAATTACTATATGGTCCTATAATGCGCCGGTAAACCTCCATATTCCAGTTATCACTGGGACAGATATTTTTTATTATGGCTCCTGTAGTATTAATTTCTTTAGGTGGCCAATAAAAAGTCTTATTTTTTAAATCCACCCAAAGTTTTAGTACTGTCGAACACCAATCGTCACAAAATATAACATAGTACATCTGAAATAATACTAAATTAAATACTGATTAAATAATATGGATTAAATATTGATTCCACCCGTTGAATGTTTCTTTGTACAAAGTAAGCATGATAACATAAAATGTTCAATACTCACTGTTATAAATGTAAAAGAGGGAATGTATAATAAACATTATTGAAAGATATTTTTAAAGCTTTTTTATCTATTTCTTTCACAGGAATTATTTCTAAATGCATTCCTTTGCTTGCTATATGTATTTGCATATCTTGAGAATTACATGGATATCCTGGTATGGGTCTAAGATTAATACATTTTTTTCCCAAGATAACAGGGTATTCATCTTTGAAACCAATATATTCAATACAAAGAACAGATCCATCTTTCAAGTAGCAGCAATTATTTGCGGATTTTGTCGTTAGCATACAATTTTTAAATTTGATCTGCTTGTGTGAATTTACACATTCTAAAGGTAAGTGTTTTATGTTTGGTTTTAAAAGCAATGGTGCATTTGAAATAATATTTTGAGAATTAGTTGCAAATCTTGCATTTTCATTAATCCTATTATTTAATTGAGATAATGGTTTTTCTGATTTTCGTAACATTTGTTTTAACTTTTTTAGATAATTTTCAAATGGGAACGCACTAAACGTATCAAGCGAGCCATATCTTTTTACATCTTCACTGAGATGTATTAAATTATGTATATTATAAACTATATCTCTTGATAATTCTTGTATTTGTGCTGCACGTAACCGTGACATTTGATGTCCCTTGACCCATAAATTCAGCATCTTTTTCATTACTCCTAAGCAAATTAGATGCATATAATCTAACGGAAAATTATTTATCATATCCACAGCCAAGTTTTCAAAAGGCGAAATGCAAATGTGATGTTCTTCATTTTCTCGAGTGCGGAAATTGCTGTCCGTCCTCAACGACGAGGCATTTTCATCCAAGAAAACCATTTTGTGATTAATATAATCACCCTCGCAAAAACATTTACCACAGCCAAAATATGCATTATGCCCTTTTGAGCCAGTTACAAAGGATTTGGCAGGAGTATCACAAATAATTGCTCTGATTGTTACACGGTAATTTTTATTTTCAAATAAAAATCCTTCCTCGTGAAGGATGCGATATTCATCACAAAATTCTTCTAACAAATCTTGTGCATGCGTAGGTTTTTTATAACCGTGAAAAGCAGCAATCAAAAAGGGTTCCGAATGAATATTATAAATTTGACCAAGTATAGGCCATAACTGGCTTTAGGAACTTTTAGTAAGAGGTAGGCCGTCGATATTAATATTAATTTCTATTATATTATTATTGATATTTTTATAAGATTTCAATTTTTCTCGTAATGCCTTTTCCAGACCATAATAAAAGTAATGGCCAGCTCCACACTCTCGAATAATTGTATTTTTGGGTGTTCCTAACAAGGTTCGAGCATCACTGGGCAAATCATTGTGACCTTCTTTCTGTAGAATACACAATAAAGCTGTCAGAGATTTTTGAGTAATATTATATTTAATAGCCCAGGTATGTAACTGTTCATGTAAAGTGCCTTTTCGTTCGTCTCTATTATTATATAATAAATTAGAATCTTCTATATTATTATCTGACTCCATATCATCTGATTGTATATTTTGTATTTCTACTTCAGGAAACAGTTGTATTGTACTGCAATTTTGATTTTCGAGAGAGCATTCTATGTAAGAAGAAGCTTGCTTGTTAGTAACAAGCCTTTCTGGAAGGCTAATGAAAATATTGTCGTTTTGTGCAGCTAGTAATAAACGGCGATTTTGTTGTCTGCGTGACAACTCTTTAAATTTTTTAATTTTTGGCATTGTGCTATTTTATTCTGCGTACAAACCTGTTATCATTAAATTTACAGGGTATCCCACCAAAAGTGGCCAACTCCTTTTATCTTTTAAACTAAAAGAGATAGACCATATAAAAATATAATAACAAATATATATAACAAATTGTATATCATCACATATATATACCATAACAAATATATGTATATCAAATTGAATGTTTCAAACTGAAGTCTGTTGTGAGTATAGTATATTACTTATAAAAGATATATCTGTGTTAACAAACGGAGAGATATGCATAATTTTTTTATAACGATGTTTCGAGACAATAAAAGATGTAGCGCTGTTTGAAATAAATACAACGATATGTATGACTTAATATAAATATTTCACATATTATACAAGTTTTATCGGCTTAAAATATTGCGGGCGACGTCTACCTTTTCATTTTCGGCCTTGCAATATGGCCAACTTCTGTCTCGAATATTATGATCATATGACAAAATGATATATGTCAATCTAACGAGTCAGAAGCTAGCTATATCGCAGGGCCGAAAATAAAAAGGTAAACATCGCCCGCGATATTTTAGGTCGATAAAATTCGTATAATATGTAAAATATTTACATTGTGTCATACATCGTTGTATTCCTTTTAAACAGCGCTACAACTTTTATTGTGTCGAAATATCCACATTGTTATAAAAAAATTATGCATATTTCTTCGTTTATTAGCATAGATAGCTTTTATAAGCAAATACTATGCTCACAATAGAGTTCAGTTTGAACCATTTAATTTGACATATATATTTGTTATGGTCTATCTCTTTTAATTCAAAAAATTAAATGGGGTGGCCACTTTGAGTGGGACATCCTGTTTATTATATGTTATATATTTTATATATTATAAATTTTTATATGTATGACATTATATATAATATTTTTATGTCGTGGACTAATAAATGAGAATATAACCCGGGAAAAAATGGCCCATGTATAATTATATATAATTGTATAAAATTATATATAAATATATATAATCTCATATACGGTTATATATGACAATATATAACATCATACAGGATTATATAGAACTATATATATACATCATATGATAATTATATATAATCATATATATTTGTATATATTTATATATGAGCATATTTCATATATAATTATATATGGGCCATTTTTTCCCGGAAAGATATAGAAGATATAAGAATTTGCGAGATTATTTATAACAACATGCAAGTATGATTCAATATTGCAATAAATACATATATAGAGATATTTTTAGCGTATAAATATATATACATACCTTTGTTTTTGAAGAATTCAAGAGGTTTTTTTATATTAAATATATCCTTTTTCTTTAATACTAAATACTTGGCCGTGAGCGACGAATATACGACACGTACACTTATGTACTTTTGGTGGGACACCCTGTATATTATATATTATATATATTTTATATATTATAAATTTTTATATGTATGACATTATATATGATCTTTTTATGTCGTGGATAAACTAATAGTAGATAAGAATATAAGATAAAACATATAAGAATTCGCGAGATCATTTATAATAATTAACACACAATACGCATGTATGATTCCGATAAATACATTTACAGATATTTTTAGCATATAGATATATATATATATACATACCTTTGTTTTTGGAGAATTCAAGAATTTTTTTAAGTATTAAATATATATTTTTCTATAATATTATCTAAATATTTGGCTGTGAGCGACGAAAATGTGACATGTACACTTATGGACACACAGAGGACGAAAGAAAGTTTTAAGATTTGTTTATTACCATAGTGATATATCGATCAGTTTAAACGTCTTATAAAAGACAATTTTCAGATGTCTTTTCAAAAAAGTCTTGAAGATGTCTTTAAGACGTCTCATTGTAAAGTCTCAAAGACCTCTTAAAAATATATCTTAAAAATGTCTTTAAGACGTCTTATTGTAAAGTCTCGAAGACCTCTTAAAAATATGTCTTAAAAATGTCTTTAAGACGTCTTATTGTAAAGTCTCAAAGATCTCTTAAATATATGTCTTGAAAATGTCTTGAAGACGTCTTTTGGTAAAGTCTTAAAGACATCTAAAAAAAGACGTCTTTAAGACATTTTTTAGACGCGCATGTTGTCTGGGTTACTTCTGTTTTCAAAAATTCACATTTATCTGGTTGTAGTTTTAAGTTAGCTTCTCGGAGACGTTCCATTAAAGCGTTGTATTTTCTGTCGTGTTCTTCTAACGAAGTTGCGTAGATAACGATATCGTCCATATAAACAAATAATTCCTTGCCTTGTAACCCAGTTAACACTAAGTCCATTAGGCGTTGGAAAGTAGCCGGAGAATTTTTTAAACCGAACGGCATTCGATCAAATTCGTAGTGTCCAAAAGGAGTAGTAAAAGCTGTTTTATGACCGTCTTCGCGGTTCATTTTTATTTGATGAAATCCAGATGCTAAATCGCATACTGAAAAATATCGAGCTCCTCCTAATTGGTCTAATATATCAATGATATTTGGTAAAGGATATGCATCTCCGATAGTTTTATCATTTAAAGCGCGAAAATCTAATACCATTCTCCATCGTTTATTTCCTTTGGAGTCTTCTTTCTTAGGTACGATCCATATGGGCGTGTTATATGGCGATTGTGAGTGTTTTACAATTCCTCCTTCTAACAGTTCTTCTACCTGCTTGTTTATTTCTTCTTTATGTATTTGTGGAAATCTATATTGTCGAGTGTTAATTGGTTGGTCATCTGTGGTAGGTATTCGATGTTGTAATACGTAAGTTGCGGTTAATTTTTCTCCAGGAATATGAAATCGATCTTGACTGTCTGTTATTAATTTTGTAATGCTTTTTTTTCTGCTTCATTTAAATGTTCTAATCGTAATGATTTTATGATTTCATCGAGTCGATTCTTCTCCTTTTCTTCGGAGATTATTAGACAATTATGCAAATTGCAATTTTCAACTTGGTTTCCTTTATATTTTGTTTTGCGTTTTTGCAAAAATTTTTCCAAAATTTCTTGAGATTTATTCAACAAGGATGTAAGGATTTTTGAAGATGGTTTATTTTTATTTTTAAAATTTCGTAGATTCGAATTTCTAATATTCAAATTATATTTTTGAGCCTCTTCAAGGAGGTCTTTTATTGTAACATGAGAGGGTTTTAATTTGTTGTCTTTTTCTTCTTTAAATAATCCAACCTTAGGAAATTTGATATCCAGGGAGGATAAAGGACTTCTCCCCTTTTTGGAATGAGATTGTGTCGAAATACGTAGTGAGGTTTGGTAATTTCCCTCCTCGCAATCGACGGAGCTAGGATTTTCTGTCGAGGTTTGGAAATTTCCCTCCGAAATCCTAGAATTATTTCCTTCTTGAGAGGTTTGGTAATTTCTCTCTTCGAGGATTTTTGAATTAATTAAATCTTTAGGAGAGGTTTGGTAACTTCCCCCTCCAGGGATGGTTGGATTCATTGGATTTTCAGGAGAGGTTTGGTAATTTCTCTCTCCAAGGATTTTTGAATCGTTTAATTTTTTATTTTTCCTCTCAGTTTTATTTTTCATTTTATCTTTATTTTTAATTTTATTCGTATTTTCATTTTCCTTTTGGTTTAATGTTTTTTCATCGTCTTCATGGTTAATTTCTTGGATAATAATATTTTCTTCCTTTTCGTTTTCACCTTCATTTTTTATATTCAATTTATTTTCATAATCGTCAAATTCGTAAGTAATTTCTTCTTCCTTGTTCCTTGATTCTTCTGAGCTGCTTGCAGTCTCGATATTTGAATTATGGTTGTTTAATAATTCGCCCAATGCTTTTAGGGGCAAGGTCGGAACATGTACTTCCGCCTCTTCATCTAAAGTGCTTATAACATTTAAATATGCTTTTCCAGAAATGTTTTCCACGATGGTGTCTCCCAAATAAATTCCATGCGCTATTTTTAATCTTGGTATGTATCCCATTTTTATTTCTGGATTTTCTATTCTTACATAAAATAATGATTCAGATCGCGGAGCTACTATAATGGCTTCAGGTGATAAGAAAGGTATGTTGATTCCAGAAACATCCAAGTGTCCTTGTGCGTAATCTATTTTCGATGAAGTTTGTTTAAAGAAATCGTTTCCTAATATGCCGGATTGTGAAATTGGAAAATCGTTAGATACAATATGAAATATAACCGGTATTTTGAAAAGAGTTAATGTAATTTCACCTAAGGTGTATACCGGATAATTATTTATGCCGTTCAACTTGAGGATATTAGTATAGTTAATATTTATTTCTTCAGGAGATTTTCTTTAATTATATTAGGTCCACATCCCGTGTCTAGCATAAAAGTTATACGAGTAGTTAAGTTGTCGATGTTGATTTGAACAGTAGGCACGCGACTATGTTTATCGAGGTTTACAGTCACGGGCCTTATGGTTGTTCTGTCTTTGTCTATTTGGCTGCCTGAGAGTTGGACGGGTGCGGCTCTCGTTCGAACCCCTGTTGTGCACCCGACATCGAGGGGCCGTTTTAGTTTCCCTGAGTATTTCCTTTTTTCCGAAGATTACTGGCATGGCGTAATTGACAATTCTCGAGAAGATGACCTTGCTCCTTACAATAGCGACAGAATAAAGAATTCTTTGATTCTATTTGCTGATTTATTCTTGATCGACAATCTTTAGCAATATGCCCGAAATTATTGCAAATTTTACAAGTCACACGAATCTTATTTTCTGTATAACGTTGCTCATTTTGTTTCTTCCAGCAATTATTTGCAGAATGGCCGGGTCTTTCGCACCATTGGCAAATTACTGAGATTTTGTTGTTATTTGTTGTATTATTCTGTCGGCAGGATTTTGCATCATGACCAGATTTTAAGCATAATTGACAAGTTATTATTCTTCCTTGAACTACGTTTACTGGTCGGCGAAGTTGTGGATCACGGAAGCGGCATTTTTCTGCTCCATGCCCACGTTTTTTACAAATTTGACAGACTAGAATCGCGATTCCTAAATCAATCTGGTTGTTAACTTGTTGAGACGTTTGTAAATATTTCCTACAGTTGTTACCCACGTGCCCTTCCTTATAACAGATTTGACAGATTTTCTTTAGGCTGTTAGGTCTCTGTCTACCTGAAACGCTATCTGTTCCCTGTCGTAAATCTGTCATTTCTCGGAGCTCTCTCTCTATCCTTAAAGCATCGGCTACAGTTTCTTGTACATCTAATAAGTTTCTCGCAACTCGTTGCTCAATTGCTGGTTTTAGCCCTCTAATGAAACACTTGCACATGTCTTTTTCCAATGACGCTTTAATATTTTGGTCAGATAACACGTTTCCCGAACTTCTATATGCTTCTAAAATTTGTTTCCCGAGAATTTTTACTCTATTTGCATATGTAAATACATCTTCATCCCCTTTTTGATATATACACCCCAATTCCCCTTGTAATTGATAAACATTTTTTGGTGGTCCATAAATTTGCTTTAAGAATTTAGTTAATTTGGAGACGCTATTAAAATCTTGGTCTTGTATAGTTCGGCGAGCTTCACCTGTTATCCTAGTTCTTATTATTTTAGTAAACTGTGGTTTGGCCTCACTAGGCAACATGGATTTCGCTTTTTCACATCCTTCAATAAAATAATTTAAAGGAATGTTTTGACCGTCAAAATAAGGGACGGCTTCGACCGCGTATTTCAAAGTGGCGAAAGGATTATTTTGAGTCATGTTGCCGCCGGTAGCGCTCGGGCCTTCCTTTCTTTCAGATTTATCGAATTTAGGTATAACAGTATTATCACAAGAATCGGCGAAGTTAGTTTCGCTAAACCTTTTTTCGAAATCTCTTTCAATTACCGTTTCGTCTAACGAAAAATTAATACCAGTAGTAGTAGATTTTTTAGGAGTAGAAGTGTATTGCGTTTCTGATGTGTTAGATTTTGTTCGATTGTATGTTTCCTGAGCAAGTTGAAAATTTCGTTCTACTTCGTCTTTATTAGCTGTACCTCTTGTCCCTTTACTCAATCCAGTTTAAAAAAAAATCGCACATTACAATCCCGGACGAGCCCCCAAAATTTTAAAACAGTATGTTACGTCCAGACACGAGGAAGGATGAGTCAGTGGAAGGGCGCAACCACTATCTTTATGATCCCGAAGTTAAACGTCTCGAAGCGTTAGAATCGGGTCGAACGAACTTGACGCTCCGAAAATCAGGTAAACGACCGTTAGGGTCGCTATTACTCTGGTTTTCAGAAGTTCGCTCGGCGGTCCCTTTTTGGTAAGAGAATTTAATCTCTATTACGCGGGATGGGACCAGGTGCGATCTTTTGACTGGAGAATGAAAGGGGTTAATAAAGATTGGATTTAAATTAGAATATAAATTTATTCATAATAAATTAAACTACTTTGGTATACATTATATCAATAATTATTTTAATATGCGTATGGGTGTGTGTATGTGTGTGTGGTTGTTCGCGGTTCTTATAATTGTACGGAGGACATCAGTCAGAATAATGAGGCAAGATTCTATTATTAATATTGAATTTCTGACTGGTTATTACAAAATATTTGTTAGAAAAAGAAAATAAAACAATTTGTGTGAGTGAGAGTGCGTGTTTTAGTTCGCGGGTGTTACATTAATACGGAGGACATCAGTCAGAGTGGCGAGGCAAATGTTTTATCGTTAACATTAGGGTTCTGACTGGTTAATACAATATAAAAGTATATTTAATTATAGGATAAGAAAAATAAAATCAAAATCAATATATATAAATCAATAAATGTGTATGTTAAGAATGGTCGAAAGTATAAAATTAGTCGCTCGCATATGTGTTAAATTAAGATTAAATCTTTTAAGACTTATTGCCGAAATGGATTAATGATTTCGAAAGAATGAAACATTCTGCGGTTATGAATTGTAGTTATGAATTGGAAAGGAAAAATTATTCAATTAGACTTACTTTTTTAATGGTGATTCAGAAGCGGAGGGGTGACGAATTTGTGCGGTGTTTCGCTCTGTGTCTCATGTCAGTGGCCCGATGTTCGACTCGTGGTTGCTCTGGAGATGATGCCAAGTGAGGACATTGGTTGCACAAGTAACTAACTCGCGAATTACGGTGCAAAAGCACAGAATAAGACTGCGTTAGACTGAAGACTGGAGAATAAGTGTGAGGTTGTGAAATGTAAAAAAATGTATCTCCTGAATGTCTTACGAGTTCTCTTTTTATAATCCTCTTGTGGGGGTGTATTCTAATTTTAAGAGTGGGGATCTTCCAAAAACCTCAACGAATTGAAATTATGCAAAAGTAGGGATTCTTCAAGATTTTAACGAATTAGAATCGTGCCAGTGTCCTCATTCGGCAGGGGGTGTCTCCTATTTTCATATTTTTTTTACCCGTGCTGATCGTCGGTTGGTGAGTTCAATATTAGTTCAAAAGTTCCTTAAACATTAGCTTTTCCGGGGGACCCTCGCGCACATGATCTGAATAGAAAAGGGTCTTACTTCCTTATAATTATTTTTGTCAACGTTGATGCAGCTGTGTTTATTACTTGTCCGTTAGAAAATTATTATCAGTATTAATGCAGCTGAGTTTATTAAACATTTCGTTAAAAGTTCTTGTTATCTCGTTGTTCTTCCGCCGGAAATTCTACTGCAAGGGGTAGATATTATTTTTTATTTATTTCGAGACCGGCATGGTTTCCATCACCGATTTCCTTGCGTCTTTCTCACGGATACTCGTGGATGTAGTTACTGACAAATGACAGTGTTTAAAAGAAACGTATGGCATAAGATGCTTTGTTTATTGAACGGTTCGTTCTTATCACCAACTGACGATCGTTACCGCAACGTCGCGGAAGAAAGGAATCGTGGAGTCGCCAGGATGTAACACGATATATGAGGGAACAGGACTGGATATTGAGGGTGGGTATGATATGCTAACTGACCCTGGCGTTGGAGACTTTGATCTTTTCGATTGATCATGCACAACTTGAGGTTGAGTTGATGTTATAATAGTCGGTGATGTTGAGGACTGAGTAGATGTCATAGGACTATGGTCTTCGATATCATGAGATTCGGAATCCTCCAGAAATAATTGAAGATGGCCACCTGCATTAAATCTCTCATCTATTAAAATTGCTGCCTCTTCAGATTCTTGCAATGCGTTTAAACTCTACAATAAAACATGCGTGAAGATTTTTAAATTAGGAAATAATTTAAAAATATATAAAAATACAATTTATGTAATTCTCCGTCTTTACCTGTGAATTGATGGTAACTTCAGTTTGCTGCAATGCATCTGGAAGTTTTGAAGACTTGGTTTTTCTCATACCGTAGTATTCTTCAAGGAAGAGCATAGAATTAATATACCATAAGCTTGGTACATATATCTAAAATACAAATACATGGAATTATTTTATTAATTTCAATAAAACCATAGTTCAAAACAAAATTAAAAAGTTGTAAAATTAAAGTTATATATACTTAATATTGATACTAACATCATTCGTTCCGGCGCCACTTTTTATTGAAGATCTTCTTTTCGCATTTTCCACATTAAACTGATTTCTTAGGTTGTGGAACTTCATTTGGCATTCTTTAGTTGTAGTATTAAGCCGAACATTATTTACAGCATTACATACTCTCATCAATGCTTCTGCCCGTAAATGTTTGTTATGATAATTGGGACTCTGAATAGCGTACAAGCACGTTTCTTCTTTGTATGCATTGATTAATACTGAAATTTGTTTTTTTGTCCATTTCGTTGAGTGGCCAATTTGTGCCACAAGCTGCGACATTTTTACGAAAATTTCCGGCCCGGCAAATACAAACAAACTAACTGGCTTATTACACGTGACTGTCTGATTGGACGAACTACGCTAGAATCCGAGCAACACGCTTGAAAAATAGCACTGAATCTATCTTGAAGATCTAACCGCCGAGCCCACCACGCAGCACGTCGCGAGTCACATTTCTCGCTACAAAATGAACTTAGCAGCACGCATGGCTCCACGCAAGAAAAACAACTTCAAATCACGCTCCGTGGGCACTGGGCTTTATTTGACGAGGAAGGAAAAGGATTAGAACAAATGAAGGAAATAGTAGAAAGAAGAAAAGAGGTAGAGAGACGAAGGGAAGAGAAGGCAAGGGGGGAAGATTAATAGGCATAAGGAAGATATAT
This sequence comes from Formica aquilonia x Formica polyctena, assembly GCA_907163055.1. NCBI lineage: Eukaryota > Metazoa > Arthropoda > Insecta > Hymenoptera > Formicidae > Formica > Formica aquilonia x Formica polyctena. The sequence continues at coordinate 80,176 of CAJQTV010000118.1, read as the reverse complement.
AGAGATATATAGAGCAGAATAATATAAAGGACAGTGCAAAAAGAAAAGCAAAGACTGTAATATTTAGGTTATATTGAGATGTATATTTATATTAGATTATGTTTATGTTTATGTTTACGTTTAAATCTATATCGAGATTTTGATTTTGATTTTGATTTGAATTTTAATTTAAGGTTTAAGTTAAGGTAATAACGCAAAGAACAAAGAATTTAGAAATAGGAATTGAATGTAAACTGAAAGCCATCCTAAGCCGAAAGGCAAGGATTAATAAATACAATACAAAGTAGACAGTAAATGGATAATTTTAACTTTTTCGGACATTTATCCGCCCGATTTTTAAGAAAAAATCAATCCAATATCTGAATTCCCTATGTTAGGATTGTATCAAAAATTAAACTGATAGAAGTAATTACATTTTTAATCTTCTGCCAGTTGCTCTTTGCAAGCTTTATATACTTCTCATGACTGAAACTCAAATACGAGATGGGGCGCATCGCGCGTCGCATAGCGGTAAATAAACGAACTAGCAGCTGAAGTATGAACTATTTTTTTGTAAAGTTTTGAAATGTTGCACGCAGTAACATTTTTCATGAAATATTAAATAAATAATAATTTTGGATATAGATAAACATGCACATCAAATTCAATTATTAATATTAAACGATATCTCATAATTTTGTAATATTATCAGCATACGCGAAAAGTGAAATGATTGCGCGTAAGCTTGTTGAAATATTGAAATAAGATTCCATTAATCTTCATACATATAATATTATAAAGTAAGATTTTATTGTAGGTTAGTGATATATACCAGTAATACAATTATCCATTTATTATCTATTTAAGATGTAAAATAAAATAAAAAAGAAAATATGTATGTATATATATATATATATATATATATATATATATATACATATCTTATTTAGGACTGTTTAAAAAATTTGGTATGAAAAAAAATTTTTATTTTTGCATTAAAATTTTGAGTTTAGTAAAAAAATTTTAATAAAAATTTAAATTGTATATGAATTAAAAATGGAGGTTATATTACACATTTTTAAGTATACTCTCAAAACATTAGCTAAGAATGTTAAATAATACTTAAATAAAAATTAAATTTTGTTTTATGTAGAAACATACTTGTCGTACGATAAACTTTTTAAGCACATTGATTAGCTAATTTCTAGAAATTGTTTTTGTGAGAAAAAACTTTTTAAGCACATTGATTAGCAAGATTCAAGAAATTTTCTATTTTGCAACCAATCAGTATGCTTAAAAAGTTTGTCGCACGACAAATTTAATATTACCCTTAAGCTGATATTACATTCACACGACAAAATGTTTGTCGAACGTAACGATTGATTATCGAATAGAGAATTTCTAGAGTCTCTATCGAGATTCTCCGAATTCTCCATCTGATTGCCTATCCACAAACATTTTGTCTGAATGTAACATTATGGCTCTTGCAGATCAGCGCGATGACGCGACGCGCGATACCCAATGAGAGCTTTATTTTTTCCGAAAAGCAGAGCTCTCATTGGATATCGCGCGTCGCGTCAACGCGCTGGTCTGCGAGAGCCATTACACGACGAAGGCACGCGCAGGCACAGGATCAGCGCACATGGTTTTATAATCGTAGTAGCCTAATAATTAACTACCAATCGTTGTAATTAGACTACCAATCACCACCAAATGATTGTCTTTCAATTAAGACCAATTTGAACAAAATTGGTTGGTAAATAATATATTTGTTCGGCTAACTTTACAGCTTCCAGTTAGCCATCCCTACTACCTATCCGCACATGTTTTTTTTTACTTTTTGGATAAATTATGGACGTTGTAAATAAAGGATTTGTGACCACCTAACCAGTGATGCCAGAAACGGGTCCCGCGGCTTGTGTGCGTTACCCCTTCCATTGCTGAGCCGTGAGCCGCGGGACCCGTTTCTGGCATCACTGCACCTAACGATTCTGCATCGAATAAGCCCTGATTTAAACGATTAGACTAAAAATTAAAAATGTCCGGCTAACTTTACACCAATATTTTAATTATTTAATTTAAAAAAACGATTGACCACCAAATGTTTTAATTAGACTACCAATCATCACCAAACGACCACCAAACGATTAGATAATTTTAATTATTAAAAAGTTAAAGTGGTCCGGCTAACTTTACGGAGCTGCGTTTGCCTTTATTTAAGGAGTTGCGGTAAAGATGCACGTAGAAAAGGACATACTCTGTTTTGTGCCCCTTGCGCTCTCTCTCGCTCGCACGTAGCATAGCGAAAGAGTATGGCTTATCACACACAAATTGACATAACTGCATATGCATAGCATAAGACCGTCTGGACCAATGAGCATGCTATGTAAATCAATATGGCGATATTATTTCGATGCTCATTGGTCCAGACGGTCTTATGCTATGCATATGCAGCTATGCCAATTTGTGTGTGATAGCCTTAAGAGTACGCTATGCTACGTGCGAGCGAGAGAGAACGCAAGGGGCACGAAAACAATGAGTAAAGAATCACAGGAGAGAGCATTTGGTACTAGCAAGCGGACGCAAGTGCCTATATATAAGTGAATGCTCAAGATGGCCGATCAGGGACGAATTGCAGCATGACAGAGATACTGGAAGTACCTCAAAGGCCTGGCAATGCACCATGATCTTACAATTAACACTTATTAATAATATTTGTTTAGCCTAATATTGGCTCTTCCTTTCACTTATTTAGAATGGTGATCGTGCGCAAAATAAGTGCAGACTGAAATAAGTAAAAATAACAATTAAAAGTAGGCTCGTTAAAACTTAACAAAAAATATAAATAAAAAGGGCCTTTACGAGCAATAAATGGATAAACAATTTAGTTTTTATTTTACTTTATTACATAAAAATTGTGGGACGTTTCGACACTCAACTTGTGTCTCCTCAGCCACTCAATAAATTAATTAACAGATAAGGCGCCCGGCGCAAGATCAATCATACCTCTAGGTTTGATCGTACACGTATATATGACGTCCATCACCTATATTCAGCGGTCGCAAATGTGCTCCTCATGTGGTCCTTTGACTTTGAAATTTAAGTGAAGTCAATGTGTTTCTTCACAGATGATATTGAACGTCATGTTGGTCAAAATTGTTAGTATCGCAATGCATAGTCGGTTGTTATCTGTCAATATTTTACAACATTACTATTATGTATAAACTAATGTTACAATCAAATGCAAACGACACTTACAATTTTTTTATTTCTACTAGTCAAACGAAAGAGCCACTATCATATGTAAAGATAGTTATCTAGCGCTGTCACTGACTCGAAATGAGAGGTACAGACCCAGCAAACACAGAATATAACTGCTATATAATATGGAAATAACATGTAATATAACGTTTGTTATACCTAATTTATATTGGGATTATATAACTATCTCTTATTTATCTCTTATTTAAACTATATATATTTACCCAACAAACTTCTACGTCTTGCCAGATGTAGACCAATCACAGTATGGAATTAGCATTTTATTAAGACATTCCTGCTAAGATCATCTTGAAATAGGGACGGACTGTGAACATCCCATACAGCACTGAAGCTTGCAACAACATTGCTGCAACATTGCAATATTGCATATTGCAGTGTAATGTTGCAGAAATATTGCAAAGACATTATTTTACAATATAACTTTAGCAATGTTACAGCAACATTCCGAAAATATTACAAAAAAAGTATTCGATAATCGCTAGTTCATTCGTTTACCGCTATGCGGCGCATGTTGCGCTATCTATTCCGCATTTAATTTTTAGTCACGATGATTATATAAAGTTTACAAAGAGCGGCTAGTAAGATTAAAGATATAATAAATATTTTTATTAGTTTAAGTTATATGATATGACCCCAATACAGGGGACTCAGACATTGGACTAAAAATTCTTTTAATAGTTTCCATTCTTATATAAAATAAAAAATTTGATAATAATTTTCTAATATGCAAGATACTTCAGATTTTAATAAATAAATTTTGAGATTATATAAAGATAAGAGAGATGTGAAAAAACTCGTTGTATGCATAAATCCACCACGATCTTTTTGCATCCGGATATCTGAATGTTTCGGATACAAAGAAATTGTAAATTTACACAATTGCAAATTCAGTTTTTTCTTATTTCTCTTATTGTTAGATATTCTCTGTCACTGAAGGAAATCGAATGTGCACCGAAAAATTTACATTTTATAATTTTGTTATTATAATACAGAAAATCTATATACACACTAGATCCTGACTCTTATAGGCCTAATTTCTTATTATTTTTTTCATATGTAAGGATATTATTGTCGATAAATATACATAAAGTATTATTGCATATATATTATATTGCTATGTTGCTGCAATATTATATTGCAATATTTCTGTAGGCGGACATTTTATTGTTGCTGCAATATCATAACAACATTGCAGCAACATTTTGCAATGTTTCTGCAAAGTTGCAATCTTGCAGAAAAATGTTGCTGCAATGTTGTTACAATCTTGCGGTGCTGTATGGGTTATATTGAGATTATATAACTGTCTTTTATTTATGCAATATAACACCAGAATATAACTGCTATGTAACATAGGAGTAACATGTAATGTAACAGCCCAAGTAGCAGAGTAACGTCGAAAGACGACATGATGACGTCTATTTTTGGTCTATAATGTCGGCGACTAATAATTGACGTTTAAGAGACCTCATTTCTTAGACTAGCCAAAGACGAAATTTTGAAGACGTCCTATGATCGTCCAAATAAAGTCCTTTTGTAACTAATATTGGGATTATAGTTCATTTGTTTACCGCTATGCGGCGCGCTATTCGTTATCTATACCCGTATCCAAATTTTTGTCATGAGCGTATATAAAGCCTACAAAATGCGGCTAATAACATTGTCATTATTTTTATCAGTTCAATTTCTGATACAATTCCCGTACCAGGAAATTCAGATATTGAACTTTTTGGAAAATCGGACAGATAATATTCGATTTTAATTTATTCGGACAATTTCTATCCGAATAAGTGAAAATCGTTTGTTATTATCTGCTTAAAATATAAAACAGAAATTAACTTCCATATAAATAAAATCTTTAATTTTATAAATTAAATTATTTAAATTTACCTATAATATATATCACATTAATATGTGTTATATTATTACTGTAATAGGATATTATAACGTTTTTCAAAAATATTTTTTTATTGAAGTTCATACCCTATTTAGCTATTAAAATTTTTTTCGTTTGCTTCAAAACGTTCAATTTGTATTATTTTTAAATTATTTAAAATATCATAGTTTGAAATGCTACGAAAACGCGCCAATGTGGCGCTGTAGCCGCGTGACGTCACTTCGTTACTAAAACTTCGATTTAGTACAGGGGACAAAGAGATTGTTTGCGGTTTTACCCTTTTTAAAGAAAAATAGTCATTAATGAACGAAATCAAATGGAAGCAGAATATGTTAAAGCAAATTCTACTAAAAATTGATACGTTAATGGTGTGTCTATTTATAAGAGAAAAGAGTCGTTTTAATGCTGCAGAAATGCGAGGAGTAAAAACATCTGCGTAAATATATTATATAATAAGAAATTCATTAATTTATATTAAGATCTGATTGTTCTATCTGCAGTTAAAATATATATCTACCTTTTAAGTAAGACCTATATGTGTTTTATACATATATTTTAAGGTTATTATATTAATTATCTGTTGGAACTACGTATCTAATAATAATTTTAATAATAATTTTAAAATTATTTTGTTACAAGCGCGCATTTAGGGCTAGTTGTTCAAACACAGATTAATAACAGATATGTAATTCCAACAAACAATTAATATAATAACTTTAAAATATATATAACATATATATAAAACATATATATAGGTTTTCGTTCTTAAAAGGTAGATATATATTTTAATTGCAGATAGAACAATTAGCTCTTAATATAAATTAATGAATTTCTTGTTATGTAATGTACTATATGGATGTTTTTACTTCTTATATTTCTGCAGCATTAAAGCGAGTCTTTTCTTATAAATTGACACACCATTAGCGCATCAATTTTTGATAGATTTGTCGAATTTGCTTTAACATATCCTGCTTCCATTTGACTTCGTTCATTAATGACTACCTTTCTTTAAAAAAAGTAAAACCGTAAATAATCTCCTTGTTCCCTGTACTAAATCGAAGTTTAGTAACGAAGTGACGTCACGCACGAACTAACCAATAACGAAGCGTTTTCAAGTCACGTGAAAATTTTAAATTTTAATTGTCTTTCTTTATTTATTTTAAATTATTTATTGTTGGTGGAAAATCTTAAGAGTTTGGAAATAATGTTTTTATAATTTATACTTTCGATTAAAAATAAAATTTATATAACTTTTTTTTTTATAATACCCTATTGGTCTTAGTTTTGCCGTCAAACAAACGTTAGAAAATGACGTCTCGTGGATGTGACGTATCGACGAGACATTTTCGGGTCTCATGAGACCTAACTTAGGATGTCTAAAATTGGTCATTTTGTGACCAAAATTTACTGTCATTGTGACGTCAGTTTGCTACTTGGGTGGACTATTACATGACTGTAACAATCATATAACATTTTAGTAACATGTTATATTCATGTTATATAACTGCAATTTTGTATGAGTGGGAAATTACAACTAACGTGAATGTTACATGTAACAAATACGTTATATTATTTGTTACATTCCGTTTTATTATGGCAATGTTACAGTTATGTATCTGTGTTTGCTGGGGAACCACTATAATATGTAAAGGTACCCAGTCAGCAAAGTCTATTCGAACAGATTTTACCAAACGTCTGCTACAAATTTTTGTCAGCAGAAAAACTGCAGATTGTATACAAAGTCTGTTATATCAGATAATGATAGCAGAATGTCAGCAGAAATGTTACAGAACTTGCTGACATAATTTGACAGCAGACCAATAGTAGAAACTGAGCAGGATTTGCACAGAATTATCATAGCAGATTGGCAGCAGAAACCAAGCAGGATCTGCGCAATGCAGTTTGATGCCAGATTGGCGGCAGAAACCGCGCAAGATCTGCGCGCGCGCAATCTGATGACAAATTGGCAACAGAAATCGAGCAAAATATGCAGCTTTTAGCTATTTATATAATTTATTGAAATAGTATATTTTATTTGCTTACCGCTATGCGGCGCATTATTCACTTTGTATACTCGTATTCAAGTTCTTGTCATGAGCATATATAAAGCCTGCAAAATGGGGCTAATAATATATGTAATTATTTCCATCAGTTTAATTTCTGATACGATTTCCGTACAGGGGAATTCAGATATTGAACTGATTTTTGGGAAATCGGACAGATAAATGTCCGTCAATTTTTGTCCGAATAAGTAAAAATATTTCGTTATTATCTATTTAAGATATAAAAAATAGAAATTAACTTCTATTGTGTATAAATAAAATCTCTAAATTTATAAATTAAATTATTTAAATTTTCCTATATATATTACATTAATATATGTTATTAATATTATATATTAATATGTTATTAATACAAACGTCAGCAAATGACGTCCCGTGAATGTAACATATCAATTATTGAAGGTCATTTTCGAGTCTTATGAGCCCTAATTTAGGACGTCTAACTGGTCATTTTGTGACCAAAATTTAACATTTTTTGTCTCAATAAAACAAAGATATATTACATACATTGTATATCTCATTTATTATCTTTTAAACGAAACGAGCAATGTAAATTAATGAAGCATTTAAATGCCCGCTATTCCATTTAAATTATGATGACAGATCCTGCTCGATTTCTGCCATTAATCTGACATCAAACTGCGTTACGCAGATCCTGCTCGGTTTCTGCCGCCAATCTGGCATCTAACTGCGTTGCGCCGATCCTGCTCGGTTTCTGCCGTCAATTTGCTGTCAGCTTATGTCGACAGATTCTGCCGACAGAACACAAGCTTAATGCGGACGCAGTTGATGCCAATTAGAGTCCTAGATTATCAAAGAGGCGCCAACTTGTTCCACTTTCTGATTGGTCGATTAAAATAGCCGCCATGTTAGAATACAAACGTCACACGTACAGCCTGACAGCTATCAATCAAATGTGGTTGTGTTAATATTAAGTTTAAATAAGTGCATATTATAATTTCTTGTTACCAAGGTAAGTAGAAATGTCTTATATATGTTATATATGAAGAAATTAAGCTGCACATATTTAAAACATATATATGTATATATGTTATATACAGGGTGCGGCATTTATAGTGACGCGGGCATATTTTTCGGAAACAAAGTGAGATATCAAAAAATGTTTCAGACAAAAGTTGCATGGTTTCGAGGGGGCCACATGATAAAAATATGGATTTGACCTTAAGTGGTCTTTTCAAGGTGAGGTCAATGTGGTCGATGTTTTCTTAAATGGAACTCCCCATTTTTTATTACATATTCTTATAGCTTATCCCGAGAGCTTTCCAAAACATTATAATAAAGTATTTTTTTATTAAGTACTTTTTGAGTTATTTTATATTTTAATCTGACATATTTTGATATAAAAAATAAAATATCTCGTAAAATATTTAGTTTTCGATAATCTTACCGTAATACTTTTATGTACAGAATAATGAGACAAATCAATTAGTGTATAGAAAAAAACAAATAATTGTTTTAAAAAGTACATTGTAAATAATTACATACTTTTTCTTAAAAACAATTATTTTTTTTTTACTAATTGATTTGTCTCATTATTCTGTACATAAAAGTATTACGGTAAGATTATCGAAAACTAAATATTTTACGAGATATTTTAATTTTTATATCAAAATATGTCAGATTAAAATATAAAATAACTCAAAAAGTACTTAATGAAAAAATACTTTATTATAGTGTTTTGAAAAGTTCTCGAGATAAGCTACAAGAATATGCAATAAAAAGTAGGCAGTTCCATTTAAAAAATTGAAGGTGACCTTCACGTGACCTTCAAGCAACTATTCAAGGTCAAACTAATGACACCACCTTATGTCCCCTTCAAAACCATACAACTTTTGTCTGAAACATTTTTTTTTTAATGCATTGTTTACGAGATATTTGACCGTTTTCAGACTTTTCTAACACCCTTATATACAGGGTGGTCCATTTTAAAAGAACCAGTCAAATATCTCGAAAAATATGGAAGATACGGAAAAACGTTTCAGACAAAAGTTGTTTGGTTTGAAGGGGGACATAAGATGGTGCCATTGATGTGACCTTGGATAGTCATTTGAAGGTCACATGAAGGTCACTTTCAATTTCTTAAATGGAAACCCCTATTTTTTATTGCATATTCTTATAGCTTATGTCGAGAGCTTTCCAAAACACTATAATAAAGTATTTTTTCATTAAGTACTTTTTGAGTTATTTTATATTTTAATCTGACATATTTTGATAGAAAAAATAAAATATCTCGTAAAATATTTAGTTCTCGATAATCTTACTGTAATACTTTTATGTACAGAATAATGAGACAAATCAATTAGTAAAAAAAAATAATTGTTTTTAAAAAAAAGTATGTAATTATTTATAATGTATTTATAATGTATTTTTTTAAACAATTATTTGTTTTTTTCTTTACACTAATTGATTTGTCTCATTATTCTGTACATAAAAGTATTACGGTAAGATTGTCAAAAACTAAATATTTTAATTTTTATATCAAAATATGTCAGATTAAAATATAAAATAACTCAAAAAGTACTTAATGAAAAAATACTTTATTATAGTGTTTTGGAAAGCTCTCGACATAAGTTATAAGAATATGCAATGAAAAATGGGGGTTTCCATTTAAGAAATTGAAAGTGACCTTCATGTGACCTTCAAATGACTATCCAAGGTCACATCAATGGCACCATCTTATGTCCCCTTTCGAACCAAACAACTTTTGTCTGAAACGTTTTTCCGTATCTTCCATATTTTTCGAGATATTTGACTGTGTTGAATTTTAATGTGGAGTTTCGGCGTGGTAAACGGTCGAAGCACGTGGCGTACTCCAATAATGCTCTTCCACGTTTTATATCGTTTTGATGCTTATATATTTAAACACAATTTGTTACATAAATATATAGAACTAATTGACAAAATTGTTGAGACAGTAATATGATTACTCTCTTCAGTACAAAGAAAAAATAAATTCGGAAAGATTCTTTTACGCAAATTCTACCGTCTTTACTGCACGAGATTCTGAGCGGAAATGACTCTTCTCATGTTCCCATGTAGTCACTATTATATAGCAAGCGCGCTCTGTGGCGAGTCTCGCATCACAAGGCGCGACCTTTAAAATTATTTCCAACACCTTCTTCTAATTTTATATATATCTCAAAACCAAAAAAAAAAAGAAAATAAACTTTACTTTATTACAGCACCTATTTTTATCTTTGTTATTCTTCTTTTCTAACTTATCATTAATTTACTAAAGCATTTCTACATAAATCAAATTTATTTTTATTTAATGGTTTAGTAAATAGATCCGCCAATTGTTTATCAGTCGGACAATATTCTATTTTTATAATATCTTGTTTTACTTTTTCGTGTATAAAACGATATTTAACATCGATGTGTTTTGATCTTCGATTTACTACTCCGTCTTTTATTAATTTAATCGCGCTTTGATTGTCGATATTTAACCGTGCAAGTATTGTTTTTCCGAGTAATTCTTCTAATAACGATTTAATGTAAAGAATTTCCTTGCAACAGTCCGCTGCCGCTATGTATTCTGCTTCGGTGCTCGAAGTTGCCACAATTGGTTGTTTCCTTGAACACCAGCTGATCGATCCACCAGAGTAGAATATTACATATCTAGTGGTGCTTCTCCTTGTTTGTGGATCCCCAGCATAATCAGCATCGCAATAGGCTTGTATCTCTGTTTCTTCATGTGTGTCAGAAAAACTTATACCCAAGTCTGATGTTCCGTTCAAGTACCTAAGAATTCGTTTTACATCTGTTATTCTTTGATCTGTAGGATTATTTACGTACCTGCTGGTGAATCCCACAGCTTGTGCAATATCAGAACGAGTTTTAGTAGTCATATAGAGTAAGCTTCCAATTGCCTCTCTGTACGGATAATTTGATTTTGTCTTTGTTTCTGTTTCCTCCTCTACCTTGCACAAAGGCGTGCTGACTGATTTGGATTTATCCATCTTGAATTTGTTTAGGAGATTTCTGGAATAAGACTTTTGTATTAATTTTAATTTGCCAGTTATTCGTTTTATTTCAATTCCAAGAAATGATTTCGGTTCTCTATCAATTGTCATTTCGTAGAGATTACTGAGATCTTTCAATAGTTGGTTTATCTCTTCTTTATTATGTCCAATTAATATTGCGTCATCGACGTATATTCTTAAAATCAGTGTTTCTTTTTTGTTCCTGAAGATACATTGTTCGGTTTTTAATGGTTCTAATCCTCTTTTTCTTAATGCATTTGTAAATGTTTCATTCCATTTCATAGGAGCTTGCTTGAGTCCATATAGTGCCTTTTTTAATTTGCAGATTTTATTACCATAGTTGTATCCTTGAGGTGGTTTCATATATATTTCTTCCTCCAATTTTCCATATAAGAAAGCTGTTTTAATATCAAATGTTACTATTTGATAATTTCTTTTTGCAGCTAGTGCAAACAATATTCTCAGCGAACAACTGTTTACTACCGGACTAAAAACCTCTTCGAAGTCTACTCCATAATTCTGTTCGCAACCTCTGACTACCAATCTTGCCTTTTTTTGTCCGTTATCCTTTTCCTTGAAGACCCATTTGCTACTTAGGATTTTCCTTTCTTCTGCTTCTGTTCTGTCCACTACTTTCCAAGTGTTGTTTCTTTTTAACGAGTCCTTTTCTTGCTGTATTGCTAATTCCCATTTCTTTTTATCCGTTCCTGTAGTAGCTTCTTGATAGGTTAATAACATAAAGTAATCACCATATCTTTTCGGTGTTTTCTTTTCTCTTTCTGATTTTCTGACTTGTTGTTCTGTATTATTTGTTCCTTGTTCATCTTCTCTTTGGTCTTCTGCATCTTCGTAGTCTGTAATGTCTTCTATGACTGTTCCTTCTTCCGTTGAATCGTCTTCTTCTTCCGTTTCTTGATTGCTTTCGTAACTTTCATTTCCTTCCTCTTGTTCGTCTTCTTCCATTTCTTCTTCTTGTTCTCTATTTTCTTCTAACTTTTCAATTTCTCCTCTAATATATTTTAGTTGGTTTTTACTTGTTTCTTTTTTTTTCTATATTTTTTTCAAATCTTACATCCCTGGATATAATTACTTTGCGTTTTTCATTATTCCAAAGTCTGTATCCTTGTGGCGCGTAACCTACAAATTTGAATTTTTGCTTTGGTCATCTAGTTTTTTTAATGGACCTAGCATTTTTGCGTGCGCTATACAACCAAATAGTTCCAGATTTCTTAAGTTTGGTTTTTCTCCCTTCCACATTTCGTAGGGCGTTTTGGATAGCACTTTTGTTGGACTTCTATTCAGTAGATAAGTCGCTGTAAAAATCGCTTCTCCCCACATTTCCTTTTGCATTTTTGACTCTAACAACAATGCCCTGGCTTTTTCCATCAAAGTCCGATTCAATCGCTCTGCTGTCCCGTTCATTTGTGGTGAGTATGGTACAATGTGGTTAATTTCAATTCCTTTCGTTTTGGCCCAATTAAGTAAATTATTGTTTATGTATTCGCGTCCATTGTCGCTTCTAATTTTTGATATTTTGGATTTCCAGACCGCCTCTACTCGTTGTGTATATTCTTTTACGATTTCTGCGGTTTCATGTTTATTCTTCAATAAGTATACCGTAGTAAAATGAGTATAGTCATCAATTAATGTGAGCATATATCTCTTGCCGTCCCACGTAGGTGGATCAATTGGTCTGCATAAATCTGTGTGCACTAACTCCAGCGGCCGTTTAGTTCTAATTTTTATTCCATTAAATGGTAATCTGGATTGTTTTGCCTTCATACAGATTTCGCACAATTTTTCTATTTTCTTTAGGTCCTCTCCGGTAATATTCATTCCATTTGACATGTTTAGTAGTTTCTTCATTTCTGGTAAACTCAAATGTCCTAATTTTTTATGCCAGTTCTCTGTTGAACTAGCTTCTTCTATTATTAGTGATCTATTTATTTTCTCTGGGTGCAGATCAATTTCATATAACCCATTTTCTTGCTTCTCTCCTCGCAGTATTTCTACATCTTTATGTTTTATCACGTTTCTTTCTGTAAATATTACTTTGCCTTCATTTTCTGTTATTGCATTCACAGAAAGCAGATTTACGCTTAAATCTGGTACGTACATAATTTCTTTTAATGAGCATTCTTCAAAAAACATCGAGCCCTTATTTTTTGCGATCATCGTTTCATCTGTCTTAGCCACTCCAATTTTTGAATTTATTCTTTCGGCATTTGGAGAGATGTTTCTTACTGTTTACCATGTGTGTTGGTTCCGGAATCCACGACCCATGTCGCCCTGTTTATTGTTTGTGTCAGAAAGGACACCTTTCCCGTGTTACTTTTCTGTTGTTTCGTTTCTCGATCACGAAAGTAGCAGTCTTTCTCCGCATGATTATTCTTCTTGCAGATTTTACAAAAGAGATTTTTCTCTTTCCATCCTCCTGCTTTTGGACAATCCTTCGCAAAATGTCCCGTCTTGTTGCAGCTGAAACAGCGTCTTTCTTTATTAATCGAATCTCTACGCTCTTTCCTGCATGTTCTGGCTAAATGCCCTTTTTCATTACATCTATTACACTTCCGCTCTGTAGTTTTAAATGCAACTATACTTCCCTTTTCTTCCTGTTCTTGATTTCTCATTTCTTCGAGAAGAAGTCTCGAAGTTAGATTCTCTATCGTCTTGTCTGCTTCTGATGTTGATTCCCATGCCGTGACAAACGATTTATAATTTTCGGGAAGTGTTACCAGAATTTTTGACATTAACATTTGGTTTGTTATTTCTGTTCCTAAGGCTGTAATTCTATAAACTACACAGTAAGCAATTTGATAACAAATTGTTGCCAAATTGGCATCAAATTCGCTCAAAACTTGGTAACAAATCCAGTGCCATCTGTGTCCGCATTAAGCTTGTGTTTTGGTGACAAAGCTTGCTGACATAACCTGACAGCAAATTGACGGCAAAAACCGAGCAAAGCTTGACATGATTTGACGTCAAATTGGTAGCAAAAATCGAGCAAGATCTGCGCAGGACAATCTGACAGCAGATTGTCAGCAAAAACCGAACAAATTCTGCAGCTTTTGGCCATTCATATAAAATAGTATATTTAAATGGATTTAAAGTCTCAACCCTAAGTAATAAAATGATGATAAGTTTTGGTCATAAAATGACCATTAGATAATTAGACATCCTAAGTTCTCCTTCTCTCTCCTGTTCTTTCTCTCTTCTTTTTTCTTTTTAGTTGTTTTAACTTTTAAGTTCTTTAATTTTACTGTCTTTTTTAATTTTTCACCACATGCACTTAATCGTTCACTCCTGAGCCCATAACCTGTTGAATTTTAATGTGGAGTTTCGGCGTGGTAAACGGTCGAAGCACGTGGCGCACTCCAATAATGCTCTTCCACGTTTTATATCGTTTTGATGCTTATATATTTAAACACAACTTGTTACATAAATATATAGAACTGATTGACAAAATTGTTGAGACAGTAATATGATTACTCTCTTCAGTACAAAGAAAAAATAAATTCGGAAAGATTCTTTTACGCAAATTCTACCGTCTTTACTGCACGAGATTCTGAGCGGAAGTGACTCTTCTCATGTTCCCATGTACTCACTATTATATAGCAAGCGCGCTCTGTGGCGAGTCTCGCATCACAAGGCGCGACTTTTAAAATTATTTCCAACAGACTGGCTCTTTTAAAATGGACCACCCTGTATATATATATATGTATATATATATATATATATATATATATATATATATATATATATATATATATATATATATATAAGCACTACTGACATTTGTGTCTTAAGATGGCGGCGGTGGGCATGGTGGGGATAGAGTTGGCGCCTCTCTGATAATCTAGGACTCTAATGCCAATCTGCTGCAATATTCTGCTTGAATCTGCTCGCAAACTGCTGGCAGACTGCTAATATTTTGCTTACTGGGTAGTTATCTAGCGCTGTCACTGACTCGAAATGAGAGATACAGGCAACGTGTGAATCCTTTTAATGTTTTGTCAAATGTCAAACGCGCAGACGCAAATGTGAGACTCGCTATTTAAGATTTTGGAGCATCAAGTAACGGAAAGTATACATGGTCTAACAATTCCATTTCGTCAATGATATTAAGGCCATTTCTTTTCATGAAATTTAGGATTAGATAATAAAATGGCTCTGTCGATTAAGTTGTATATAGTGCCTATTTTATGGCATGATATTGCGATGCGTCATATGTAGGACAAACAAAGAAGCAATTAAAAACCAGAATTTATGAACATAAATCTAACAAAAAACAATCAGTGATTTCCCAACATGTATTTGAAATAAACCATTATATGGATTGGGATAATGTTAAGATTTTGGATCAAGAATCCAATTATCACAAAAGATTAATATCAGAGACGATTTTCATAAAAAAATTAAGAAATGTCCTTAATATCATGGACGAAATGGAATTGTTAGACCATGCATATTTTCCGTTACTTGATGTTCCAAAATCTTAAATACCCTGCCGAAAATGGTCGATTAAAACGGATTTAAAAAAATGTAATCTGAATCGATCGGGATTTCTGCACCGAAAATGCGTGGTATTAAAACCAATTGAAAATAGTCAAATCGAATTTAGTACGCTTCAGGCGGATTAATGTTGGGTGATATACATCCACCTCAATCCGAAATTATACGATTTCATAAAGTTATAATTAAACCTGTTTTAATGCAATTGAATTGGAATGTACCAGAGTCAATCCATAGGTAAAAATAATCCCTTTTAATAAAAAATTTTATCATTTCGCAGATGTAAAGTAAATCGATTTTATGTAGTGTGAAATCGGGTTTGCTGTTATCATGAGTCACAATCAATTATTGAATCGGTGTTTCTGCAATTGAAACGGACTCAGTTGTTAAAAACAAATATACGATTTCTCCGCAGGGGGTCCGCCTTGACCGCTTTCTACTTCCAGGTTGGCTCGCTCGACCTTTGCCGCGTAGCGGCGCCGCCCGGAACTACGCGCGGACGCGCGAGCGCGTGGGCCGCCAAGTTGCGGGTCGCGCTACTGTGTCGCGGATTGTGCTTAATGTGACGACCTACGGCAGCCACAATATCCATTCGATTATTCGTGTTTATTTGGATTGACAATATGGATTAAAATGTAATGATTTCAATAAACTGATAAGTATAGACTCTTATAGTCAATGACATAAATTTAATTAAAATAGCGAATAGAGTCAGCGCGGGAGTTAGTGCGCATACATTATTTAGATTTATTCAACGATAGCAACGAGTATCGATTTGTGATATTACGAACGTTTCGGTCCTTTTTAGGACCTTCTTCAGCGTGGTTAATAAAATTAATGAAAAAATTATAAATTATAATAAATAGACGCAAACGTGATATATAACGCAACGTATAAAAGCGCGATAGTCATAATCGGAGGAAACATATGAATCGATTTCATCAAGAAAAAAACTTAGTTATTCGAATGTTGCCAAAGTCGATTAGGCATGATCTTGATATAGATGATGTAAGAGTCATATTCTCGAAGTAATTGACCATCCACTCTCATCTCTGACTGACCGGCCAGAAAGTTCGTGTGAGTCTATCCGGATTATTTTGGATATATTTAAACATGCTCATGAAGCAATATTCACGCACTTAGAAATTAACTTCGTGTCAAATATCTCAACATATGCTCTTGATATTTATCTAGTCAGAGAATCAGGTGGTCCATCTCTGACGCGTGCTCGCAGTGAACTGGCAGGTCTCCTCTGTGAGAGAGAATTTCTAACAATGAATTTTCTCGGTTTTAATTTCTTACTTTTTTAATTTTTCTTACTTTTTTATCTCATTGACGGTGTTGTGCCTCTCCGGGTACAACGGGAATTTTGGGGATGATTCAAGGGTTCGGTTCGTCTTAGGAGTAGGGACTCCGAGTGTCGAGAAACACGAGGCAGAGATTCCGTGCAAAAAGGATTTATTTGTACAGCTTACGTATCGTAGAGTTCGGTTTGGTGATGCTTCGGCGATGTAACAATGTCGGCGTTTACAGAATCTCACAGTTTCTTCAAGTATACGCGTCACCATTTAGTTTTGGAATACGGCCCCGAGGTACTCGTTATCTCTCTTTTTATGGTCCGAAAGTAGGTGATTTTTCGGTACTAGGTCGCGATGTCTTAATTGCATATTGCAACGAATTGCATATCTTGCATTTAATCGCGGTTTTGGGAGCGCGCGCAATAGCTTACGAAGTGCTGAATTTGCACTGTGCTCCTTTTTCACTTTTATAGGTCGTAATTACGTTATTCGATTTCGAGTTACGACATCCCTCCCCCTTTGGAGGAGAAAACGGAAGGGTAGTGACGTTTTCTATTTGAGACTGTATGTGAGACTCTGTTTACAATTCTTTCTTATTCTATGCGTGGTGTACGTTTACAATTTTTGTGGGCTCGCCTTAATATTATTACTATGATACTTATTATAAGTATTGCAAAGCTGCCTGATATTGGGTATATAACTTGCTTTTGTAAGAATGGATAATTGTTAGTTTTATCTAATTCTTTTGTTATCTCCTGCAGTCTAGTGCTTAAATCCATTAATTCGTTTGGATTTTGTATTATTTTCTTTAATTTTACTATATTATGTTTTATTGACGTGTTACTTAGGTCGAATTTTAAGTTTGATATATTATATTCCGGCAAATATGTTGGGAGATAGGTAGTATCTATTACTCCCGAAGTTTTTATTATCATATCGGCCGTTACTAATTTGCAGTTATTTATTAATGTAATTCGCCCTGTTCTAGAAATTTTTATTCTATTTTCTTCTTGGTTTTCGCAGCTTATAGTTATAGATTGTTCGGTGAGCGTAGAGTACAACCACGAGTGTTGGTTAGTCAGCGCAATCCATATAGTATGGTTAGAATGAATGTATCTCGTATTACAAAATCTTTTGTCCGCTGCGACTTGTAAATACGCTTGGATTTCGCATAGTGAATCGTCGTTAATATGATATATGGGTCTATTCTCTGTCGCATATATAATGATTACTTATTTCGATACATTTATCTAAATTATTCTGTGTTGTTGTTAAATAATTTTGATTTTCGCTGTCGATAGCTATAATGTGTTGATTTATTTCTACGAAAGTGAATAAATTTCCTTGACTGTATATAGGTAGAGGTATTGCCTTTACTATATTGTATTTCGGATGAGAGATTAGTGGAAAGCGTAAGATAGTATGTATATAGGGTGTGTCATAATAAGCGCTAATCGTTATGAATTTTTCAATCGTTAGCCAATTGTTTTCGAAGATACCAAAGGGAAAATGTAGTCCTTGTGGTACTTGTGAAGTAGCTTCCTTGAGGCTATCTATAACTTGTTCTAATGGAATTATTCTAAGATGTGTTTTTCTTTTATTGCCATTAGATGTTGTATTATATCCTCAGTGTCTCTCATTAAATCCGTTATGATCGCGTTAATTATGTAAAAGTGTTCATGTATTTCTTCGCGTTGAATCTGACTTGTCAATTGTTTTTGTATTTTGGAAGTGAAATTGAGTAGTAATTGTTCGTTATATTGTGTTACTTTTTCTAAATTATCAATGTGAGCAATTGTGGCGTTTAATATTTTAACTTGGTTCTTCATTGTATGATGAAGCGTTTGCTCTTGGTTTTCTAAGAGAGTTAGTTGTTCTTTGATGATTTTTTCGTCGTTGGCATCCATTGTTCCAAAGAGAGTTTTCGCTAAAGATCCAATTCCATTGATAAGGCCTCTGCGCTTATCTGTTGGCGTTCTATATATAGTGTTTACGCGTCTCAGGAGTTGCGCCAATTTTTCATTATCTGCTTTGATTATTCCTTTTAAGGTTTGGCAGTTTTCTTGCGCTTTATTTTGTAAGTTGCCTAGGAAGAGTGCATGATCGATGTAGTTTTGTAAATCATGGAATCTTTTATTTAAGGCTCCCATATCGATGTTTATTACTAACTTCCAGCTAAATTCTACTTGATGTAGATCACCGATTTTTTCAAAATATATTCCTGGCTCTTGCTTAAATTGTTCTATTTTATTTTCGGCTTCTAGGCTTGACCTTGCTGCTATATCTTGGGCCTTCCATGTCATTAGCGCTCTGGAAAATAGATGCTTGTTTGTTACGTTTTTTCTTCTTTTAATGTTCTATAAAAGCTTTTAAACGATTTACATGTGTGCATATTATTTTTCTCCCTACTTTGATTTTATAATTAACATCAGAAATTTTATCAGTAATTATGTATGGTCCAATCCATAGAGAGTCGAGTTTTTTTGAACGTCCTCTCCGAACTGTTTCATCATGTAGCAATACTTTGTTTCCTACCTTGAAAGTGGTTTGTTTTGCCCTTTTGTCGTATTGCTCTTTTACTTTAATTTTTTCCTCTCTTATGTGCTCTTTAGCGATTTGATTTGTCGCTCGTATTCTTTCTTTTAATTCCTGGGCGTAGTTATCGTAAGTATACGTAGGTTTCGGCGGCGTTGTTAGCGCTGTTGGAAAGATTGCTTGATGCCCGTATACTAGTTCGAAAGGAGTAAATCCTGTTGCCGTATGAGGGGTAGTGTTGTACGTAAACATGGCATAAGGTATCCACTCGTCCCAGTCTGTCTGGTCGGCATTTATATGTGGCGGATAACCACCACAAAGGCACGGGCGCGCGGAACCAATTTGCGCCCCTTACAACATGGCGGCAAGCGCGCGCGCCCAGACTCACGCGCGGAACACGTGCAAGCCCAACAAACTACGGGAGCGTACCGCGACGCGGCGGCAGCCGGGAGTCGGCGCCAGGAAGTGAAATCCAACGAGTGATAGTATATAAGAGGGTGAACCGATCGATATCACCAGTCGCGGCTCACTGCTGCTAGAGAGGACTTCTCTCGTTTAGTAGCAAAGAGCTTAGCGACGGCGGGCGGAATTCGGGTCCGTCCGTAAAAACCTTCCGCACATTGCCTAGACGCAGACAGAAGAACCACGAGGAACGTCCACGTCCTCTTCCGCCGCCCACCTCACCGGGGCCAAAATTGCGGACCGGACCTTCTGTGGAGCCACCGATCAACTCTTCCACTTGCTGGCACATCAGCTGGTCACTCCGGGAGTGGAAACTGCAACCTTTGGAGCTGTCGCCGGTGCGCTTCACCCGTCCGGGCAGGGACTTCCTAGCGACGTGGGACGTCAGGGTTAGGCGCTACACGTCGCCGACGTACAGCTGGAGCTACCCTCCTTGCCTGTCACCTCTACCACCATCACCGGCACCGTACCAGCGCAACCACCACGAGACGCAGACCAACCCTGTCTGCAGGGTACACCGGAGAACGCAATCACGCGCCTCCACCTCCGAGAAGGCTACCCAGGTAACCGACACCTCCACCTGTGATCGGGCCACACAGTCGGACCTCTCGGACTGGGAAGAAGCAACACGCACTTCCGCAACCCAGACGGACGAACCACCGCTGCCGGAGAGGAGTTACACTCCACCCGGGACTCCTCCGGCGCTCCGCACAAAGTGGGGTCCACTACGATACACCGCAACGACACCTTCTCTCCAGTGGCGTGAACGACGGCAGTAGGCGCCTGCACCAGCGCCCAATCGGCCCTTTTCAGGGCCATCCAAAAAGCAAAACAAAACGTAACACCTGTATATACCACACGACCTGTAAATAATTAGAAAAATATATTTTTGTACATAGTAAGACGCTTGATCTGTGACGACATCCTTCCCCGCGACATCTTTCCTTTGCGATACGTGGAGTGAAGCGAGCGCGCTTCCTCCCCACTGCGAACTACTCCACATATATAATGTCGTAAGTACTCAGCTAGTGTACGATGTGAGCGTTCTAGCGCACCATTACTTTCTGGATGGTATGCGGTTGTCTGTATTTTTTCTATTTTTAATAGTTTGCACATGTTTTTGAACATATCGCTTAAAAAGTTCGTGCCTTGATCAGTTAGCACTTTGTCAGGGATTCCGTGTTCAAATATTATTTTAATTACGAATTTTTTTGCTACGGTGGCGGCTTCTTGATTAGGTAAAGGAACTGCCTTACTGAATTTCGTAAGATTATCTTGAAAGGTTAGAACATATTTATTTCCGTTATTTGTTACGGTTAATGGTCCTACAATATCTAGCGCACATTTTTCGAAAGGTCGGCTAGCTGTATCAGTTATTACTAAAGGTGCTTTAGATTTTCGCTTTAATTTATTCTTTTGACAAAATTTGCATTTAGCGATATAATTTTCAACGTATTTAGTTAATCCGGACCAGTTATGTTTCATTCTAATCCTATTAATTGTTCGTTCAATTCCTTGGTGTCCGCCTAATGGTGCGTCGTGATATTCGTACAATATTCGCGCTTTATCTTCTTCGCTGTAGTCTCTCCTTTTGTTATAGTTTTCTTCCTTTTCTTCCTTTAGATTGAGAACTACGTTGCGGCTTAACGCGTCGGCGTTGGTATTTGTTTTTCCGGATCGGTGTACGATTTAGTAATCATATTCCTCCAGTTTTAGTCTCCATCTTATTAGACGTGATCCTGGATCGGCTACATTGAATAACCATACCAATGGCTTATGATCCGTTATTATTTTAAATTTAGTACCATATAAATAAGGTCTATAATATTTTACTGCCCATACTATTGCTAATAACTCTTTTTCGGTAGTATTATAATTATGTTCTGCTCGCGATAATATTCTGCTGGCGTAAACAATCGGTCGGTCTTGGCCTACTTCTCCTTGAGACAATATAGCTCCGATGGCGTAATCTGATGCGTCCGTCGTTAAAAGAAATTCTTGACTGAAATCAGGATATTTTAGCACCGGGGCGGTAATTAATTTATTTTTTAAAGTCTCAAATGCATTTTGTTGTTCTCCGACCCATTCGAATTTTTCTCCTTTTTTCGTTAGTTTCGTAAGAGGTTTGGCAATTTTAGAGAAATTTTCTATAAATTTTCGATAGTATCCCGCTAAACCTATAAAAGATTGTATTTCTTTTACCTTGGTCGGTGTTGGGAATTCTCGTACTGCTTTTAGTTTAGAAGGATCAGGCATGATCCCGTTTTCAGTTATGTGCCCTAAATATATTACTTTCTTCCTGAGGAACTCGCACTTATCAGGTTGAAGCTTTAAATTATGTTTTCGTAATTTGTTTAATACTTCGATAAGCCATGTATTATGTTCCTTTAAACTTGCTCCGTATATGACTATGTCGTCCAAATATACTAGACATTTGATTCCTTGTAGTCCAGTCAGCACAGAGTTCATTAACCGCTGGAATGTGGCTGGCGCGTTCTTTAATCCGAACGGCACTCTATTGAATTCGAAATGTCCGTACGGTGTAGAAAACGCTGTCTTGCATTTATCGTTTTCGGACACGGGTATCTGGTGATAACCTGATGCTAAATCCAAGGTGGTAAAGTATTTTGCATTTCCCAGTTGGTCTAGTATGTCCGTTATATTAGGTAATGGGAAGGAATCGCCTATTGTTAAATCGATTAACTTTCAAAAATCTACGACTATTCGTAATTTTTGTTTACCTGACGCGTCGGTTTTCTTAGGGACCACTAGCAATGGAGCGTTCCATTGGCTGGTACTTAGTCTAATAATTTTGTCTCTCAACATGCCTTTTACTTGCTGATTTACTTCTTGTTTATGTTTTTCTGGTAAGCGATATGGGCGTATATTTACGGGTGCACTGCTGGCTTGAACCGTAATTTCATGTGTGATAGTAGGAGTATAAGTGAGTGCATCTCCTTCGATATAAAATATATCGCTAAAACCTTCACAAATTTCTAGCAGTGTTTTTACCTCTTCTTGATTTAGGTGTTGTATACGCAGTAAATTTTTTATTTGTTCGCGACGGGAAAGCGTTGTAGCCTCCTGTTGTGCTTGAGTAATGCATATTTGAGCCGCTGTATTTTTTATTTCTTCGACTGTTACACATGGAGTTGGTAGTTTAATATATTCTTCGGTAGTGTTTATAACACTGATTGGGCAGGAAAATTCTTCTGGCTTTACTAAGCAATAGCCAATAAAAACTCCAAACTGTGTTTTCTCAGCACATATTATACCTACTTTATTTGAGTCGGTAGTAGCTTGAATAATTGTCTCGCTGCGCGGTTTTAATATTAATGCTCGGTACGGATATAATTTTAATATCGTATCTGATAGCTGTATCTGCTTCTTATTATAATCGCACGTTACCTTGTGTTTTTGTAGAAAGTCTACTCCTAGGATTCCTTCATAATCAATTGAGTAGTCGTCCTTCACGATATAAATTGAGTGCCGTATTTTTCGGTTCTCCAGGATTATCGTTGCCTTGATTTTTCCTATTGTATTCATTTTGTGTCCTGTAACTCCAGTGAGTGCCACTTGCTCCTCGTAAATCATGGTTTCTCCTTTTAGATTTCTTAACTTCATTAATGTAACCGTTGCTCCTGTGTCAAACAGTAGGTTTAATTTCCCTTTTTTAACTTCCTGGATGGGAAGAGTTACTAGATCTAATCCAGTTTTTGTTTGCGATTTCCCTGTTACTTGCGATGTTTGATACTCGAGGGCTGGTCTCGGCTGCCTTGTATTCTCCTCGTCTTCTTCTTCATCCTCGTTTTGCGTTTTATTTTTTCTTCGTTGCCCATTTGTGTTATTACGATTTTGTGGCTTTTTATCTTCGTTTGATTTCGTCCGGTTAGACTGTACTATCCCAGGGCGTCCGTGTAGACTCCAGCATTCATCTCGACCATGACCTGATTTTTTGCAGTAGGTGCAATGTTTTTCGAGTATATTTATTCTTGACGGTCCCTGTGGTTTCAGCAAAGAGAATCGGTTTGAATATCTGCTTGTTCGGCATTCTCGTCCGTGATGTCCTAGTTTTCCGCATTTATGGCATTGTGATACTTTATTTCGCGCTGCTTGCGAAATTGTATAATCGGGCTTATGTCGCGATGTATGTTCTAATGGACCCTTGACTTTCTCTTCCGCATTGGCTCCTGCGATTGCTTCTTGAAGCGTTGAGTAATGCTGTGCTCGCACCACCAATTTGATATCGTCGTGGAGACCTATTTGGAAATTTTGCAGAGCTTGCTGTTGTATAGTTTCAAGTATAATGCGTTTTCGTTCGCTGCCGTAATCTTGGCCTTCGATCATGGATTCATATAATTCCATGGCCAAATTGTCGGCGCGAAGCCCATATGCTCTGGCGCTCTCGCCGGCTTTTTATTTTAAGGAGTTAAACTCAATTTGCAAGTGAGTAATGCTCTTCTTGCTTAAATAGCAGATTTCGAGTTCTCTTTTAAACTGTCCGAAACTGTTTATATTTCGCGTTTCAAAGTCTACCATAGCTTTTCCCTTTAGCTTCGTGCAAAGTATTGCTTCTAATAATGTTTTTTCATCTGCGGGATTAATATTTTTTATCGCGTATGAACATGCGCTTAAAAATTCTTTAAGTTTAGCTTGTGAATTTCCATCAAATTCCGGAATCATATCTCTTGCTTCTTTTAATCGTAAATGACCGTTTAAAGGTGCCGATTGATTTCGAACATCGTTAAGTGTTCGTCCGTATGTGACATCAAGATTAGTGTCATTCGGTATCGTTCGCGTTCTATGTAATTCTTCTCGATTTGCGCGTAGATCGTGTATTTACTCGTGTAATTTTCTTATTTCTTCTTGCATTTCTCGAACGGTTTGCACGATTTCGATTATTAGTGCATTGCTCGAATCTTCGAGTGGATATCCGGCGTCTTCATAATCCGCGGCGGCGTTATTTCTAGCCTGTGCTCGCAAGCGTTCTATTTCCCTATCAACGTTTTCGGGGGGGACAGTTGACGGTAATGGATTACGTTGCATGTTTTCTTCGTTATTTGCTTCGAAGATGCTACTATCGTATGATACGGGAGAGTAATTTCTCCTAACGGCAACACGTTCGACGGATGTACGATTTACATCAAGTCCGTCTACTTCTATTATGTTATTATTATTATTAGGAGGGAGTGTGTTTTCCGCTGCTTGATTTATTTCTAGCTCGCGAGATCCTAATTCGGGTGAATTCTCGCCTGAAAAATGGTTATCTAAATTTCTCCGTACGTTATCGCGTATGTCGCGAGCCGCTTCTTCGATTACTTGTACGGGGGTTACTATATCGAATCTATTTGCTAGTCGCGCTAGTACGCTTAAAAATCGCGGTCGGTAGAACGCAACTCTTTTCGGTTGTGCCGACATTCACGCTATTTTATTGTACAATTTTTTGACTTACAGTATAACGATGATACGCATTCTTCTTTCGCTTACTCGTTGCTTCTGCACGGTCAGCGGTTGTGGCTGGATCGCTCGGCGGTGCACATTGCTATAGGTCAGCGTCGGTGAGTTTTACGTTGTACGGGCGGCGTCCTCGGTTTGCTACGATCGGCTAGTTGCTGGGCGTTACGTTGGATTTCTCCTTCCTTTGCGCTTCAGCTTCTTGTCACGGTTCTTCTTCCGGGTCTCTCAGATACTGACGATTTTTTTTTTCCGCACTTGGTGCTGATTTGCTCAATTCGTCAATCGATTTTTGTTACCGATAGTGTCTCGAAATAGTTGGGCGTATCCCACTATTTTCTTATTTATTCCTTAGCTGGACCAATCCCACCGCTGCCACCAATTTTATTGTGCCTCTCCGGGTACAACGGGAATTTTGGGGATGATCCAAGGGTTCGGTTCGTCTTAGGAGTAGGGACTCCGAGTGTCGAGAAACACGAGGCAGAGATTCCGTGCAAAAAGGATTTATTTGTACAGCTTACGTATTGTAGAGTTCGGTTTGGTGATGCTTCGGCGATGTAACAATGTCGGCGTTTACAGAATCTCACAGTTTCTTCAAGTATACGCGTCACCACTTAGTTTCGGAATACGGCCCCGAGGTACTCGTTATCTCTCTTTTTATGGTCCGAAAGTAGGTGATTTTTCGGTACTAGGTCGCGATGTCTTAATTGCATATTGCAACGAATTGCATATCTTGCATTTAATCGCGGTTTTGGGAGCGCGCGCAACAGCTTACGAAGTGCTGAATTTGCACTGTGCTCCTTTTTTACTTTTATAGGTCGTAATTACGTTATTCGATTTCGAGTTACGACAACGGTTTTTAACTTAGCTTAATTTTATCTGAATTTTAGCTCTTATTGTTTTTTATTTTTATTTTCTCTGACTTATTATATGGTTTTTATCTAATTTATTTTTGATTTATCTGGTTTAAAATATACATATTTCATGATCCATAATGGAGAGTTTACTTCGTCCTTGCTGATTCCAGGAAGTGCGTGAATATTGCTTCATGAGCATGTTTAAATATATCCAAAATAATCCGGATAGACTCACACGAACTTTCTGGCCGGTCAGCCAGAGATGAGAGTGGATGGTCAATTACTTCGAGAATATGACTCTTTAACATCTATATCAAGACCATGCCTAATCGACCTTGGCAACATTCGAATAACTAAATTTTTTTCTTGATGAAATCGATTCATATGTTTCCTCCGATTATGACTATCGCGCTTTTATACGTTGCGTTATACAGGGTGTCCGACATGTAAGTAGCCAAACGAAGGGTGGAGGTAGATTGGATCAAACTGAGTCGAAAAGTCCTGAACCATTCTTTTTTATAACGCTTAATAAAGGAGTTATTATTGAGTAAAGTCTGGCCAATCAGCGCCGATCTTTAGCCGGGCGCACGTCGGTGAGCCGCGCGCCTGGTAGTATGCGGCAGCGCACACTTTACGCAGTGATGCCAGAATTGAGACGCGAGCAACATGCAACCGAGGTGGAGGGGATAACACACACAAGCGCAAACAGCGTACGTGTGAGCTCGGCGCTTCGGCTAGCTTCGGATAACAGAAGAGGACAGATGTACTGTTTTCTGTCTCTCTCCTTCCTACCGAGCCGGCAACGATACGGGTGACGGGCGACGAGCAACGGGCGACGGGCGATGTTGCTCGTTTCTCGATTCTTGATGCATGACAGCGTTAAATGTTCTTTTTACAGCCTATTAATGTGTTATATATTAAATGTTTTCTTTCAACCTTCTTCTTTAATATGTTTTAAATTAAATGGTTTTTTACGCTTTTGATAATATATATTTATATCAGAGTTATAAGAGAGAATGCATTATTATATTAAGACAATACTCTGCTTTAATTTTTTTTTTTTTTTTTGAATTTATGTCTACTGCATATAAAAGTATTCGAGTAAAATACTCGAAGATTGAACATTATATTAAACATTTCATATTCTACATACCGAGAAAAAAATAATTTGATAGTAAAAAATTTTATCTTATTCGAGAAAACTATTTATTCGGTGAATTTTAATAACGTTTTTGTTTATTGTTAAATCTTTAAGTTTCTTAAGTATAATATATTTATTTAGTAAATATAATAAATATTAAATATATTTTTCTTATAAAAAACAATATCTAGATTATTAAAAAATATTATTTAAATGAAAAGAAATTATACAAAGATAAAAAATGAATATTGTTAGAACAAATCAAATAATTTTTGTTAATAATATACTGAAAGAATAAAAATATATATATTATGCCAGCACTTTTATATATTTAAATAAAGAAATATGTATTAATTAAAGCAGTATTGTTTTAATGTAATAATGTATTTTCTTATAACTCTGGTATAAATATATAGTATCAAAAGTTTGTAAATATATTTTTAAATTGGAGAAATAATATTTGCAATTGTAAATATATTTACAAAGCATTGGGGTTTAACTTAATAAAATAAATAATAAATTTTGGAAATAGTTACAAATTTCATTTATACAACTCGACATATATAATTTATATGAGAATTAAACTCCTACTTTTTGTGCTTCAAACAAACAGTTTACAAATATTTATCGTGCTGAATTCAATCAGTTTAATATTCTGAATCTTGTGTTGGGCTTATATCAGATATAATCAGAAATTAAACTGATTGAACACTACTACGCTTTAAATCTTATATTACTAGCCAAACCTTGCAGACTTTATATTCATTTGTAAAAATGCGAAAAAATACATCATCTAACGAAGAAATTAGTAAATCGCTCACATATTTAAATGAAATGAATTGATTTTTAATAACAAAATATCTAATTGTCTAAAATACATATTTGATTAAATATTATATATTGATTAGTATTATGTATTTAGAATGGCTTTACATAATGAATGGTGCTTTTCCACACCACCCATGGGGTATCACCAATGGCGCGTTCGGTTTTTTCAAGTGGACCTTCGCCTGGAGCCCTATTATACCACTGTATGTTATATATTATATTGTATCTTTCATTTACAAGTGTGATGTCTTTTATAGACAAGATATTTTTTACACACTTGTTTTTTACAAGTGTGATGTCTTTTACAGACAAGATATTTTTTACACACTTGTATTTTAAAAATGTGATGTTTTTTACAGACAAGATATTTTTTACACACTTGTTTTTTACAAGTGTGATGTCTTTTACAGACAAGATATTTTTTACACACTTGTATTTTAAAAATGTGATGTTTTTTACAGACAAGATATATATTACATACTTGTTTTTTACAAGTGTGTAAAAAAGTTTACAAGTTAAAAAGTTAAAAAGTTTACAAGTTGTGTTTTTTACTTGTTTTTTACAAGAATTTTTAAAAAAGATGGCGAATTATATTAATAGTAGTCCCAAGCGTGCTGCTATTTATCAAGATTTTAGAGAATGTTTTCAGGAAACAAATCATAAAATTTTAAAGTTGTCTGATACACGGTGGCTCTCTCGCCATTCATGTGTTGAAAGACATCTTGAGTTGTGGGATACTACCAAGCTTTTTTTGACCGAAATGGTCGTAAGTGAAAAATCAAAGTCAGGAGAAAATTTATTATCTATAATGCAAAATCTTGATGTAAAAGCATATTTGCTATTTTTAAAACATATTTTGAATTTTTTAAATTCTTTCAATGCATTTTTCCAAGCTCTGGAAACAAGAATTCATTTATTGCAGCCAAAATCTGTAGAGCTTTTAATAACAGTTTGTAAACACTTTTTGAAACCAGAGCTTCTAAAATATGTATGTAATGATGATTTTAAATTTTCTGAAAAAGAAAACCAAAAATCTTTAAATAATATAAATGTAGGATTTGAATGTGAAGAATATCTCGAGAGTTTAATGAAAGAAGGACACGCAGACATAATTGGAAATGTTCGAGATAATTGTCTGCAATTTAACGTGACTGCTGCCGAGGAGATTAGTAAAAGACTGCCCATTAAAGATAAATTTTTATATAAATTAAAGGTTTTTCAATTAAACGCAGCATTATGTAGCATCGATAGAGAAACATCATTTAATGATGTTTCTTTTATCGCTCAAACCCTCGGTGGTTTTGACGAAAATGCATTAAAAAAAGAGTGGCATGCTTTACATCTCGATTTTACAATAGCAGAAAAAGAACATTTTTCAAAATTAAGCTTTGATGAGATGTGGAAAGAAATTTTAAAACGTAAATATCTCAACCTGAAATCTCTTTTGAATGCTATAAGATCACTTCCAAATTCAAATGCTGACACAGAAAAAATGTTTTCTTTTCTATCTGATATAAAAACAAAAAAAACGAAATAAACTTTCGCCCGCGTGTATAAATGCTATTTGTGTATTAAAATCAGCACTAAAAACGAGAAAACAAACTGTTCTAGACATGGAGATTAATGAAAAGCATTTATCTCTCATGTCATAGGAAAAATTATATTCTACTTGTCCTAAGAAAATGAACAGTCTTACATTATATGCTGCTGACATTGATGACATTGCTGGTCCGTCATCGGTTAATGATATGTAATAATAATGTTGAAAATAAAATAAAAAGTGTCTTGTTTTTAAAAGACATCACACTTGTAAAAAACAAGTATGTAATATATATCTTGTCTGTAAAAAACATCACATTTTTAAAATACAAATGTATAAAAAATATCTTGTCTGTAAAAGACATCACATTTTTAAAATACAAGTGTGTAAAAAATATCTTGTCTGTAAAAGACATAACACTTGTAAAAAACAAGTGTGTAAAAAATATCTTGTCTATAAAAGACATCGCACTTATAAATGAAAGATACAATATAATATATAACATACAGTGGTATAATAGGGCTCCAGGCGGAGGTCCACTTTAAAAAACCGAACGCGCCATTGGTGATACCCCATGGGTGGTGTGGAAAAGCACCATTCATTATGTAAAGCCATCCTAAATACATAATACTAATCAATATATAATATTTAATCAAATATGTATTTTAGACAATTAGATTTTTTGTTATTAAAAATCAATTCATTTCATTTAAATATGTGAGCGATTTACTAATTTCTTCGTAGATGATGTATTTTCTCGCATTTTTACAAATGAATATAAAGTCTGCAAGGTTTGGCTAGTAATATAAGATTTAAAGCGTAGTAGTGTTCAATCAGTTTAATTTCTAATTATATCTGATATAAGCCCAACACAAGATTCAGAATATTAAACTGATTGAATTCAGCACGATAAATATTTATAAACTGTTTGTTTGAAGCACAAAAAGTAGGAGTTTAATTCTCATATAAATTATATATGTCGAGTTGTATAAATGAATTTTGTAACTATTTCCAAAATTTATTATTTATTTTATTAAGTTAAACCCCAATGCTTTGTAAATATATTTACAATTGCAAATATTATTTCTCCAATTTAAAAATATATTCACAACCTTTTGATACTATATATTTATACCAGAGTTATAAGAAAATACATTATTACATTAAAACAATACTGCTTTAATTAATACATATTTTTTTATTTAAATATATAAAAGTGCTGGCATAATATATATATTTTTATTCTTTCAGTATATTATTATCAAAAATTATTTGATTTGTACTAACAATATTCATTTTTTATCTTTGTATAATTTCTTTTCATTTAAATAATATTTTTTAATAATCTAAATATTGTTTTTGATAAGAAAAATATATTTAATATTTATTATATTTACTAAATAAATATATTATACTTAAGAAACTTAAGGATATAACAATAAACAAAAACGTTATTAAAATTCACCGAATAAATAGTTTTCTTGAATAAAATAAAATTTTTTACTATCAAATTATTTTTTTTCTCGGTATATAGAATATGAAATGTTTAATATAATGTTCAATCTTCGAGTATTTTACTCGAATACTTTTATATGCAGTAGACATAAATCTAAAAAAAAATGAAAGCAGAGTATTGTCTTAATATAATAATGCATTCTCTCTTATAACTCTGATATAAATATATATTATCAAAAGCGTAAAAAATCATTTAATTTAAAACATATTAAAGAAGAAGGTTGAAAGAAAATATTTAATATATAACACATTAATAGGCTGTAAAAAGAACATTTAACGCTGTCATACATCAAGAATCGAGAAAGAGCAACGTCGCCCGTTGCCCGTCGCTCGTCGCCCGTCGCCCGTCGCCCGTATCGTTGCCGGCTCGGTAGGAAGGAGAGAGACAGAAAACAGTACATCTGTCCTCTTCTGTTATCCGAAGCTAGCCGAAGCGCCAAGCTAACACGTACGCTGTTTGCGCTTGTGTGTGTTATCCCTTCCACCTCGGTTGCATGTTGCTCGCGTCTTAATTCTGGCATCACTGACTTCACGGCGTGCGGCTCATCGACGTGCGCCCGGCTAAAGGTTGGCGCTGATTGACCAGATTTTACTCAATAATAATTCCTTTATTAAGCGTTATAAAAAAAATTGTTCAGGACTTTTTGACTCAGTTTGACCCAATCTACCTCCACCTTTCGTTTGGCTACTTACATGTCGGACACTCTGTATATCACATTTGCGTCTATTTATTATAATTTATAATTTTTTCAATAATTTTATTAACCACGCTGAAGAAGGTCCTAAAAAAACCGAAACGTTCGTAATATCACAAATCGATACTCGTTGCTATCGTTGAATAAATCTAAATAATGTATGCGCACTAACTCCCGCGCTGACTCTATTCGCTATTTTAATTAAATTTAGGTAATGATTTCAGATTGGAAATAATCCGCGAAAGCGATATTAAAACCGATTATAGTTCGATCGGAATTAAAATCGATTACTTTTTAATCCGGGTGCGGATTGAACCAATTAAAACCTATTAAAACCGATTATGTTTTAATCGGTTTTAATCGACCATTTTCGGCAGGTTAGCGAGTCACACATTTGCGTCTGCGCGTTTGACATTTGACAAAACATAAAAAGGATCCACACGTTGCCTGTATCTCTCATTTCAAGTCAGTGACAGCGCTAGATAACTGCCTTTACATATTATAGTGGTTCTGTACCTCTCATTTCGAGTCAGTGACAGCGCTAGATAACTATCTTTACATATGATAGTGGTTCTTTCGTTTGACTAGTAGAAATAAAAAAATTGTAAGTGTTGTTTGCATTTGATTGTAACATTAGTTTATATTAGGTGTACAACTTTGCTTCCGCCGTTTTTTTTTCCGAAATTCGAGGCTTTATTGTAAAAAACTGGTTATACATTTATGATGCAAAGTATTGTCCATCGCTGGCCACTACTTTCTCCCATCTTTCGGGCAGCGTACGAATCCCGCGTTGAAAAAACTGGTCATCTTTTGAAGCGGTCCACGAATCGATCCAATTTCTTACTTCTTCATAAGACCGGAAGTGCTGGTCAACCAGGCCGTGTGCCATTGATCGAAACAAGTGATAGTCAGAGGGAGCAACGTCTGGAGAATACGGCGGGTGGGGTAGGACTTCCCATTTCAACGTTTCCAAGTATGTCTTGACCACTTTCGCAACATGGGGTCGAGCATTGTCATGCTGCAAAATCACTTTATCGTGTCTCTCGTTGTATTGCGGCCGTTTGTCTTTTAATGCTCGGCTCAAACGCATTAATTGCGTTCGATAACGATCGCCTGTGATTGTTTCAGTAGGGTTTTAACAGCTCATAATACACTACGCCGAGCTGGTCCCACCAAATACAGAGCATGACCTTGGAGCCGTGAATATTTGGTTTGGCCGTCGACGTGGAAGCATGGCCGGGATATCCCCATGATTTTCTGCGCTTGGGGTTATCGTAATGAACCCATTTTTCGTCCCCAGTCACAATGCGATGCAGAAATCCCTTCCGTCTTTGCCTTTCAAGCAACTGTTCACAAGCAAACAAACGCCGTTCAACATCTCTCGGTTTCAACTCGTACGGCACCCAATTTCCTTGCTTCTGAATCATTCCCATATCTTTGAGGCGTTTTGAAATTGCTTGTTGAGTCACTCCCAATGATCGTGCCAATTCTTCTTGACTTTGACTTGAGTCTTCATTAAGTAATGCCTCCAATTCTGCATCTTCGAAAACCTTCTCTCTTCCACCGCTATGCCGGTCTTCGACGTGAAAATCACCGTTCTTGAAGCGTTGAAACCACTCACGACACGTTCTTTCACTAATAGCGGCCTCACCATAAGTATTTGAGAGCATTCGATGAGCCTCAGCCGCAGATTTCTTCATATTGAAGCAGAAAGTTAAAACCTCCCGCAAATGACGAGAATTTGGCTCGTAAACTGACATTTTCAATCGAGAATAACTTTATGATGCAGACACAAATCGACTAATGTTTCTATGGGGTTATGTTGACAGATGCCCAAGTTTATTGCATGACGTCTATGATCTATTTATTTCGACCACTACTTACTGCTAAAGCCATCTATAGGAAAACGGCGGAAGCAAAGTTGTACACCTAATACATAATAGTAATGTTGTAAAATATTGACAGATAACAACCGACTATGCATTGCGATACTAACAATTTTGACCAACATGACGTTCAATATCATCTGTGAAAAAATACATTGACTTCACCTAAATTTCAAAGTCAAAGGACCACATGAGGAGCACATTTGCGACCGCTAGTATAGGTGATGGACGTTATATATACGTGTAACGATCAAACCCAGAGGTATGATTGATCTTGCGCCGAGCACCTTATCTGTTAATTAATTTATTGAGTGGCTGAGGAGACACAAGTTGAGTGTCGAAACGTCCCACAATTTTTATGTAATAAAGTAAAATAAAAACTAAATTGTTCATCCATTTATTGCTCGTAAAGGCCCTTTTTATTTATATTTTTTGTGAAATAAGTAAGGCAACAAGTGCCTGTACACGGCCCTGAAAAACGTCGAAAAAAATGGACGCTCAAGATGGCTGCGATGACGTACTACCGTTGCCGATAAATCTACCCCCACCACCGATATACTCTCTCCTGTGATTCTTTACACATTGCACGAAACAGAGTATGTCCTTTTCTACATGCACCTTGGCCCACACTCCTCAACACCTGATATACTATGGGTGCGTTCCGTTTCTCGCATGATGCGCATAGGAGCGCACGAGATCGTTCCGTTTCAATCCATGCGCAGTTCATGCGCGCATGGGAACGGTCTCCCACCACAACGCCGCGCCATGTTGTGCAGCACATGAGAGCGCACATAGACATAGTATATCTAGACCGAGCGTTTGCCTTTATTTAAGAAGTGGGGGTAAAGATGCACGTAGAAAAGGACATATTCTGTTTCGTGCCCCTTGCGTTCTCTCTCGCTCGCACGTAGCATAGCATACTCTTTCGTTATGCTACATACGAGTGAGAGAGAACGCAAGGGGCACGGAACAGAGTATGTCCTTTTCTACGTGCACCTTGGCCTCCACTCCTCAACACTCGGTCTAGATATACTATGTCTATGAGAGCGCATGAGATGAACTGCCTCAGCTCCCGAGGTGGTGTAGTCCATGCGTGGTCCATGCGCGAGAGTTATTTAGGCGGGAAGGAGACTATCTGCAAAGTGGTACAAATTATAGGATTCCGAAATTCATAAAAAGTGACTTTAAAGAAGCTACAAATTTATGTTGATGATAAATTGTGGATGTTCGACGTGTCCGATACTAAATAAAACTCCAAATCTAAATATATGTACACGTAGGCGGACACAACGGCGCGGCCCCTACAAAGCCTACAAAGAATTCGGTTAATGCGTTCATCGATAAATGATCATGTATCACTTTCTATCTACGAGACCGACGCATTTCGAGATTTCGTTTAAAATTCCATTGCTTTCCATAAATATTAAAAATTGTATTAAAAAGACATTTATACCCAGACAGCACGAAAAGGCCAAAAGACATCTTGAAAATATTTAAAGAATGATAAGACATCTTTAAATCGTTTTTTAGACGTTTTTTAGGAATATGTGAGATCTGAAAATATTTTAAAGTAGAAAATTCTCTCTAAATATTATATACAATGCTTGTAGAATGCTTGCAGAAATATCATATATTTCATCTGCCATGTTTGTTTACAAACAGCCCAAGCGCGCATGGGTCTGTTCCGTTTCTCTATGCGCAGTAAAGGTAACATTTCATGGGCAGTGAAAAGCAGAAGCAGTTTAGAAAATAACTAGAATCGGTGACGTACTTCCGGCGCAAGTTTTTGCTGTTTGAAGTTCATCCTGTTGAACAGCAAAGCAGTAAAAGCTGTGTTTTGGTTATATATGTACATATATTCTAAAGTATGGAATCACCAGAGTTAAGTTTGTAGGAACTATAATTATAAAAATAATTGTAAGCTAATAATAGATAGATAATAATTAGTAATAATAGATACATAGATAAATAGATATGCAGAAAACTTATTTCATGAGCAGCGCAGCAATTCTGTAAAATCACCAAACAATGCTATTTAGTTACTAAACTGCTGCTGCTTTTCATTGCCCATGAAATGGCCGCGTTCAACAGAGAAAGCGCTCAGTTATCGTCTTGTCAACACTTGACGTTGATTCGTTGGTTCTAAAAGTAAGAACCAATCACATTCGATTGCTACTAAACGGTTTTCTCTGCTGAACGCGACCAATGTTACCTTTGTTACGTCTCGACAATGCTCTTTTCTTACTATACCTCAGTTAGTGAGAAAAGGATAGCTCTTTATTTTTTATAGGGCAACCTGCTCCCACCGGCTATACCCCAGGGACGCCGAGAGCTAGGACTGATCTGGTGGATTTTAGGGAAATAACGTTAGACACGGAAGATCGATTGATTAGAGTGATTTTACTGGGTGTTAGATATAGGAATATACGCATGCGCAAATATTCATGTGTGATTCGATAGTAAAGTAATGCTTTAAATAATAAGAGTTAGAGAAATAGTTGAAGAAAAATATTATAACAAGAGAAGAAATTAGGAGAAAATATCAACTATTTATAAGAATTAAAATTAGGTGAAATTAAAATGGTTTTATTAAGGGGTCGGGTTTTTAGTTATGGAAAAGAGGTTTTTGATTAATATCAATACTAGATCTTACTGTTTCATACAATCCTAAATTTTAATTCAAAGGGGAGGTCTAAAGTATGGGAAAAATGCCGATCGAGGGCATACTTCGATGCTCGATAACGATGGAAATTCTGGAAAGAGGGTAGAGTGTCACCAGGGCAATAAAGCTCGGCAACCTGGTTTCAAGGGTTGGTGTCAATCAAGGGCTCACTATGAGCTCGATAGACGATAGCCGTCAAGGGCACAATGTGCTCGACAACGATGGATATTCGGAAAAAGGGTGGAGTGTCACCAGGGCAATAAAGCTCGGCAACCGGGTTTCAAGGGTTGGCGTCAATCAAGGGCTCACTATGAGCTCGATAGACGATAGTCGTCAAGGGCACAATATGCTCGACGGACGATGGAATCGTATAGAGAGATAATGAGAGAGTGTCGATCCGGGCAAAACAATGCTCGACAACAATGGAAATTCGGGAAAAGGGTAGAGTGTTACCAGGGCAATAAGGCTCGGCAACCGGGTTTCAAGGGTTGGACCACGTCCGAGTGACAACAGCAGAATAGCTGCTAAGCAAAATCTAAATTTGTCTAGTATTGATAATAATAATAGTAAGAATAATAGGGATGTTTCAAGTGATTGCAGGAAGGTAGAATGTGGATTATTAAAGTTGATTGACTAGGAAACTGTCAGCAATGTGCGAATGCTTGACAGAGATTTCTTTTATTGTTAAAAGTGACGGAATAGGAACTGAGGTAGTGGTTTGGGGCAAATGGACTGTCAGTCAACTGTTGAAATAAACTTGAGAATATAAGGGGTGTTAGTAATTGCGGGTACTTATTGCGTTGTGGCAAGTAATCTTTCTTTTAGCTCAATATACTTTATACTTGCTTAAAGCCTTTTCTTTCTCATATACATACCTCGGTCGTGGATGAGATAGACTATGTTGACGTAGACAGGTGTATGTTCAAAGTCTTTATTCTTGACTTATACAGATTGAGCTTATGAATCTATCTGACTGACTGATTGAAAATGAAAGACACGCGGTTGCATCTGAGAGACTGAGACTAAGACGGTAAGAGACAAAGAGAATATTACGGTACTACTACTACACTACTGGCACTATTGGTACTACTGACACTACTGCCTTGACGGGTGAAAATCTACATCTTATATACTATTGAGAACCAAGAGCGTTGCGAGCCGTGTGCAGATCATTCTGAGAATTTAGTTTACGTTCTGGAAATTCATTACGGTGAAGGTTTTCTATGGAAATCTATGACGAAAATATTTCTAATCATTGCCCATCGATTAGCGGTAAATCTTTATCGATTGTTTATGTCTTGGCGTCTTCGTCGCGGATCTATTGGAGCCGCTATGGATCTGCACGCCTGCTTATCGCTCGTTGTCTCGGATAGTTTTACAATATTAAAGCTATAGTATAATACGAGAAACTATAGTATAATATGGAAAATATAATAATATAGTATAATATGGAAAGTATAATACGGAAAAACTATAGTATAGTACGGGAAACTATAGTATAAACTATAAGATAATATGAGAAGTTACCCTGCCGAAAATGGTCGATTAAAACGGATTTTAAAAAATGTAATCCGAATCGATCGGGATTTCTGCACCGAAAATGCGGTATTAAAACCGATTGAAAATAGTCAAATCGGATTTAGTACGCTTCAGGCGAGATTAATGTTGGATGATATATCTCTACCTCAATCCGAAATTATACGATTTCATAAAGTTATAATTAAACCTGTTTTAATGCAATTGAATTGGAATTTACCATAGTCAATCCATAGGTAAAAATAATCCCTTTTAATAAAAAATTTTATCATTTCGCAGATGAAAAGTAAATTGATTTTATGTAGTGTAAAGTCGGATTTGCTGTTATCATGAGTCACAATCAATTATTGAATCGATGTTTTTACAATTGAAACGGACTCAGTTGTTAAAAACAAATATACGATTTCTCCGCAGAGGGTCCGCCTTATATCCCCGCTTGACCGCTTTCTACTTCCAGGTTGGCTCGCTCGACCTTCGCCGCGTAGCGGCGCCGCCCGGAACTACGGGCGGACGCGCCAGCGCGTGGGCCGCCAAGTTGCGGGTCGCACTATTGTATCGCGGATTGTGCTTAATGTGACGACCTACGGCAGCCACAATATCCATTCGATTATTCGTGTTTATTTGGATTGACAACAATATGGATTAGAATGTAATGATTTTAGATTGGAAATAATCCGCGAAAGCGATATTAAAACCGATTATAGTTCGTTCGGAATTAAAATCGATTACTTTTTAATCCGGGCGCGGATTGAACCGATTAAAACGGATTATGTTTTAATCGGTTTTAATCGACCATTTTCGGCAGGGTATTTACGGCTTTAAGCCCGTATCAGACTACGCATTGAAAATTGAAGATTGAAGATTAAAAAAAAAAAAAAAAAAAAATCTTGGTATACACCAAGTAAATTTCGTGCCCTGTGCACATATTTAGTTTCATAGAAAACTTATTTTTCTATGAAACTGACGCACTGCCATCCGCGTTCTGGCTCTTACTAGCCCGCGATTATTAGAATTTGTGATGTCACTCGAGAGCCTAATTTCTTAAATTTGTTAGTTCACGCCGGCTGAAAGATGGCGTTAATAGTAATAGCTATACGGCAAATGAGAAGTATCGGTGGTGTGGGGTCTGAATAGCTCAGAGGTAAGAGCAGTCGCCCGGCAAGCGAAAGACTCGGGTTCGATTCCCGATTCAGCGACTTCGCCCCGATATTTTTCTCGCCTTCGTCTCTCCAGGGGGATAAAGAGGGATTATTGTAAATCTCGAATTGAGATTAATTTAAAAAAAAAAATCTTGGTATACACCAAGTAAATTTCGTGCCCTGTGCACATATTTAGTTTCATAGAAAACTTATTTTTCTATGAAACTGACGCACTGCCATCCGCGTTCTGGCTCTTACTAGCCCGCGATTATTAGAATTTGTGATGTCACTCGAGAGCCTAATTTCTTAAATTTGTTAGTTCACGCCGGCTGAAAGATGGCGTTAATTGTAATAGATATTATAAGGCAAATGAGAAGTATCGGTGGTGTGGGGTCTGAATAGCTCAGAGGTAAGAGCAGTCGCACGGCAAGCGAAAGACTCGGGTTCGATTCCCGATTCAGCGACTTCGCCCCGATATTTTTCTCGCCTTCGTCTCTCCAGGGGGGTAAAGAGGGATTATTGTAAATCTCGAATTGAGATTAATTTTAAAAAAAAAAAAAAAAATCTTGGTATACACCAAGTAAATTTCGTGCCCTGTGCACATATTTAGTTTCATAGAAAACTTATTTTTCTATGAAACTGACGCACTGCCATCCGCGTTCTGGCTCTTACTAGCCCGCGATTATTAGAATTTGTGATGTCACTCGAGAGCCTAATTTCTTAAATTTGTTGAAGATTAAAGATTGGAATTTGACTAATCAGAACAAAAGGGACTAAAATTTCTTTATTCTGATTGGTCAAATTTCAATCTTGAATTTTCAATCTCAATCTTCAATGCGTAGTCTGATACGGGCTTTACGGACTCGAAACGGATTTGAAGTACGGACTGCGAATCGTCATCCATCCAATCAGAGCGAAGTAGCCAAGGATCTGATTGGATGATTGACGATTCGCAATCCGTAAAGCCAGTATCAGACTACGCATTGAAGATTGAGATTCAAGATTCACGATTGAAATTTGACCAATCAAGATAAAGAAATTTTAGTCTTTTTTGTTCTGATTAGTCAAATTCCAATCTTTAATCTTCAATCTTCAATTTTCAATGCGTAGTCTGATACGGGTATAATCCAAATCTGATCTGCGTCCGCAATGCGTAGTGTGACACGGGCTTAAGTCTATGCGATAAACTATGGACTCGTAATTTGCAAATATGGCCGAGCATGTATATATTTGTGTATATGTGTGTGCTACATGAAGTAAGAGAGAAGGAGATCGAACTCCGTAAAACAAAAGTGGTCCTGATTCGTGGCACCTAATAGGGAGGAAATCCGCTGGAAGGAATAGTTTCTTATGGATAGACGCCATTTGCAATTATCAATCTTACCCGACCAGCCCGGCTTTACCTCAGTTTTGTGCGGACGTGTTTCATCGCGTTTTTACGTGTGAAATATATTTTTTGGAAAGTATTATCTTAAAGACAAGACAAAAAAATGGCATGTTAGATACGTGGATGCACCAACAAAGGAGGAAAAATAAAAGATGCTTCAAGAAAGAAAAGCCTTTTTACAGCTCGCACAGAAAAAATGTTAAATAATTGGCGTGACAGTACAAAGAGAAAAAAAACCAAAAATAACATAAATTATAAACTTGTAACTTTATTTCTTTTTTCCATTTGTACAATTGTCTTCTTTTATATGTATAATTGTATAATTTATATAATTGTATAATTTATATAATTCTATTGTAAAAAATAAATTTAGATGTTTACAATGATTGTTAATGTATATTTGATGTTGTTCGGGAGTCGACCTCGACGAGATCGCCCGACTCTTAAGAGAGACGCTCAGAGATGAGCGAGAAGCGGTGTGTTACGCGAATCCGTAGATCCGCTGGAGGATAAGGAGATTGAGAAATGAGTCGAGTGCAGATGTTAAGAATTGTTCTTTTTATTTTGACTAATAGGAGCGAGCGACGGCACGTATTCCGCGATTCCGACGGAGATCTTCCAATGTCCTGTTAATGTTTGCCCTTTTTCGCGGTTCGGAAATCTTGATTAAGAGCTTCTTGCTAGAAACTCTCGCGAGAGCGGAAATCTTGCACGCGAACGCCGGGTGTTGCTTGGCGCGAGGCAGAGGACATTCGCGGAACGGTTAACGCGCGTCGACTCTCGGACTCCACACTCTTAACACTTAACTTTCACGATGTCTTAGCATGTAGCATTAGTCATAACTGAATGAATAATAAAGTTTTGAGATATGACCGAATTGACCGCCGCGAGAATATGAATGCGATTGTATGGCGAGACAATTCGGACCGATTTGAGACGAGTAAGCCTACTGCGTACGCGACACGAGCGAGAATAAGACACGAAAGAATATTACACGAGAAATGATGATATTCGAAACTATGATCGATTGCTATCGACCAGCTCGAATCGTTGTCATAGGCATACTAAATCGACCGACCGCGGAAACTCGCATTCTGCCGATGTGAATAACAAGTTTTTCGGTATCGAACGTTCTCGAATCAGGTGTTTGTCACGGTTTTTCAATCTAAGAATGCGATCACGCACCGAGCGGGTGACCGCGACGCTTGGTTGTTCTCGCTCGTGTTTTATTTTCTGAGGCAATCGTTTTAATATAACGGCGAAATTTAGAAACGACATTTTAATGATTCAATTTTGAACAGATGTATATGTACAATTATTTACAGAATGTGAATTAAACTGAATCCATAGTTTTCAAAATTTCGCTCATCTCATCAATACTTGTTACTTTTATATGTTTGAAAAGGGCATAATCTTGTCATCAATATAAATATTAATATGTAAATTTGGGAACACAGCAACTCTTTTTCTGACACTGAAATCACTTTCTGCCTTCATAAAACCAAAAACTGTATCGTTTCCTCTCGAAAATCCCCAATTCGAAGAAGGCTGTTCGACTAAATTCAAATTTCTTTGCAAATATTTGTATTTTAATTCATCTGTCTCATGCTCTATATTTTTTGAGTTTTCTTCCATTATACTGAAAAAATACTATGCATTATTCACTTTTACTTAATCAAAAGTTTACTTGTTTACTTCTATTACTTACCTTTCTGTTTTATTGCTTTCGACGAGGATATTTTCCATCTCCCGCTGTCGGAATACGTTATAACAATGCACACAATAAAAGAAACTCTTTTTTAATGCTCTCACAAGGGGAATCCACGGGCTGGGAAATGAAGTTAGGGATGAGGCTTCGTGTGGTAATAGTAGTGCCCGAAACTCATACCATGCTCAAGCCATAGAACCCCATAGGCCGCCAGTTCCGAGAAAAAGCGCCTCAAACTTTGTGTAGCAATTTATATACCTAAAAGTTTTCTCAATTGCAAAGCGGGCCGGTGGTCGAAGCGGTAGCGGGCCGGCGTGGTAAGTCAGTGGTTCCGTGTTCGAACCTCTGCTCGTGAACTTCTTTTTCATAAATTTTTTTTATGCATTTTATTTTCAAATTTGTGTAATATTATAATAATAATCATGCAAATATTTATTATTATTACAATTTTATTATCTTTCATTTTACAGCAGTAGATTTTACGAAAATATTATTTTCGTTATAATTCTTACGATTATGATATTAACGTAATTAATAATAAAGATAATAAAATTGTAATAATAATAAATATTTGCATAATTATTATTATAATATTAAACAAATTTGAAAATAAAATGCATAAAAAAAATTTATGAAAAAAAAGTTCACGAGCAGAGGTTCGAACACGGAACCTCTGACTTACCACGCCGGCCCGCTACCGCTTCGGCCACCGGACCGCTTGGCAATGGAGAAAACTTTTAGGTATATAAATTGCTACACAAAGTTTGAGGCGCTTTTTCTCGGAACTGGCGGCCTATGAGGTCCTATGTCTTGAGCATGGTATGAGTTTCGGGCACTACTATTACCACACGAAGCCTCATCCCGAACTTCATTTCCCAGCCTGTGGGTTCCCCTTGTCAGTTTATTTGGCTTTATAATCGCAAATCGGAGCAACAAACATGTGCAGCAATGCAACATGTACAGCTGACCACGACACTGCTTTAGGTTAGCTTTAAATATGGCGTCCATCCATGAGAAACTATTCCCTTCAGCGGACTCCTTCTCAATTAGGGGTCACGAATCAGGGCCATTTTTTCTACTCGCGCGCTATCAAGTTCGATCTTAGAACATATATAAATGGAAGGGGAATGCCTTTGTTTCCCGATAGAAAAACATGTCGGAAGGAAGTGAGAAGGAAAATCATAGTCGCCTCTCTCTTGTGAGTAACTCTGCTCAAAAGTGCGCATGCACGGCCATGTGTGTGTATACAAAAGCACAGATTAATAGACAGATAGCCAAAGGCCCGGATGAAGGCGAGACCGGCATTTCCGTGCAACACACTTTGTCCCTTACCGACTCACTTTGCCCCTGGTTTGAGTCTGGGCTAAACTCCGTTGACTTTACCAAAAAACTTTGCCCTTGGTTTGAGTCTGGGCTAAACTCCGTTGACTTTACCAAAAAAACTTTGCCCCTGGTTCGAGTCCAGGCTATATTCCTTTGATTTTATCAACAGACTTTGCCCCTGGTGCGAATCCAGGCTAATTCATCATGAGACGAATGAAATGTGAGAGGCTTGCTTCTTATTGTCTCGCTCGCTACTGAGATAATGATCAGAGTGAGCGAGACAATGACAAGAGTGAGCGAGAGGAGAATAGCAACGTGCAAAGAAGATTCGAGGATCAAGATCGAGCTTTTATGAATGCTGCTATTCCTCTTTCGCTCACTCCTGTGATTGTCTCGCTCACTCTTATTATTGTCTTATTATCAGAAGCGAGCGAGACAATAGTAAGAGCAAGTAAGAAAAAGGACGGCAAAGGCTCGATCTTTGAGTCTTCTTTGGACGTTGCTATTTTTCTCTTGCTTGCTTCTATGATTGTCTCATTCCTATATTGTCTTACTCGCATTCATATATATGTCTTGCTCACTCTCAATGCTCATCTCGTTCGCTATAAGCTTGTTGCCGACAAGTGGCCGATGAGAAAATATGAAAATTTGTAAAAGAGAAATAAATATATTATTAAACAATAAAAGTATTATTATTTTTATTATTTTTAAGTGATATATTTACACATAAAAGAAATTACACACACACATATATATATGTATATATATACACAAACATATGAAATAAATTATACATATACACAATATACAGTATGTCGGATTTAAATAAATTGACTGATTACAATATATATATATATATATATATATATATATATATATATATACAAGATGTTATTAAAAAAGTGTCGCATTTGCTCAGCACCATTCGATAGAAAACGATAATATAAGAAAAAGTGTTTAATACTATATTTTTCAATGCGATAAATATTTTCGCCTCTATTTATT
The DNA here is from genome assembly GCA_907163055.1 of Formica aquilonia x Formica polyctena. Taxonomy (NCBI): domain Eukaryota; kingdom Metazoa; phylum Arthropoda; class Insecta; order Hymenoptera; family Formicidae; genus Formica; species Formica aquilonia x Formica polyctena. The sequence goes on along the minus strand of CAJQTV010000118.1, from coordinate 35,471 downwards.
ATTGTAATCGGTCAATCAGCGCACAGCTACAAAATAAAATCAGCGATGAAGAGTATGGCTCTCCATTATTAAAAATTTGGAAATGCTTTGAATGCTTATAATTATTTGTCGCTGATTGCATCATATATCTCCGCGCTGATTGACTAATTACAATAATAAATTGTGACGAAATTATTCATCGCATCGAAAAATTAGATATTATTCCTTATAGATTTTCATTCTCTATCGAATGGCGCTGAGAAAATGCGACACTTTTTTAATACTATGCCATATCAAATACACCCACAACCCCTTCCCCTCCCCACACACACACACATACATATATATATATATATATATGTAGAATGCGAAAAATAACAGACACGTCTTCACGGGCTGTATGCGTGCGTGTGCGAGGTGAATGCGTGATACGCGAAAATATGTGCATGTGCAAGGATGTGAGAGCGCGTGGGAGAGTGTGCGAAATGTACGAAATCAAAGCGAGCGACAGTGAGTCGATATCGATTTGCCCGACGACATGTCTCGTGAAACTTTTGTATAGTACATCTTAATCTTATATAATAAAGTCATTTATTTATATATATATTAACCCGAGTGTCTCGATTGGTCCTATCAATAAATTAATATTTGTCGGTAACAACTCAAAATCCTACATACATATATATATATATATATATATATATATATATATATATATATATATATATCTATAGAAATTCTAGTATCTTTTGGGATGTATGGCATGAGAGTTTCTTCTAATATACAACTTTGTAAATCTTCTTTTTTTTTAAATGTGGCCTGCACATAATCCTGCCTTCTGAAGTAATGCCGGAAACTACTTAATAAGGTAAATTTTCATTATTTGTTTATACATTAATCTACAGTCTACCGAAAAAACCAAAGAGTAAACAAATACTTTTAAAAATGTTTTTGAAAATGTTTGGAAAACATTTTTAAAAACATTAAATTAGTGAGTTAAATCACTTTTTATTTATTGAAAAAAGACGTAAATTTTAACATTTAAAAAATGTTTTTTACATGTATATAAATGCGTTATACAAATAATTATTTTTTATCTTTAAAAAATTTATTTTACATTTAAAACATGTTTTTTTCAATAAAAAGACATGTTTTATATTAAAAAATATATTTTTAATATACAGGGTGCGGCATTTATAGTGACGCGGGCATATTTTTCGGAAACAAAGTAAGATATCAAAAAATGTTTCAGACAAAAGTTGCATGGTTTCGGGGAGGCCACATGATAAAAATATGGATTTGACCTTAAGTGGTCTTTTCAAGGTGAGGTCAATGTGGTCGATGTTTTCTTAAATAGAACACCCCATTTTTTATTACATATTCTTATAGCTTATCCCGATAGCTTTCCAAAACATTATAATAAAGTATTTTTTTATTAAGTACTTTTTGAGTTATTTTATATTTTAATCTGACATATTTTGATATAAAAAATAAAATATCTCGTAAAATATTTAGTTTTCGATAATCTTACAGTAATACTTTTATGTACAGAATAATGAGACAAATCAATTAGTGTAAAGAAAAAAACAAATAATTGTTTTAAAAAATACATTGTAAATAATTACATACTTTTTCTTAAAAACAATTGATTTGTCTCATTATGCTATACATAAAAGTATTACGGTAAGATTATCGAAAACTAAATATTTTACGAGATATTTTATTTTTTATATCAAAATATGTCAGATTAAAATATAAAATAACTCAAAAAGCACTTAATGAAAAAATACTTTATTATAGTATTTTGGAAAGCTCTCGAGGTAAGCTACAAGAATATGTAATAAAAAATGGGGAGTTCCATTTAAGAAAACATCGACCACATTGACCTCACCTTGAAAAGACTACTTAAGGTCAAATCCATATTTTTATCATGTGGCCCCCTCGAAACCATGCAACTTTTGTCTGAAACATTTTTTGATATCTCACTTCGTTTCCGAAAAATATGCCCGCGTCACTATAAATGCTGCACCCTGTATAATAATTTCATACATATGAGATTTTATCACACAGATACGTATGCATGCATCCGCTCATGCATGTGTGAGAGAGATATAAAATATTACATATATTAAATTAATAAATATTAAATATTAAAATTACATTTTTAAACATAAAAAAAGATCATGAGTTTTAAATGTGAAATAAATCTTTTTAAATATTTTGCACATTACATATTTTTTATTTTATTACTTAACACGGTGTACTTTAAAAATTTTTAATTAAATTTAATTAAGAAGAATTTTTTAAGATTTTTAAAACTTAACCATTTCTTTATTTTTCACAAAATTCAACTTATTTATTCATAAAATAGTTTTGACATTTTCAAGAATTTTGTATTTTTAATTAACGAAGTTTCTCAAATGTCACATATTTTACCAGTCTTCTATGAAAAATGAAACAATTTAGTTTTCTGATTTGACATTATTACAGTTTCTATATGCACATTTGTCAAATATCGTAATATTCTTTACATTATCGTTATTTATTTTTATTCAAGAAAAACACCAGCAACAATCGAAAGCAAACTACCTGCCGTGGACGAAAATGCCGAAAAAGCACGCAATTTCCGCAAATTTCCATGAATCTGATCTGTGATTTGTTCGAAAAATTTACATTTTCGTAGAAATTGTACATTATTTGGATCACTGCACAAGTTAAAATTTACAATAATATTTTTTATTAAACTACAATAAAAAATCGTATACTGAAAACCGCAAGCAAAAGTGCAATGGAATAATCTCTGTGAGCAAATAAACGAAAAAATAAACAAATCGGCAATAGAAAATTAATAATTCTCAAAAAGAAAATTCATGAAATTATCAATGATTACAAAGTTATAAAAATTAAATAACTAGTGTTTTCAAACTTTGTTTGTTTGAAAGAATCTTTAAAACAGAATCTTTTAAAAAATAGGATCTTTAAAATTTAAAGAGCCAAACGTCGGAAGAATTAAAGCGCTTAAACAGATGAACGCAATGAAATAGATATGCAATTGTTTTCGCTTGTCGCGGCGAGCTCACAAGCCTTTAGCGTTCTCGAGTGACCACTTCGGCGGTGTCTCACAGAACATATTCTGAGCGTTCTTGCGCTTTTAAATATCTTATGATTATTTATCGTAGTTATTGAAAGATATTGTTGTGAATAGTGTGACGTGTGTGTGTATATGTGTGTGTGTGTGCAGTGATTTTAAGAAACTACAACTGTTTTAACGAAATTGTAGTTTCGATAAAATCACGAGATTCGCGGAAATTCGCGGGGATAGCGTGCTTTCTCGGTGTTTTCCGTTTGCGGTCGTCGGTTTGTTTTTTATTGTTGCAGGTGCTTTTCGTGGATCATCAAAATGGAAAACAATAACGTAAAGAACATTTCGATATTTAACAGATGTGCATACAAAAACTGTAATAACGTCAAGTCAGAAAACTGTAAATTGTTTCGTTTTCCACGGAAGACTGATGAAAGATTTGACATTTGGATAAGAAACTGCGGTAAGTAAAAATACAAAATTCTTGAAAATATATAAAATATTTGATGATAACAAAAGCTAAATGTCGTGAAAAACGGCTGTTTTACAAATTTTTAGTAATTTTTTAAATTAAATTTAATTAAAATTTTTTGATGTACACTGTGTAGCAGTAATGTCAAAAGCTGGACTTTAATTGTATAGTAGGACGAGCGGAGGACAAGGAAAAATTTTACACAAGTGCGAGCTGCATACATATAAATTGCAAGTAAAATTTTTCCTTGTCCTAACGCGATTGTGCGACGGCGACTCGCCACTCAGCTTCTAGTATCTGACTATATAATAAATATATATAATGCAAAATATTTAAAAATTATTAAATCACATTTGAAACTTATATTCTTTTTAATAAAAAAAAATTGCATGTTTAAAAAATATATTTTTAATATTTAATGATTTAATATATATTAGATTTTATCACATACACACATACACACACATACGCGCACGCGCATGTTTGTGATAAAATATCATATGTATTAAATTATTAAATATTAAAAACACATTTAAAAAAAAATAAAACACTTTTATTTAAAAAAATCATGGAAGTTTAAAATGTGAAACAAATCTTTTAAATATAAAAAATTATTTTTTAAATATCTTAAAAGCATTTTTTCCAATGTCAAAATTTACATTTTTTTTAATAAATAAAAATGACAACATTATGTGTCCGATGTGCTCCTCACCGATTCGAACGGCAATTTCTTTATGTATAGTTTTCGATAAATAATAGCTCATGTTAAAGCGAGAGCGCACACTTCTCAACCATTCGTCAAAAAAAATGCTACAGTTTTTCTAGCGAGTCTTAAGATGTTGCGAAGAATGATTATCGAAGCGAGCGCGTGGCTCTGCCGGTAGAGCTCTTATCTTGTAAGCGCGAGATCGCAGGATCGAATCTCGTTGTGTGACGATTTTTTTTCTCTTATTTTTTATCATTTTTTCTTTTTTTTTGTTTCCAGCAACATTTTAGCATTAATAAATAAATTACGCGAGTTTTATTAATTATATTTAATTTTTAACATTTTATTTTATTTTATTATATATTTTAAAGCAGTGCTGGGATTTAGATGCAACTTTCGGCCGGATTTCTTGACTCACGCCTACGGTCCCCCTCTTACTGCTCGCTCCTTAGCAACGCAGCGCCGAACGGCCGTAACTAAGGAGCGCGTCACTAGTCTCAGGAACGTGCGTGTCACAAATGTAGTAACGCAATAGCCTAGTGCCCTAGTAGCAAAACTGCTCATTAAAATTTTCTATTTAATACTTTATTTCTATACCTTCCTATTCCTTTACCCAAACAATTTTCAAGCCATGAATGTTAAAAGAGCATTTCAAATGTTAAGTGCAAGATTTGCTGCAGCAATATCAACAGCAGGCCAAAGTGATGTATTGAAAAGTTCTTCATGGAAAACATCTGTAGATTTTGTTTGCAAAATGAATAAAGTAATAGATGTTATGAATGTGTACTATTTAAATAATTGGAAAGGAGAAAAGGGTCCATTATCAGATATTAATTCAATGGCTGAAGAATTATTAATATCTTTTATTGAATGGTGTTCGAAGTGAAGTACTTCCCCCAACAAAATATCGAGACCTCCGTGCTTTGATGGAATGATTATGACTGTGCAAGCAATTTTATCAACGTATCGTTCCATTAAACAAGACCATCCATGTTTCAAGTTTGCCACTGGGTTTTGTAATCAGGATTCTGTAGAACATACATTCGGAAAAATTAGAGGACGCGGAGGATTCAACCTTAATCCAACTGCCAGAATGGTACGGTTAACGTTGCGCCACATTTTATCAAGTGGATATATTTATGGAAGTCAAAGGGGAAATGTAACTTGTCAGGAAACGTCTTCATTAACGGATGGTACATCGCTAGTTCATGGTGAAATGGAAACTAACAATGTTTCATTACAAGAAGAGTTTATTTTTTCAACTGAAATGGATGAGGATTCTGATAATCTCATTGCGACAGCTTTTGAAGAAATTACTCAATATTCAGAACAGAATTATTTCGATGACAATTTAGAAATAATTAATACCGACAAGGACAATTTAAATTTAACAGAATTATATGAAAGAAATGCAATTGCATATTTCGCAGGATATATTGCTCGCCATGGTTATGAGACTATAAAGTGCGACAGCTGCCGTGAAAAAAATTTGAAAACACCGATGGAAGGATCAAACGAAAATGAAATCTATATTCAGTTACGTGAATATAAACACCAAGACGAAGATGAACCTGAAATAGAATGGTTATCAAGGCCAAAAGATTCATTTTTAAATATTATCTCTCTTCAACTTGAATCAATCAACTCGTATTACAAGAAGTTTTGGCATTTAAAAGATGTGAAGAAAAAACTCCTCGAGATTTGTATAAAACACGTCCAGCATGCTGATGAAGATTGGTTTAATCAAAACAATGAATGTTATCAACATAGGATCGAAATGTTAGATTTCATGTTAAGAGTCAAGATATATGCGATCGCAAAAAAAAATAACAATAGAGGAAGAGAGAGAATAAATACAGCATCTGGAAAATCAAAAGAGATAAAGACAAAATGTCAAAAGCTAAAGAACATAAAACATATGTAACATCGTCATATTACATTCGAAAAATTTATGGTCGATCCCATACAGCACCGCAAGATTGTAACAACATTGCAGCAACATTTTTCTGCAAGATTGCAACTTTGCAGAAACATTGCAAAATGTTGCTGCAATGTTGTTATGATATTGCAGCAACAATAAAATGTCCGCCTACAGAAATATTGCAATATAATATTGCAGCAACATAGCAATATAATATATATGCAATAATACTTTATGTATATTTATCGACAATAATATCCTTACATATGAAAAAAATAATAAGAAATTAGGCCTATAAGAGTCAGGATCTAGTGTGTATATAGATTTTCTGTATTATAATAACAAAATTATAAAATGTAAATTTTTCGGTGCACATTCGATTTCCTTCAGTGACAGAGAATATCTAACAATAAGAGAAATAAGAAAAAACTGAATTTGCAGTTGTGTAAATTTACAATTTCTTTATATCCGAAACATTCAGATATCCGGATGCAAAAAGATCGTGGTGGATTTACGCATACAACGAGTTTTTTCACATCTCTCTTATCTTTATATAATCTCAAAATTTATTTATTAAAATCTGAAGTATCTTGCATATTAGAAAATTATTATCAAATTTTTTATTTTATATAAGAATGGAAACTATTAAAAGAATTTTTAGTCCAATGTCTGAGTCCCCTGTATTGGGGTCATATCATATAACTTAAACTAATAAAAATATTTATTATATCTTTAATCTTACTAGCCGCTCTTTGTAAACTTTATATAATCATCGTGATTAAAAATTAAATGCGGAATAGATAGCGCAACATGCGCCGCATAGCGGTAAACGAATGAACTAGCGATTATCGAATACTTTTTTTGTAATATTTTCGGAATGTTGCTGTAACATTGCTAAAGTTATATTGTAAAATAATGTCTTTGCAATATTTCTGCAACATTACACTGCAATATGCAATATTGCAATGTTGCAGCAATGTTGTTGCAAGCTTCAGTGCTGTATGGGATGTTCACAGTCCGTCCCTATTTCAAGATGATCTTAGCAGGAATGTCTTAATAAGATGCTAATTCCATACTGTGATTGGTCTACATCTGGCAAGACGTAGAAGTTTGTTGGGTAAATATATATAGTTTATTGTACAATCTTATATCACATTAAATTTAATTGTTTTTACAAAATATTGTAATATTATATTTGCAGGTCAAAATATAAATTATTTAAATTGACTGGTTTCGTGGAATACGAATGTGTGTCTAACAGATTATGGCTACAGAAGAATAGATTTGAAATATACATTTTTCAAACTTCAAACGATGAACTTCAAAGCCTCGCATACTTCCTAGAAAATGTACAGTGGAAACATTTGGAAAGAGTAAGTTTCAATCTTATGATATTATCAATATTATAATGTTAATTTACGATTTAAACATTATATAATATTATTTAATAATTTCATACCACTCTTTATAGGAAATCATATCTCATCAAAAGCACAGTATCAAAAGAACTACCAACTCTAGAAGATCTTCCCCAGATAGCCAAGAATGTTAAAATCACGTTTTGCCAAAGCTTTGCGACAAGGTGTGCTTTAATTTTGATAACAATTTTGTAGCAAACATTTGTCTTGTTTTGGTTTGTCAAAAAATTTGAAGCAAGTTGACGGCAAAATTTTTCGTCTCACGATGCTGTAAATAATAGGAAAAGGCTTGCCCGTAAATTTTACGCATAGAAGAACACGTATGATGCTAATTCACGGTGTAACACAAACTTTACGCCAATTAGTAGCAAATTTTGTTATACACGCTATAATAGCAAATTTACGACAAGAACAGAGCAAACGCTCGGTCTAGATCATAGACATAGTATATCTAGACCAAACGTTTGCCTTTATTTAAGGAGTAAACAGAGTATAGCGCTCTCTTTCGTCATGCTACGTGCGAGCGAGAGAGAACGCAAGGGGCACGAAACAGAGTATGTCCTTTTCTACGTGGGCATCGGCCCCCACTCCTCAACACTCGGTCTAGATATACTATGTCTATGGTTCCGACTGACAACGTGTCGGGTTCGGACGTGTTTTTGCGTACTGCGTATGTCCTTTGTCTGGACCTTTTTTTTTGGACTTCCTCCTCTCTTAAGAGTTTTTGCTTATATCTTACAAACCCATAAGAAACAATGGTGTATGGGCGACTAATGCCCAACCAGCCATAAAAGAAAGAAGAAGAATATTTATCATTTGACTCCGTAAAATAATCAAACATTGTGATAAAACTTGACTCGCATATTATATATTACCATCAATACGTTTACACCAGGATGTTATTTACAAATTTTAGCCAATTTTGTACATAGAAGATGTTTCGCTCACGTGCATGGCAAAAAATATGTTTTTATTATTCGGTGGTGTTCGTAACCACGTATTTTCTCGTTTTCGCTGACGACATTATTGCTGAGACAGGACAGCTAACTTTATGCGGCCAACCATCAATAAATAGGCGCAGGTAGTTACTCTGATTGATTGGTTTTTTTTCTCAATTAAGCAGATTTTAGCGATACATTTATCGACGAATTATTTTGTCTCATATTTTCGTCTTTTGATGAATTTTAATGCTCTTCCATAATGTTATTCTACATTATTTTTTATACAAACATTAAAATTGAGTGATAAATTAAACGCAAATTTAATTAAGCACTTATTAATCCTTTATTAGCCATCTTTCGTTATCCTTTATTATCTTTTGAGGATTTATATGACATTTGGTATACATGAAAATAATTAAACAAAATAAATATAAAAATCTATATTTTTTTTTAAGAGAAGGAGAAAAATAAAGCCTGTAGAAGTTAATTCCTACTAGTGTATTTTTGAAATTATGTATAATGATTAATAAATAGAAAACCAGAGTATTTGAGTAGAATGTTAAAATTAGATAGTGAATATTAATTGTTTATATGTTAGCATCTTGATATTTTATTCATCTGACTTTATAAAGCAGTTTGTCTGATTGTTTATAAAAAATATATACTGTTTTGCCAGTTTGGTATTTGTCAGCACATTAGATGGGAAGATATCCGCACTTGATGCTGGTAATTATGGGCAAAAGCAGTGGACTTTGGATTTTAATGATGGACCAATGTTATCGTCCAGTATACATAATATAGAAGTAATCAAATTTAAACAAATATTATCTATTAATATTAGAGATCACAAATTTCTATTAGTTATTTCTAAATAGTAAATTATTTTCTAAGACAAAGCAGACATTAATAACTCAAGACCAAATATTAATTTACAGCTTAGTGATAATGGACAACTGGTACGTTTCATCCCATCTTTGAATGGTGGCTTATACAAATTTGATGGAAAAACTTTGGAATCGATGCCAATATCGGCTGATCGATTATTATATTCATCATTTCATTATTCCGATGATTTAGACTTCTCAGGTGGTAAAAATCTACATACTTATGGTAAGTTTTGTCATATAAACATATTAGATACCCTAATTTCTTATTAGGTATATTATTTTTACAGTACTTGGTCACACAATCTAAAATTGTTTTTTTCTCGATGAATATATTAAAACATTACACAAGTATACACAACATATACACAATTTTTGAGTAATTAAAAATATAAGAAACTTTTAGACAATTAAGAGATCTTCAAAAAAATATAGATAAAAAAATATATTATTTAATTAGTTTAATTAAATAAACTTAATTTTTTAACAAAATTTTAATTTAAGATTCAATTATAAAGATATATATGGTTAAAGATTGTGGAAAATTGCAATCTTATCTTCAACTATTCCACCAAAAAAAAAAAAAAAAATTATTTTAAATTGATCCAAGAAACTATGATTATACAAGAATAGTTTTCACAGATCTTGTATATAATTAATATAAAACTTTGATATTCGTCAACAAAAATTTATAATTAATTTTTGAAAAACTATTTTGCATACTTAAAAATTCATTGTTCATATTATATAAATAATAAGCATTTATTAAGCATTCTATAATAGGTGTATCACCCAGCACAGGAAGAGTTTTATATGAATGTAAAGTTAGGGAATGTAAGAACAATACAGACCCTGAAGGACATATTGAATATGATGTACTTATCATTCGCCGTTTTCAACAAACTATACGAGCTATAGAAGCTCATACAGGTAATGAAAGGTAAACCGAAATAAATTATGTTATATTTTCTTGCATTATATATTATATAATTATATTATATATTCTATACTACATATTATATATTCTATACTACATATACAATCATATACTTAATAAGAAAATAGAATATATACCAATAGCTAACAAAATAATATCATTGGTTGAAGATGGAACTTCAGTGTTGGGCAACTTAATCTAAAGTTACACCGTCATATAAATGATTGCCTTAATATAGTGCCAGATATAGAAATCAAAGCGGTTATTTCAAAAGGTTTGGTTTGGGCTATTAATAAGAATAATCCTACTGTTATATTATGGCAATATCAGGTTAGTATAACAATTGTAATTTTATTGTGTAAAATGATAAAAGGATTTTATTTTTATTAGTTTGATGTTCCAATTGTTTCAATATGGCATGAAGACACGTCCAAAACTTTTATAAATCAAGAAAATTTAGGAAACAAGAAACAAATTAATTATTTGAAACAAATTAATTTATTTAATGATTCTCAATGGATCTGGAGATCTGCATATCCTACAAGTTCAAGTTTATATTTAGGCATGCATGAAAGACAATTATATGTGCAAGAAAATCCCAATCTTGAAAATTCATTGGATTTGTCTCCCAAGAATGTTATAAATAAGAAATATTTCTGGCAACCGCGTCCAGCAGATGGTATGTAAATGAAACTTAACATATTTTATTTTACATTAAAAAAAAATAATATTTATTATTAATGCCTATATATAAACTATAATTTCAGTTACAGCCCTTGCGAGTAATTTTCTGAATGAAAATAACAATAATGAAGTTTCTGTTGAGATAAATGAAGTATACAGGACAACTGCATTGTCTGTATTATATAATTCAGAATATATTAATGGTAAATAATGCCTTTAAATGTGTCAGTATCTTTAAAATTATTGATGTATGATTGCATAAATATAATTATAATAAAATTTAGTTATATAAAAATAATTTAATAAAAAATATAGCTAGAGTAATTATAGATTTAAACAAATTTATGATTGTGTAATTTTTTTGTAGGTAATGGATTTTTTCTGTATTCAACAGAACAGTTAATTGACAATGAACAATGTAATATTAAAAATAATATTACAAAGAATAATATTAGCACTAACATGAAAGAACACATAATCGAAGAGGAAACCAATACACCTGTTCAAATTATTATAGTATCGCTTTGGTATTGGTGGTAAGTTCTTCTTTTTTTTTTAAGTTCTAATAATTTTTTATACTTATGCATATATATACAAAATGACAATTTACAACTTAATATTATATTATTATTAGGAAAGAAGTTTTAATAATATCAATTACAACTGCCATTTTGTTGAATTTTATGCTAACACAACATTTCTTAAGTGCAACGACAGTTGCTACTAAGGATGCTATACTTCCAGTAAGTGAATCTATAATCTTTTACTAAATGTAGAATTAATTAAATCTTTCTGTTATCTTTTTTTTCATTTCGATATTTTTTATTTGATCTATATTTTTCCTTTACTTCATTTAGAGTTATCTAAAATAAATATTACATTTCAGCCTTTAATAGTAGAAAGACATGTAGAAACCAAAAGAAATGATTCATCTAACGATGGCGACGAGAATGTGAGTAATTTTAAATCGCGTTATTTAACGGATTTTGAGCCAATTGATTGCTTGGGAATGGGAGGCTACGGTGTTGTCTTTGAGGCCAAAAATAAAATTGATGATTGCAATTATGCTATCAAGAGAATTGCTTTGCCAAATAGGTAAGTTCTTAATAAATTATTCTTTTCTTTGCCATAAGCAGTACATATTATTAAATGGAATTTAAATAGTACAAAGAATTATATGTTTTTTGACACAAAACTTTTTGAGACCTTTGCAATATATAAATTTGAATAAATATAAAAAATATATAAGCATGGTTAATAAATATATAGTCAAAAATATGTATTGTTAAATAATAACACAATTATTAATATAAGAAAGCAAGACAGAGAATATTAAGTACATAAATAAGTAATTAAATTTTGAAAATATAAATATTGTAAAAAATTTTTGATATATTTATGTAAATGTCTATATGTTTTCAACTTTGCACAATTATATTATTTATGTTACAGTAATTTTATTTCTGAAAATATTTAAAAAAATAATTGTGCGTTTTTTTATTATATTGATGTGCTTAGCAACATGTTTTGTTTAAAATTATAAATTTATGCTATCATTTTCTAATAATCCTTCTAAATTTGCGGGATGTGCAATTAGCACCTAGTTACATTTATAGATAAATGATACATTCATAAGAGTAGAATTGTAATTAAGCAAGAATTTTATAAAAGAAATGCTGTATTTCAGCCGAGATTCAAGAGAGCGCGTAATGAGGGAAGTAAAAGCATTAGCTAAATTAGATCATCACAATATTGTAAGATACTTTAATGCTTGGCTGGAGTGCCCTCCTAGTGGATGGCAAGAGGGACATGATCAACAATGGATTAATAAGCTAAAATTTTCGTCGTCTGCATTCCCTTCAGAAGTAACTCAGACTGAAACAAAACCTAATGATTCTGTATGCATCGATATTTCTCAAACCGATCCTTCTGTAGATAGTGCCCACGAAGCTTTTGAATTAAATAATGTAGATGTGGACGACGATTCACTTGTTGTATTTGAAAAGTCAGATGAGAAGCATCATGACAACGATGCATTTTGTACTAATGGTTGTAGTACTGATAGTTCGGACATATCTTTTTCAAATAATGAACTTGAAAAGGAATTACCAAATATTAATTATACCGATCATTCCGAAAGTATTGTGTTTGAAGAGACTGATAATAATATTATGGTAGAAAAGAAAAAACACAAACGTCAAAAGTCTTTTTCTTTAAATTTATATAATAAATCGAATAATCACAAATCGGCAAAAATGTTCTTATATATACAAATGCAACTGTGTCAAAGACTCAGTCTCAGGGAATGGCTAAAGCAGCACACATCAACAAGAGATTCCATTCAAGTATTAAATATTTTTCAGCAAATAATAGATGCTGTAGAATATGTGCATTTGCAAGGGTTAATTCATCGAGATTTAAAGGTAATATCTTGACCTGAGATATAGATGATACAAATTTTCTATTTAGTAATATTCTATTTTGTAATAAAATTCGTTTTTTTTTTTTATAGCCATCAAATATATTTTTCGCTTATGATGATAAAATAAAGATCGGCGATTTTGGCCTTGTAACGGCAATGACTGAGAGCTGTGATGGCGCTCATACACTTTCAGCCGAAAATGAGAATGTCACTTTAAAAAATAATATACATACTGCATGTGTTGGCACACACTTGTATATGTCACCAGAACAAATTAATGGCCAAATGTACAACTACAAAGTAGATATTTATTCTTTAGGAATAATTTTCTTTGAGCTTCTTATACCATTTTTTACTGATATGGAAAGAATAGTTGCGCTTTCAAATTTGAAAAAATCTATTTTTCCAAAGGACTTTGCAGAGAATTATTCTGCTGAGGTAAGACAGTCAATAGAATGTATTAATTTTACTATAAGATTAATTAGAACTGTGCATGTGTATTACGTATTACAACTAAAATATAATAAATAACTTTATTTATTACAGTACAATTTGCTCCACATGATGTTGGATGAAGATCCTGCTAAGCGACCTACAACTTTAGGTATTAAAGCAAGGCCACCTTTGCAAAATTATAAAACAGCCGGGTTTAATATAGATATAGATTCAAAGTGTCATTTTGAATTGCCACAATTGATTAGAAACTCCTCTATGAGCAACAGTAATAGTAACAGCGAATCATCAGAGAATACAATTTAAGAAAGAAATGCAAGTTACAAATATTTTTGACATTCTTATTACTGATAAGTAAAAGGTTATTTATTATTATTTTTTTCATTAATTTATCCATATTTATATAGAAGCAGATAGCGTCATGCAATAATATAAAATATTTGGTGTTGCATGAATATGTGCATCACGCACAGACTTCTACATATTAATTATAATATATAGAATATATATAATATAATATAATATATAATATTATATAATATATTATATAATATATAATATAATATATATCTATATATTATTATTTCTATATATATTAGAAGGTATTTATACAAATCTTGTAAAAAAATTCCCTGAAAATTCCCTAAAAATTCCCTGATCTTCCAGGTATTTTTATTCAAAATTCCAGATAACAAAAATATTTTAAAGATTTTTCGCTGCAATTTCCTAAAATAAGTTTTTTTTATTGTACGCGTTTTCTAATGCTTTACATTTATATGAAGAAAAAACAAAGCCATTTAAGTTTTATGTGCTAGATTTACAAATGTTCTAAAAAAAAGACTGAATAGTTTTTGTTAAGATACAAATTTTTTACTAACCTTTAAACAACCTTTTTCATTTTTTATCACTAAAAATTAAAATAAAGAATATGTGTACTGCATATTCAATATTTTGTTAAGACATTGAATATATATAAACAGAGAGAGATATATATATTGTTTAAAATATATTTTAAACAATTCACAACTTGGCTTATTGGCGGATTCTATTGCTTACAGTATAAGAGCAAAATTATCAAAAAGAAAATTTTTTTAAATTTTCTGAGTCCCTATCAAATTCCATGAGAATTCCCTGATTTCTCCAAATACAAAAAAATCCCTGAGAATTCCAGATTTTCCATGTTTTTTTCCAGGGAATAGACATCCTGTTATTATTTTCTATATATAAAATATATAGAAGTCTGTGGCATCACATTATATTAAAATATTGTATGTAGATATATAAATAGAAAAAAAAACTAATTCCCCCCCCCCCCATAAAATACGGTTTTTTGTGAAAAAAAAACGTTTTTTTATATCTCTAATTGTGTAATTGTAATTTACTTGATTTACTTAATATACTATTTACATTAATTTGCCATTATATTTGCTTATGTACAACATATCAGTTTTGTTTGCAAAATGGCAATTTTTGAATAACAACACCTGGTTTTTTTTATATTTTATTATTGTTACATTTTATTAAATAAGTTCTTAAAAAATATCAATCATATTGTATTATTTTCTTCTATATATTACTTTCCATGAACATTGAACAAAGAGATGTAATTAATTTTTTTTCTCTAATATCTATTAAAAGTATACAGAATGGATCCAAACGTTCCGGCCAGACTTTGAGATTTTATAGGAAGTTTAATTCTGAACAAAAAGTTTCCTATAAACATGGGGCAAAAAATACTTCCTTAAAAAGTTAACGCCAAAAAACCTCTGAAACGGTTATTTTATACATTTTTACAAATATCAGGAAAAGTATGCGTTTTTTAACAAAAAGTACCGAAACAAAAGTAGAGAATTAAATTATCTTTCAAATGAGATCAAAATGACCTTCCCAAAGTTAGCCCCCCACTTTGACTTTTGGGAATTTTCTTTTTATCAATCGATTGGTGGTTGATTGGTAATGTTTGGTATCGCATTAAAAAAGTTTGGTAGTTACCCGTTTTTTGACAAAATCGTAAACAAATTTTTGACCTTTTTTTAGCCCCCCACTTTGACTTTTGGAAATTTTTTTTTTACCAATCGTTCAATGGTTGATTGCTAATGTTTGGTATCGCATCCAAAACGTTTGGTAGTTTCCTGTTTATTTAAAAAAAAATTTTAAACAAATTTTTAACCTTTTTTTTAGACCCCCCCCCCCCCCCCCCCCATTTCGACTGCTGGGAATTTTTTTTTCACCACTCGTTTGGTGATTGATTGGTAACGTTTGCTACCGCATTCAAAATGTTTTTTTGTATAGCTAATAATTTTACATATACAGCCAGATTTTGCAATTCGGCTCTTAAAAATTTATAATAAGCCCCGTTTTACAATAAGCCGTATGTCGTTAGTCGTAAGCAAATTGACCAATCACAATCGAATATTCTCGGAATAATCGACTGTCATTGGTCAATTTGTGACTTACAACCGTAATCCCAATCGCCCACAATCCATAATGTAATACGGTCTTAAGGGTCGGCAGGAGTGACGATCAAACTCCGAATTGATATTGAAGACCTCGCGCGGTGACAATGCGAAACTCCGACTTCAGGATTACCAATCTGAGAAATAAATTCTCGATCTCTATGTAGAGGTGTATGTCCATATACGTACACACACGATTGAATTGCTGGCGTGGACGCACCGTGGAGAGGAAAGATAGAAAAGGATCAACGATCAAGGTGCCTTTTCACGCTGACGCTCGACGCTCATTTTTAGCGTCAAAATAGGTCAGGTGATTAAAGTTGACGCTACATTTTGAAAAACGCATGAAAAGGGTTTAGCATCGAATTTATAGCGTCAATACCGTGTGTGTAATCGTATCATCGTGAATCATGTCATTCAGAAATAAATATTACATGTGGTTAAGCGAATGTACGAAAAAATTATCAGAACAAAATCGGCAACGTAAGAAACTTTTAGCAGTAGTTCTGATAAACGATGAATTACAAAAACAGGAAAGAAGAAATTATCATAGGAAATGTTATTGGGTTAATCCAATATTCATGGAACGATACGATCATGGATTTTACCACGCAATCTTTCCTGTTATTATTTTGGAAGAAGCACGATTCAGGAATTATTTTCGCATGACTCCTACACAATTTGAAGAGTTACTAAATTTAATAGCACCCCATACAGCACAGAACATTGCAATTACATTGCAGTAATGTTACAGTCTTTCAAGTTGCAATGTAATGTTGTTGAGACATTATTGGAACATGTAATTGTAATATTTCATGAAAATGTTACAGCAACATTCCAAAAGCATTACAAAAACAGTTTTCAGTAACCGCTATTTCGTTCGTTTACCGCCATACGGCGCCCGTTGCATTATATATCTCGCATTTAAGTTTCAGTCACGATGATTATATAAAGCTTGCAAAGAGCGGCTAGTAAGATTAAAGATATATAACTATTTTTATCAGTTTAATATATACGATCCCAATACAGGGAATTCAGATATATTGAACTGATTGTTCAATCGGACAAATAAATGTCCGAAAAAGTTAAAATTATCCGTTTATTGTTTACTTAAAATGTTAAAATAGAGTCTAATATCCACATAAATAAAATTTTAACATTTATGAATTAAATTATTTAATTATTATCAATTTCTTAAACGTAAATTATTTATAAAATAATGATGTTAATTAAATAACAGAAAATTGTTTAATAGTTTCCATTCCTATATATATATAATCAAAAAGTTGATAATAATTTTTTAATATGCAGAATACTTCGGATTTAAATAGATAAACCTTGAGAATATATAAAGACATCCAAAAGAGACGAGAAAAAACTCGTTGTAATTGCGTAAATTCACAATCTTTTTTCTTATCTCTCTCTTGGATGTCTTTATATATTCTCAAAGTTTATCTATTAAATTTGAAGTGTTCTGTATATTTGTAGCAAGGCATTCCAATATTACAAATACATTGCACCGTAACATTATTGTAATCTTACATTGTAATATTTCTAAGGGCGGACATTTCAACGTTGCCGCAGGCTTGCAGTAACATTGCAGAAACATTTCGCAACTTCTATGCAATATTACAATGTTTCAATGCAAGATCTATGCAACATTTCTGCAATCTTTCGGTGCTGTATGGGACCATTTATTATGAAGCAAACAGTGATTCGGGAGCCTATATCTGCAGCAGAACGATTATGTCTGACAATAAGGTAAATTTATAGAATTGATTTTGTTATATACTTTTTATTTATCTTATCTATATATACAATTTTTTCCTATAAATATCAAACTCAGATTTTTTTATATTAATTAGGTTCCTAGCTTCTGGTGATTTGATGACATCTATGTCATATCAATACCTTGTTGGGTTAACAATTGTGAGTAATATCATCGAAGAGACATGTAATACTATTTGGAATTGTCTGCAGAAGAAAATACTTCCTCCTTGTTTAAATGAAGACAATTGGCTAAATATTGCTAGAAACTTCGAGACAAAATGGAACTTTAACCATTGTATTGGAGCAATTGATGGAAAACATATTCTTCTTCAGGTATATACATATGCAAAAACAATATATATATATATATATATATACAGTGCTCGGATTTAGTTACACATTTCGGCCCGATTCCATGGCTCACCCCCACTCACCGCTCATACGTTAGCGACGAGTCGCCAGATACGCGTAACTAAGGAGCGCGACGCTTTGTCTCAGGAGCGTCCGTATATAAAAATGTCCAAATATAATAATAAGACAATACTTTTCTAAATGCACCGCGAAAATTCTCAAAATTAAAAGTTTTTCTTCAATATTTTATATTTCATTGATATAAAATAATGAAGAAAAACTTTTATTTATAGAAAAGTATTGTCTTATTATTATATTTGGGCATTCTTATATACGGACGCTCCTGAGACAAAGTGTCGCGCTCCTTAGTTACGCGTATCTGGCGATTCGTCGCTAACGCACGAGCGGTGAGTGGGGGGCAATAGGCGTGAGCCACGGAATCGGGCCGAAATGTGCAACTAAATCCGAGCACTGTATATATATATATATATATATATATATATATATATATATATATATATATATATATATATATATAATGTAAGGATAAATTATAAGTTTTTGAAAATTTTTTTCGGTGACCAGATAATGCAGGTTCTGCATATTTTAATTATAAACATAGCCATAGCATTGTATTGATCGGAATTTGCAATGCAGATTATATTTTAACTTTTGTTGACATCGGAGCTTATGGCCGACGTAGTGACGGTGGAATTTTTAGAGATTCTATAATAGGTCACAAATTCAACAATCGTGAAATGAATTTGCCTAAATCAGAACCTCTTACAGTAGATGGGCCATCTTTACCTTACGTGCTTGTAGGAGACGAAGCATTTCAGTTAACAGAACACTTATTTAGACCGTATCATGGAAAAGGCGGTTTAAATCAAGAACGGACAATTTTTAATTACCGTCTTAGCCGAGCCAGAAGAACGATCGAAAATACTTTTCGTATTTTGGTTAGTCAATGGAGAATTTTAAAACGACCAATTATTTGTACAGTAGAAAAATCAATGAAAATTGTGCAAGCTATTGTATGTTTGCACAACTGGCTTCGTAAGCAAGATATCGGATTTCAACATTTTAAACATTTTATACTTATTTTATACATTAACTGTAATATAAATATTTAATGCAAATAAAACATTTTTAAATTAAAAACAAAAAAATATTAATTTTTTAAAAATAAAAGAAAATATTAAATTTTAACAAATGTTTAAAAAAAATATGCTGTTCCAAGGGAAAAAGATATATTATTGAATGTTGCTTTTAAATAAAACATATTCATTAATGTTTTCTTGGATCATTATATCATAGGTTAATTGTAATATTTTTTGCATTGTTTCAAACCTAGTCCTTGATGACATTTTCTTTAACCTAAATCTCACTAAACTTAAAAAAGAATCCATTTCGTCAGGTTCTGGTGGCAGGAAGAACTATTCTATCTTCTTTACACATAGCATCCACCATTCTTTCTATTGCACTAGGGCCGGGTTGTTCCAACCTCTAGGTAAACTTACCTGACGGTTAAAAGCACACTAATGTATGCTTTTAACCGCCAGGTAAGTTTACCTAGAGGTTGGAACAACCCGGCCTAAAAGTATCACTTTTTTTCGTTTTCCTTTATTGGAATCTAAAATACAAAAATTTTTTCAATTATTTTTAATAATTTTTTAAATTATTTTTAATAATAATTTGACATGTTTCAATTGTACCTGTTCGGAGGGTTTCTGCATTATTTTCATCATTTATTAACGATGAGTTTGAATTATCCTCATTATTTATATTAGACACCGTGCTGTAATGTTTATAATCAATCAAATACTTTAATATATAATTCATATAATTATTTAATAAATTTTTATATTCATATAATTATTTAATAAATATTTATGCTTACATTTTTTGAAGACAAGAGTCTTTAAGAAAACTCATCGAATGGTAATGAGGCCATTTTCGCACTGTATTCCTTCTACCAGATCCACTCATTCGCTGTTCTGATTGCATAATTTTACGGTACGTATCATGCAATGACTTGAATCTTTTTTGTGCTTCTTCTGCATTTATTTTACCTGCAAAGGATATAAATTTATTATTTTGTTAGATGTTTATCGTATTATTTTTATACTCACCATTAAATGCCACAGCTATTTCTGACCATAATCGTTGTCTTATTGTAGATCTGCTTTGCACCAAAGGTAAAGAATAATCCCACAATGGTGGGCGTTTTTGTACTTCGAGAATTAATAATTCTTCATCATCAACATTTAATTTGTTTCCTGCGCTATCATTTAATTTTTGACGTTTGTTATAATTAATTTATTTAAGTTGTCCAGAAATTCTTGGTGTTTCCTTTTGTCTTATGTGTACAATATTATCTAAAAAAATTATTTTTAAAAAGATGATATCTCTCTATTTAAAAAGATTCTTTTTGCTTCCTCATAGAGGAAGCTTTGTTTTCGTGACAAAATTTTATTTCGAGTTTCCTATGCCAATGTGTTTAAAATGTTCCAAAACGTCGAAAAATCATATTCCTAAAAAATGTCTGTATGTATGTATGTATGTGTGTATGTATGTATGTGTGTATGTGTGTATGTATGTATGTATGTATATATGTATATATGTATGTATGTATGTATGTATGTACGCAATATATTGTACAATCTCTAACTTCCGCAATTTTTGAGATATCGGGTTAAATTTTTTTTACACGGATAGAGTATCATTCAAGGATGGTTGGTATTGAATTTGGTGAGAATCGATGAAAAGGTTCATTTTTTATAAAATTTTTAATTTTTTGAGGAATGTCTGTATACATTGTAACTTTCGCAAATTTTGAGATATTAGGTTAAATTTTTTTACATGGATAAAGTATTATTAAAGGATAGTTGCTACTGAATTTGGTGAGTATCGGTGAAAGGGTTCATTTTTTATAAAATTTTGAATTTTTTGAGAAATGTCTGTACACGCTGTAATTCTCGGAAAATTTGAGATATCGGATTAAATTTTTTTTACATGAATAGAGTATTATTAAAGGATGGTTGGTACTGAATTCGATGAGTATCGGTGAAAGGGTTCATTTTTTACAAAATTTTGAATTTTTTGAGAAATGTCTGTACACGCTGTAATTTTCGGAAAATTTGAGATATTGGATTAAATTTTTTTACATGAATAGAGTATTATTAAAGGATGGTAGTGAATTTGGTGAATATCGGTGAAAGGGTTCATTTTTTACAAAATTTTGAATTTTTTAAGAAATGTCTGTACACGCTGTAATTTTTAGAAAATTTGAGATATCGGATTAAATTTTTTTACTTCTATTGTTATCATGAAACGATTCTTCTACTAATTGTTTCACATTATTTATATCGCTTTGTCTCACGATAGTTATTCCATCATCTAAAAAATATAAAAAACATTAATATTTGTTTCAGTAAATATAGAAAGAAAATAAATATTGAGAAAAAAATGCTTTTTTTATTATAGGTTCCAGTAAAAGAAAAAAAAGAATAAAAATACAACACATACCTGCACATACCTGCTAATGGATAAAAATATAATGTGTTTGGATTAACAATATAAGAATTATATCCTTCTAGGCAACCATGTGTGTTAATATCTTTTTGATCACATATTTCTTCACATACTCCACATGTTTGAACAAGTTCATAATCCTACAAATAAAAAATAATATATATTATTAAATCAATTCTTTTAATATATGTAACATTTTTTTATTCTATATTTACAGACTTAAAAATATCATATGTTACTTATTTTGGTAAATATGAAGAATGTGTATCTCCTCAATTTAAACAAAGCTTGATATTACTGCGAACTTTGACGAGTAGAAAATGGTATTTAGAATAGTTGCTCAGTATTATAAAATTTTTAATGTAATAATATTTAAAAATTTTTCAAAGATGGGAATTCATTGTATCAATAGAATAAAAATACATGGCAATGTAATATAATATAATATAATATATGCAATGTAATATAATATAATATACTTCAAGCTTATTTAATGAAATAACTCTTAAAGGTCGGCAGGAGTGACGGCCAAACTCCGAATTGATATTGGAGACCTCGCGCGGTGACAATGCGAAACTTCAGGATTACCAATTTGACAAATAAATTCTCGATCTCTATGTAGAGGTATATGTCCATATACGTACACACACGATTGAATTGCTCGCGTGGACGCACCGTGGAGAGGAAAGATAGAAAAGGATCAACGATCACGTTATCCTTGTTCCTCTAGCACAGTGCTGGGATTTAGATGCAGCTTTCGGCCGGATTTCTTGACTCACGCCCAGTGTTGTTCTCGGGGACGCTTTCTCGCGCATGCGCAGCGCATTGGTAGAGAAATCCAGCGACGGCGTATGTAGTACATATTTGTGTACGTACATTACTTACAATAATATGTTTAATGCCAGAAATTTTTTAAGCTAATTATAATCGTCTTTTATTAATTTTTTATTATTTATTTGTGATTCATTAATTTGTAAAACATTTTAGATTATTCTTAACATTATCTGAGCAGAGGGCTTAACAGTACCCTTTTTCTTATAAATTTGACACGTATCTTAAGGCCATGTTTAACACGCATGCGCGAGAAAGCGTCCCCGAGAACAACATTGCTCACGCCTACGGTCCCCCTCTTACTGCTCGCTCCTTAGCAACGCAGCGCCGAACGGCCGTAACTAAGGAGCGCGTCACTAGTCTCAGGAACGTGCGTGTCACAAATGTAATAACGCAATAGCCTAGAGCCCTAGTAGCAAAACTGCTCATTAAAATTTTCTATTTAATACTTTATTTCTATTATTAATACTATTATTAATTATATTATTAACTTCATTTCTATTATTAGTAACTATTATTACTATAGTATTAATAACTAAAATAATTATTATTCTATTATTAATTACGTATGTTCTGTAACAATTTAAAATATTTATGTTTTATTTAAAGCTTCTAACGCACTATTATATATCAATTTACGTTATATTATGTTATTTATTTTTACAATATATATTGAAATATAAAAATAAATATAAATATATTGAAATACGTTTTGATTAAGATTAAAAGAAGACACGCTTGCTGCATATAAAAACTATATATTAAAAATTATAAAAATTATATATAAAAAGATTATGTTTATAATATAATTAGGAGACAATAGATTTCCTCATCTAAAGTTTTGTGGAATAGGCCTACTGGGGAAACCACTTTAAAAAAAACGCATCAACAATAGTACCTCATGGGTGATGAGAAAATCTATTGTCTCCTAATTATATTATAAACATAATCTTTTTATATATAATTTTTATAATTTTTAATATATAGTTTTTATATGCAGCAAGCGTGTCTTCTTTTAATCTTAATCAAAACGTATTTCAATATATTTATATTTATTTTTATATTTCAATATATATTGTGAAAATAAATAACATAATATAACGTAAATTGATATATAACAGTGCGTTAGAAGCTTTAAATAAAACATAAATATTTTAAATTGTTACAGAACATACGTAATTAATAATAGAATAATAATTATTTTAGTTATTAATACTATAGTAATAATAGTTACTAATAATAGAAATGAAGCTAATAATAGAATTAATAATAGTATTAATAATAGAAATAAAGTATTAAATAGAAAATTTTAATGAGCTGTTTTGCTACTAGGGCTCTAGGCTATTGCGTTATTACATTTGTGACACGCACATTCCTGAGACTAGTGACGCGCTCCTTAGTTACGGCCGTTCGGCGCTGCCACAGTATATACAGTAGCGCAACTCCCTGTCGGCACCTTTGATGTTGGTCAAAACGGAGTGCGCATGCGCGAAATAAGTAAGTTGGTCGGTAACGCCATCTGAGCTTTTCTCTCGCTCACTCTCGTTTTTCGTTCTCTCTCTAACTCATTGATACATATGTAGCAATAAATAATAATCCAAAATAATGTATTTTAATACAAAATATATATAGATAAATTGTTAATAATATATTTGAAAAAGGAAAAAAATAAAATAATGAAAAAATAAATATAATTATGTTAATATACAATATATTACATAAATAATTATACTATATGCAAAATATATTACATGAAATAATAAAGAGAGCAAAAAAAAGAAAAGAAAATATTATTCGAAAAATGTTAAATGTATTATAAAGACAGTATCAAGAAAACATATATATATAAATAAATAAATATATATATATATATAAAGTTATAATTACAAATATAATTATATTAAATATCTGTAATCGTTTCGTAATCGCATTGTATCAAAAACTCTGATAAATTGCGCGATCGTACAATAAATAACATATAATGTCATCTATTCCGCCAAATAAGGTAGGTAGTAGGCATTTAATTGGGTATTTAATTAGTGTGAGAGAGAACGAAAGAGTAGAAAAAAAAGAGTAAATGAGAGAGAAATTTAGATGGCGTTACTGGCCAACTTACTTATTTCGCGCATGCGCACTCCGTTTTGGCCAACACAAAATTGGGAGAGTTGCGCTACTGTATATACTGTGGCGCTGCGTTGCTAAGGAGCCAGCAGTAAGAGGGGGACCGTAGGCGTGAGTCAAGAAATCCGGCCGAAAGTTGCATCTAAATCCCAGCACTGCTGTAGCATATCGCTTTATAGCCGAGATACGGCCTGAAAATGCTTTTTGGCCTCTCGTGGCAGAAAACAGTAATGCAACTAGGCTAACAAGCGCCCACTTTTTGTAAATTTTATATTTGTTTATGCACATTTATGCGTATATATGTATCAATAATATCTAAAAATTATATATATGATTAAAAATTGTATGACGATAAATAATAACAGTAAAATAATAACTCACAGAATGAACTAATATACAATATGTAAAACACGGGCACTTATTAGACTTGGCAATTTATTGCTTTTTTACTTGTTGCTTTTTCATCGATACTTTATATATTGTCAGCATGATAGAGCGACAAGGAGAGAACGATTGTTAATTCTTGGCTTACATTATTTTTTAGTAATTGCAAATTTATAGACCGACAAGTATGCTATCTTGATTTCTTTTCGATTATATCGATATTATCGTGTAAAAATATCTGCTACATAAATACTGATAATATGAAAGCATTTACAAGAAATATGTGATGGCTCAGTGCAAGAGTGTTCAATCTATCACGCAGTAAACTCAAGTTCAATTCCACAGACATCTTAATAGACTTCCGTTTGTTCTCTTGGTGAGTGAACATCGTTATCAATTGTAATCAGCGCGTTTATCATTTTGTCGATTCGAGGACTCTGCTAATCTGGTCCTTGCGAATATTGTACTCTTGTGTGACTCGACTTGCTTGCCAGCTTGGGCATAGCTTTCTTCAAGTTCATCTTTGGCCTCCTTCGCTAATCTTGCGTCGGCACGTGAGTTAGGACACGGCCATATTGTCCTTCCGTGCAAGGACATATTCTGCGTATTAAATCATACGCCTTTACACACACCACACGTGTTATTTTATCATCATTATGGAGGTCACTCCGGAAAAGATCTATGAGAACACAACAAAGAACATGTCTTCGCCTCTTATTGAGACGAACAACAACGATGATGTTGCCGAAAACGTGCGCAATATAATCTATCGTAATCGTAAAAGGAATCCTGATTTTTCTTTGAGAAGCCCTCTTCCACCAAAAAGATCCACTCTGGATCCATTTGATTTGCAAGATCCTAGAATCTCAAACAAATATGGCCTCTCCACCAAGCCTCCATTCATTATACATATGGAGAAAATCATCTATAAACCTTTTTCCGCCGCCCAGGAACGGGTTTCGGAAAACAAAGAAAGTAACGACAACGCCAGCACAGGTATCGGTAGCTCTAACTCTATCCTATCTAATCCTAATCAAAGATCTTCCACTGGCTCATATGGCATTATTGCATTTGGTAAGCGTATCTTTAAACATATTGATAACTTTTCTTCAGCCTATGACCTAAAAACTATAGGTAGGAATAAATTTACGGTAACTTTCCCAGATGGCAATTCTGCAAATAAATTCTGTGATATTTTTAATAAAAAATCCAATATCATCTTTCCTAGGGAAACATGGATAGCATACATACCTACCCTGCCGAAAATGGTCGATTAAAACCGATTAAAACATAATCCGTTTTAATCGGTTTTAATCGGTTCAATCCGCGCCCGGATTAAAAAGTAATCGATTTTAATTCCGAACGAACTATAATCGGTTTTAACATCGCTTTCGCGGATTATTTCCAATCTAACATCATTACATTCTAATCCATATTGTTGTCAATCCAAATAGACACGAATAATCGAATGGATATTGTGGCTGCCGTAGGTCGTCACATTAAGCACAATCCGCGATACAATAGTGCGACCCGCAACTTGGCGGCCCACGCGCTCCCGCGTCCGCGCGTAGTCCCGGGCGGCGCCGCTACGCGGCGAAGGTCGAGCGAGCCAACCTGGAAGTAGAAAGCGGTCAAGCGGGGATATAAGGCGGACCCTCTGCGGAGAAATCGTATATTTGTTTTTAACAACTGAATCCGTTTCAATTGTAGAAACACCGATTCAACAATTGATTGTGACTCATGATAACAGCAAATCCGACTTCACACTACATAAAATCAATTTACTTTTCATCTGCGAAATGATAAAATTTTTTATTAAAAGGGATTATTTTTACCTATGAATTGACTATGGTAAATTCCAATTCAATTGCATTAAAACAGGTTTAATTGTAACTTTATGAAATCGTATTAATTTCGGATTGAGGTGGAGATATATCATCCAACATTAATCTCGCCTGAAGCGTATTAAATTCAATTTGACTATTTTCAATCGGTTTTAATACCGCATTTTCGGTGCAGAAATCCCGATCAATTCGGATTACATTTCTTTAAATCCGTTTTAATCGACCATTTTCGGCAGGGTAGTTATAGAGTTGTTATGCCTGATACAGACTATGCATTGAAGATTGAGATTCAAGATTCAAGATTGAAATTTGACCAATCAGAATAAAGAAATTTTAGTCCCTTTTGTTCTGATTAGTCAAATTCCAATCTTTAATCTTCAATCTTCAATTTTCAATGCGTAGTCTGATACGGGCTTTAGACAGTTTGTCGTCAGGGGTATTGACGATGACGATTCCCCTGAGGACATAATAAAAAATATCCGCCCTCCGCCGGATTGGGATATTCTGTGGCAACCTCCATTCGAGGCTTCCAGACTGGAAAAACCTTTTCGAACCCAAAATAAGGATAACACCTTCACTACTAAAATCATTGACTCTGACTCATATATTATCCGTTTCAGGACAACAACTGTACTCCCTAGCATTATATACATGGGAAAAAGACTTCATCTCATCTCTTTTATCGAAAAAGTCAGAAGGTGTCAAAGGTGCCAGAGATTCGGCCATGTTGCAAAAATTTGCCGGACTCCGGAAAAGAATACTATTTGCCAACGTTGCGGTAAGAATACCTCTTCTCATGGCTGTAATAGTAACGATAACGAACCCTGCACGGCCGAAAAGCCTTCTTGCATTAATTGCCAAAGACAAAAATTGCCGGACTCTGTTACGGAACACGAGGCATCCTCCAACTCCTGTCCCGTCTTCCAAAAACAGAGAAAAATTAAAAAACTCATGGCTTACCATAACATCTCTCATATGGAAACCATTTTAATTCTTGAAAATGCAAATCCTCATTTACAACCAGGTAATATTCTACCTCATTCACTCCCTCCTCTTGGAGTTCCCCTTCCTACCCTGGGTGAATTCCTCCCTGGTGCTCCTCCAGGATCCTATGCGGAGGCGGCATCTAGGAACAACTATAACAATTATAATCATAATCTTAGCTCAACCTTTAACAAAACTCAGTTCCCCAAAATCGTTAAATCTCAACACATCTCTAATAAATCTTCCATTAATCCATTAGCAACCTATAAAAGACAAGAGGCCAATCCTAAACCTAAAGTTTATTACCCCTCCCAAAAGAAACTCACCTACATAACCCCCTCCCAAAACCCTCCCACATCACCACCTAATCCCTCTACTATCACCGAATACCATAAATCTTTACCGATCAACAAACACGCTACCACATCCACTCTTCCCCCCCTCGCTTCAACTACTAATAATCTAAACACTCTCTCCTCGCACTCTGAAATCATAAACAATTGGATCCTTGAATGTCAAAACAGATTCTCCTCTGTCAATCTCATACAAACTGACATATTATCCCAAATGGAAATTCTCCTTAATAACGCCATTCTTTCTTGACGGACTCTGCCATGGGCTTCCTTACGCTCATTGCACGAAGTAAATTCATATAATGACAATCAATATTTTGCAATGGAATTGTCGCTCATTACAGAGGAGAATCCCGGAATTGGCTTTTCTGCTTGATAATTACAATATTGATATCGCCACTCTATGCGAAACCAGATTAGACGAACAATTTCGCCCCAATGTTAATAACTATGATATCTATTCCCAAGATCGCAACCGTCATGGCGGTGGCGTCGCTATTCTAATCAAGAAGAAATATAGATTCACACAAACTGCAGATAATAATATGAATCTTATCTGTAATCGCAATAACATTGAATATATTTTAGGAAAAGTCTGGCTTAACTCAGATAAACATATATACATTTGTTCGCTCTATAGCCGTCCCCGTGGCGGTAATTATGCATATACTGAGCCGCTGGCTTGGACTTCGTTACTTCAATGTTGTGTTAACTTAGACCCAATAATCATTTGTGGTGATGTTAATGGCAAGAGTGCTCTCTGGTCCTCAGATGTTTTGGGTTCGGATCAGGAGGGAAGCAAACTGGAAAACGCCATATCACAGTTTAATCTCCCATGTCTTAACGACGGTGGCTACATCTGGTCGTCGGTGGATTTCTCGTCCACCTCGGCCCTTGATGTCACACTAGCCTCTCCATCTATTGCGCACAAGTGCACTTGGGAGGTTCTTGGTGGGAATCACGGTAGCGACCATTTTCCCATTATAATAACCATTTCACACTATAACTCTAACCCGTCTTTCGGTCGCCCCTCCTTTGTCACTGCCAACATTGATTGGCACATATTCCAGCAAGAATGCTCTAAATTTGTACATCATTTTCATATTTTTAATGATAACTTGAAATCTACTTACGATAACTTAATCAATAATATCCACCAGAGCTGCCAGTTCGTGGGAAATGGGAGCCCCCACCACTTACCGCGGAACTTACTAACACAGACGTAGTCGCTACGTCATAGCGTGTACGTGTAGCTTCGTGCGTGGGGGCAGACTACGAACAGCACGATCACGAAAACGTTCGCCGCTCGCACATGTTCGGCCGTCGAATTGTCCTATTCGCTTGCAATATATGCAATATATATATTTCTATGCAATACAACAGAATAAATGCAATTAGTAGAATAAATATAATTAGAATGGAAATAGAATATTTATATTATATATAATAGAATAAATAAAATTTATCTTCCATTCTTTTATGTAAGAGAAATAACTTGATAATAAAATAATAAATATAAAAACTCAACAATAATTATATTTTTAAAAAAATAGCGGGGTTTATAACTTTTGAGGTATATTTAATACGTATTATATATAACTGACATGCTAGATTCCATAATTACTCAGCTTTTAAGGAATATAAATTAATAGAATAATATAAACTTAGATAAACACAGTTTATATTTATAGCTGAATGTAAAAATTATTAAAAAATACGAAATAAAATAAATAAAATATAATAAAATATAGAAATATAAAATATAATAATAAAATAAAAATATAAAATATAAAATATAATAAATACAAAAATGCTTAAGAAGCAAATTGCGTATGTACATGTATGTATTTAAATCTTAAAAGTTCTTAAGACTAGAATAACAAATAATAAATAAATTTTGAAAAGTTCTTAATATTAAACGTTTCGATCCTCGACTGGACTCTCTTTAGTAAAAACAAATTGAAAGAACGAGAAAAGGTTCTTATTAAGACTATTGTTGAAACGCATTTTAACAGCCAGCGTAAATTAAAAATAAAGATAAAGGCTCTATATTAATCATCGACTGATATGGTAATATTATATGATAATATTATTGTTGCATCTCTTCTTCATCGTCGTGTGAATGCAATGTTAAGTTACTTTTTCGCTCAGGTATTAATTTTTAATATAAATTTTCTGTCTTGTGGAGAGTTAGATGTTCATGTGTCACTGCCATAGTGCGAGCAGTTTTATCATTAGCTCTTAAAGCGTATTTTATAACGCAAATTGAATTTAATGTCTCAATGGACATATTATTTTTTTTTCTTGTTTTTGCATCTGGAATAATGGAAAATACGCGTTCAGCTTCAACGTTTGAGTGATGAAGAGTTCTTACAATGCTGAAAAGCGATCGTAAATTTGGAAAACGAATATTTTCTTCGTCCGTAAAATACAAACCGATTTGTCTCCACATATCATCGAAGGATAATTTAGACCAGTCGACTTTTGTAGGTAGATCGACTTCATATAAAGATTTCCATTCATTTCGCACTTCATCTTGATCGACTAATTTTCCTAATCTGCGATTAACCTGTAGTACTCTAAAAACCGTTGACTCTCGATCACACTCAAACAATGCAGTTTTGTTATCGAAAACTGCAACACAATGTAGAAAGTTATCGTCAATTGGAAGACGATCACGAATTTGTTCACATGCTTTTATATAAAATTGCAAACAATTTTCTCGAATAAAATCGACGTCTATTTTAGGTAAAATTTTCTGATTTATTTGTTCTTGTAAATATTCTTTGCATTCAAAACCAAAATCAGTTTCCTCTAAAAGAAGATGATTGGCACGATCAGAAAAGTTCACGGTCCTAACAATATGACCAAACACTCCAGTTTTTAATAAAATTATAAAGCAAGCTTCATAAATTTTCTAAAAAACCAAAGTAGCAATTCGATTGAGGAAGGCTGCAGCTCGTGAATAATGGACTTCCTTGTCTGAAACTTTGCATTGTATTTGTTGAACGTATCAAGTGCAAATTCAAGAAAGAAGAGATAAGCTTTCGTCGAAGTATTTTGAAAAATGGACAGCAAGGTATGCGCAGGACGAACATTCTCAGATGCCTTTAAAAAGTTCCATTAAAAAGTTGCCTAATGTGTCCCATATTTCCAATATTCTCTGAATGCACTTGTGACGCGTTAACCAACGTGTTTCTGCATACTTCAAAATGCTCAAAGATTTATCTTCGAAGCACATCTGAAAATCTCGGAAAATAGCTGTTCTTTTTGGACTACTGTTGATAAATGTGGAAATGCCTTTAATAAAATGCTCACAATCTTAAGGAATTATTCGCAGGCCGCTTTTGCTGCTAATGCTGAAGAGTGGCATACACATGGAAGTGTTACAAGATTCGGACATTTTTCTATCAATTTTGTTTTAAAAGAGGACGTTTTGCCTATCATTACAGAGACATTATCGCAACTAAGACCAACGATCAATCGAAGAGAAATATTCTTTTTCAATAATTCGTTCTCAAACGATTGAAAGATCTTATTGGCAGAACAATCCGTCGCATTCAAGTGAATCATTTGTAATAATTCACATCTGACATGTAACGTTTTTGGTTCAACATAACGAACCATTAATGAGAGCCATTTATAGTTTGTTATGTCAGATGTTTCATCTTCGTAAATTGAGAATTTGTTTTCTCTCAATACTTCACTAATTCGATGTGTTTCTTGACTGCATACGACATTGTTAACAATGTGTGTTAATTTTGTTCTTCCCAAAGACATTGCCTGTAGAATATCAGGTTCTTTCGCAATATCCTTCATGAGAAAAAGTAATTCGGATGAAATTGAGAATGGCAAATTCTTTTCAACGAAAAAGATCGCTAATCTTATTTCTGCGATCTTAACTCGTTCGTTAAAATCGAAATCTTCTCTTGGAACATGTTGAGTTTTTGATTGTCCTGGATTAATTTCTTCGACAGAGGAACTTTCCAATTCCGAATAGTTAGTCCAAGAATTTGGATCTAATTTTTTCATATTTTCCAGATGATATGTGCTCTTCGAATGTTTTTTTATGTCTGAAAGACCACAAACTAATGTCGTTTAACAGGCTAAACATAAAAATTTGTGAGGATCATCAGGAATTTCCTTCACCCAGATTTTCCAGGAAGGATTATCATCAAACCATTGATGTTGGAATCGTTTCTATCTACCCATCTTGAGTCTTTTAGCAGCGGGTTCTTGATCGCTCATTTTTAAATTAATAATGTTCGTCACAATTTAAAAATATATAATAAATAAATAAAATAAAGTAAATAAATAAATAAAATAAATGAATAAAATAAAATAAATAAATAAAATAAATGAAAACAAAATAAAATAAAATAAAATAAAATAAATAAATAAAATATAATAAAATAAATAAATATAATATAATAAAATAAATAAATAAAATATAATAAAATAAATAAATAAAATTAATTAATTAATACAAAGGAAATATAAAAATATGTTTTGTTTTCTATCTATTATTTTTTGCGCTGAACATGATCCGAAGAAGAGATCGAAATGTACGCCGTTCTACAATTTAAAGCGGGATATAATAAATGTGCCCTAATTATTGCGCCTGGCTTTTATTGCCTTTTTTACCTTATTTATTATATTTAAAAGTCTTATAATTATATTAATAATATATTAGTTTCTTCAAAGACACCTCAGAAATTCAAATTTATTATCCACAGAGATGTATCAATTTGCGGCAGAAAAGACAATTAAAATTGATTGAGCCGTCTAGAAAAATTATTTATAACAGTGATGGAATAATATCGAATAAAAATAAAAACCAATATGTCACGACTTACCGATGAAGGATCTATTAAAATAAAGATCGGAAGCTCAACGGAAAAACACAACCGTGACATTACATGATATGCCTTAAACTGTCGCGCGGACGGAGAAAATAAACAAAATACAATGAAATAAGAACAACAAGGCAAACACGATCACGTTCGCTCTGTAAGTTCAAACTAATTCTCTGTTTTTTTATAAGTAACATTTCCGACGTGAATCTCCTATGATAACACGGTTCATTATATAAAGCAATTCCTCAACATTGTGAGCATTTTATTAAAGGCATTTCCACAATTTATTAACAGCAATCCAAACAGAACTGCTATTTTCCGAAATTTCTAGATGTGCTTCAAAGATAAATCTTTGAATATTTTAGAATATTCAGAAACACGTTGGTTAACACGTTACAAATGCATTCAAAGAATTTTAGAAATGTGGGATGTATTAGGAAACTTTTGATGGAACAAATATCTGAGAACGTTCGTGCTGCAAATAATTTGCTTTCAATTTTCCAAAATCCTACAACAAAAGCTTATTTCTTTTTTCTTGATATTGCACTTATGCGACAATGAAAAACAAAAGCAACAATAATATTATCATATAATAATACCATAATCGATTATTAATATAAAGCTTTTATTTTTGTTTTTAATTTACACTGGCTGTTAAAATGCGTTTCAACAATAGTCTTAATAAGAACCTTTTCTCGTTCTTTCAATTTGTTTTTACTAAAGAGAGTCCAGTCGAGGATCGAAACGTTTAATATTAAGAACTTTTCAAAATTTATTTATTATTTGTTATTCTAGTCTTAAGAACTTTTAAGATTTAAATACATACATGTACATACGCAATTTGCTTCTTAAGCATTTTTGTATTTATTATATTTTATATTTTATATTTTTATTTTATTATTATATTTTATATTTCTATATTTTATTATATTTTATTTATTTTATTTCGTATTTTTTAATAATTTTTACATTCAGCTATAAATATAAACTGTGTTTATCTAAATTTATATTATTCTATTAATTTATATTCCTTAAAAGCTGAGTAATTATTGAATGTAGCATGTCAGTTATATATAATACGTATTAAATATACCTCAAAAGTTATAATCCCCGCTATTTTTTTAAAAATATAATTATTGTTGAGTTTTTATATTTATTATTTTATTATCAAGTTATTTCTCTTACATAAAAGAATGGAAGATAAATTTTATTTATTCTATTATATATAATATAAATATTCTATTTCCATTCTAATTATATTTATTCTACTAATTGCATTTATTCTGTTGTATTGCATAAAAATATATATATTGCATATATTGCAAGCGAATAGGAAAATTCGACGGCCGAACATGTGCGAGCGGCGAACGTTTTTCGTGATCGCTCAGTGCTGTTCGTAGCCTGCCCCCACGCACGAAGCTACACGTACACGCTATGACGTAGCGACTACGTCTGTGTTAGTAAGTCCCGCGGTAAGTGGTGGGGGCTCCCATTTCCCACGAACTGGCAGCTCTGATCAGTGATGTCAGAATTGCCACGCTAGCAACACGCAACTGTAGTGGAGGGGATGACGCACACAAGCGCAAACCGCGTACGTGTGAGCTCGGCGCTTCGGCTGGCTTCGGACAGCAGAAGAGGACAGACATACTGTTTTCTGTCTCCCTCCTTCTTATCGAGCCGGCACGAAGACCGGGCGGTATACGTCGCTTGGTCGCTTCTCGATTGTCGCTTCTTGCTATGCCTTAAATGTTTTTTTCATATGAGATATATTATCTATTATATATCTATTATATAATATATTTATGATTAAGATACGTATATAAATTACTTAAAGTTTTTAATCCACGTAAAAATGCATTTTAAATCGATGATTTGAAAGAAGGAATATCCGTGTGGAGACAACAAAAGGAAAAATCATACATTTTATTGTATGAAAAATGTATCGGTTTTCCGACAAATGATTAAAAATAATGAAAAGTACTATAAGAAAGTTTAAATATTTAAAAAATATGTCATATAATAATATTTAACTTTAGTTTCTATACATATATATTTACAATATCGTTACGATACACAAACGTATATACG